>OU015761.1:31184883-31244481 GCA_907173295.1 Fagus sylvatica | reverse complement strand
TAAAGCCTTATTATTGTAGATAAGATTCTAAGGATGCCTTCCCACCCCCGCATTTTTTTTTTCTTTCCCATCCCATCAAGGGGGGCGGGGGCCATGCCCCTTCTTGTTCTCCGGCCCCTTTCTTCTTTCTCTCTCTCTCTCTCATATCTTTTTCCTCACTTTGAGTGGTCTTTAAGAGAGATATTGCCTTTGATTCTGAAAATTTTCCTGCTATGTCAGCTAATTTTCTGTTGATGCACCCTGGGGGATACAATTGTGGTTTTCTTCTTCTCTTTCCTTATTCTTTTTGGTTAATGTTTTTAATTATATTCTTAAAAATGTGTTCTTTTTGTTTTCCCTTATGTTAATGACATTGCTTGCAAATGTCAGAAACCCTTCCAGATTGCCAGCCATTAGATCTTAAATGGTTTTACATTGACATGCAATCTACAGGCTGAGATGTATTCGTGTCACAAATACAAATCAATAACACTGAGTAAATTAGTTTTAAGCTCCTTGAAACAGGGCTGTGGTTTCTATTATAGCTAGCTCATCAATCTTTTCAACTTGTGGCTTCAGTTGCTTTTTGATTTGGTCAGCAACTTTGTGAGAAACTTTAGGTTTGTTTCAGTGTTACTTCTTTGCTATATTGAATACTGCTGTTGGTCTATAGCTAACATGTTATGGAAACCACCAGTGGGGATGTTTAAATGGTAGATCCAATTTACTTATCAAAAAATATAAGGGTATGTGGAACTACATGTAGCAATCATGACTGGGTTCTATCATCTATGGCCTTGAAAGGTTTGTGTGTGCGTGTGCATGCATGCATCAACATGGTCTGAAACTTTTTGAATTGTCGTACCTTAAAAGTTGTATCATGTGTCGCAACTTTTTGCTTGATGGTTTATTTTCTGCTTTTGACTTCTAAATATTTTTATCTTATTATGACAGATGGGCGTTACATAGCAACCGTATCACATGATCGAACAATTAAGCTTTGGTCTAGCAGTAGCAATGAGAAGGAACAGGCTATGGATGTGGACTAGGTTGCAAAATGCTGAAGATGATAAAAATATTGGTGGATCCTATTTCCTGAAATTTTTGGAAAATTCTTTAGGGATGAGTGGATAACAAAGCAGAGGTTGCTTCAAGTTCAAAATGTCTATTGTGGAGTTGCACTTCTACTTATGAGAGATATGGTTTATGGCAAAAGGAAGCTTTCATGGTACACTGCATTTTCCTGACTTAGGTTTCATCTACCTTGCTATTTTTCTTTTTCAAATTCTGATCACACTAAGATAATTTGTTGTAATTGATTTTGAGAAGAATCATGCTAACTGGCAGATGCTAGGTGTACCTAATCTTTACAGTGATAGTTGGAAAACAGAAGGGGGTTGAAAAACTGTGTTGTGTTTTCCTTTGTTCTTAAACTGTTGCTAGATTGCTGATTAATTGTACTTTCTTCTTTTGTTAATACTGATGAATTACAGAAACTACAGCAAACTGCTTTTATCCCAGGGAGAAGCATAGCAGAGAAGATGATATTGGCACAAGAATTAGTCAAGAACTACCACAGAAGCTCTCAGTATCTGCTAGATGCAGTCTGATTTGAGCAGCACTAGAGTATTCAGGAATAAGAATAGCCTAGATAGCTGTAGGAAGAGCAAAAAAAAATAAAAATAAATAAATACTTGAATTGCACCCAATTCTATTACAGAGACTAAGTTTTGCCTTTGACGCACTAGGCCTTGTTACATACCTAGAGCTGCCTTGTTGGAGTTGTCACTCTTTGCTACATACAGATTAAAGAAGTCAATCTTTGGCTTCAAAGTGGTATTTGATAAATTAAATTACCATGTCAACCTCTCGGAAGCCATAACAAGAGAATGGACTCAAACTTCTCACAATCTGTTCAATTATCTTTGACACCATAACTTTGTCGACCAAACATTATTAACCACTGACAAATGGCGAAACCAGGATTTAATTTCAAAGTGGACAAAGTTTAAAATACACATGCATATAAATAACATATGATATAACACATTGATTCAAACAATTATTAATTTATATAAACAAGAATGGACTTAATAAATAAACATATAAAGTAGTGATCAAATATGCACTATAAGAAGAAAAAAAAGAACAGCTTATTTCAACCACAAAATGTTGTGAAGTTGTAAAAGTCTTATATGTTATAATTGCCTTAGTATTAAACTGATACGAACTCTTAGGTAGAACTCATCGTTGAAAACTGGCTTGCATGGATAGGGTGTCTAGAAGCTAATATACACATGGTCAAGCCCATACTCAACCAATATGAGACACTTAGATCGCAACGTACACTAACAAAGTCTTTGAGTTTGTTGCCCCCTCTTTAAGGCAATACAATATAACCTTGCATTTAACATGTGTTTCACAATAACTTAGGAGTATATATATATAGGTGATCCTAGTTATAAAAGAGATGAATTCATCGTACTTTTATCCTATCACATCTTGAGATCTCTTTTATCTTGTCTTGCTATTTCCTTATTTATTTTACAACACATGCCGACATCATCACTCTTCATAATCTTTCTATGTTAAAAAAAAAAAAGGTTGGACCAACCGTTTAGAATGGGCCGGGTTCAAAATCCATGGCAAATTTGGCCCAATAACGCATTTTTTAAAGCTATTTCGCTAAACAATATCCTTCCATACTTATATTGAGTGGTCATGTCATTGAGTCACATGTATTACTGAATAATGATGATTCTTTATTTTGAGTCATAAGCATGCTCGACTTATCATGTCACTAATTCAGATACATTGTTGAATAATAATTGTATTTTGTATTGAGTCATCAAATAGCTGGACTTGTCATATCAGCATGTCACGTTAATATAAATATGGAAGGTCGTGTTTGACAAAATAACTTTAAAAAATGCATTATTCGGCCAAAATTGCCAAAATCCGGTACATGGGCCGATTTAGCCTATATTCAGGCCCAAATCCACACCGACCTAACCATTGTAGTACAAAAAGAGCTAGGGCGTCTGAAACCCAAGCCATCCATATTGAATTATTGATATCGATATCCATCAAACTAAAAACCACTCCACCAATCTTAAGCTAAACTCAGGTACTCTCCGATTCACTCTTCAATTTTTAATTTAATTTAATTTTTTTTTTTAAAATTTGTAGCGTCTATTCTTGCCTTCTTAGTCTGATTATATGATTTTATTGTTAAAAGTTTAGGGCTTTTTTGTTTGTTGTTGTTGATCGAAGCTTAATTTTTGTTTTTAAGTTTATGATGGTGCTGATGATTTTGTTTGCTATAGCTAGGTTTTCTGGGTGTTTTTTTTTTGATAAAGTTGAAATTTTTAGGGTAAAAGATTTAGGGTTTTGTTTTGGGATTACTGTTGTTTTTTAGATTTTTTTTTTTTTTCATTATCTTATCAGAATTTTGCTTGCCACATGTGGGTTTTGGGATTTATTGGGTTTTAGATTTTGAAATGATATTATGCTTCTGAAAATTGCGGTTTCTTAAAAAGAAAATATTTTTAGTAAATGTTTGGTCAACAAATTTGTGGTCTTGTTGTGGCTGAGTTTGAATTGTCTTGTCAGTGATGGGTTCTGCGTTTTTATTTTTATTTTATTTTTTTCACAAAAATATATATTCCTTGAACCTTAAATTAGTGGCCCTATTAATTTTTTCATAAACCCAATATGCATGTATATGTATATGTGTATGTGTATGTGTATGTGTATGTATATTGAAGTTTGTTGGTGTGCTAAAGAAAGCTGGAGTCTATTATTTGTTACATTTTTACTGTTTATTTTGTAATTTCCCCCTTCTGAAGCCATCTTATTGGGTGGGTTTTGACTAATTCGAAGTTTTTACTGGTAAATTCAATTTTTTTTCCATGAATTCCTACCTAATAGTGTGCTCGCCAATTATCAAAATGCTATTATTGATTATATATTTTTTCAATGAACTATTAAGTTTGTACATCTGGGTTTATGTTAATATATCTTTTTATGCGCAAAAGTTGGAGGATTTGTGAACCTATGTTATCTATTAGGGAGTTTGGACTAAGTAGTTTTGCTCTGGTGCAGCAACAGAGTCAGTAGCCAACTAGCCATGCCGAAGAATAAGGGAAAGGGAGGAAAGAACAGGAAGAGGGGAAAGAACGAAGCAGATGATGAAAAGCGTGAGCTTGTGTTCAAGGAAGACGGGCAGGAGTATGCCCAAGTGCTTCGCATGCTGGGAAATGGCCGGTGTGAAGCGTTGTGCATTGATGGCTCCAAGCGCCTTTGCCATATCCGAGGGAAGTTGCACAAGAAGGTCTGGATTGCAGCTGGTGATATCATACTCCTTGGTCTTCGTGACTACCAGGATGACAAGGCTGATGTGATCCTCAAGTACATGCCAGATGAAGCAAGGCTACTCAAGGCATATGGAGAGCTTCCTGAGAATACACGTCTCAATGAAGGCATCATAGACGACGAAGAGGAAGGTGGTGGTGACGATTATATTGAGTTTGAGGATGAAGATATTGATAAGATATAGGGTTTGGAATCAATTCTCTGTAGATTTTATCTTTAGTTTTGTAATGGTTAATGATACTTAAGTCAAAACTTCGAATCGCACTTTGCAAGTTTGGATTTTCAGGTGGTGAATTGGTTGTATAACACCTTTTCTTACTAATTCATGTCTGTTATGGTTGTCCACTTTTGTTAGACTATGGATGTTGGATGCTTTTTTTTTTTACCCGGGCTGTTGATGTTGCTTGTACTACATATAAAGACCTCTTCACCAACTGGTTAGTCCTTAACAGTATGAATTTTGAAGGTGCTTTAGTGCCTGTTTGGAATCCCATTTGGAAGGTAAAAAACACATTTTAAAAAAGCAAAACCCAAATTTTGTGTTTGGTAATAAGAAAAAAGCATGGTTTATAAAATTTTTAATCTTGAAAAATCACTTTTTGGAAATGAAGCTCAAAGCTTCATTTTCAAAATGTGCTTTTAACAAAAAGCATGGTTAGAAAATGGGTTGTCAAACTCACCCTTAGACTCTTGTGTTCTAAATTTTGCCTTGGCAGAGATGTGCAATTCTTTTGCATTCATTTTTGTTCTACAACAGCGGGTTATTTTGTGATTCAGGGGCTACTATGTGAATTCTTGGTTAAATAGTAGAAGTTGGTGATTTTGCACATTTGATCTAAATTATGAATTGGTAAGGGTGTTGCCGTCCTAAGTTTATCAAGATCTTCCTTCCATGGTCCTGTGTGTGTTTGTTCCATGGATTGTGTCCTCCTTGATAAGGTTTTAATGTTTGTGTCAGACTTTAGAAACTTGGAAGTATGCGTGGTGATTATTGACAAAAGTAATTATTTATTTATTTTGCTTTATCTTCTATATTGAATTTACCTCTTCAGGAGTATAGACTGATTTTCTGTTGTTGTATTGTGGCTGGTAAAATATGGGATCATCTGGGATCCTTAAGCCTGTTTTTGGTAGGCTTCAATCATTCTTTCTCTTTTGGTGAGGTTACTTGAAAGCTGTCCTGTTTTGGTAGTCTGCTCTGAATCCTCATTTTTTGATATGTTGCTACTCACTGTGCTATCATGTATCATCCCAGTCTTCCAGTCAATATCATGTGGTAAAACATATAAATACTGTACTTCAGCTTTGGCTCAATTGGTCAGGGGTGGGTTTGAATAGGTAAGCTTCAAATAATATTGAATTGAAAACTATTTTACTGAAGTTTTGAGTGTTCCCAACTGTAAATCTTATTTGAGTGAATCAGCAATTGTGCTCCAAGTTTAGTCATTTCAATAAGCTTACATGCTTTAGATCACATTTGAATTCGTGCAAGGATCTGTTTTGCAAGAACACATCCAATGTCAAAACTCAAAAGTACACCAACAGCAATGCAACAAGATTTGGAGCTTATAATGATTGAATAGCAATAGCCACTACCCCCTTGTGGCCATCGGATTGGGGGATTTAATGCCCCTTAAATTATCCGGGTGCACTTGCTAGAAACTCCTTGCCAAGGGCTTGTGCACCACCCTCTAAAAAAACTTATAAAAAAAAGGATATTACCATCTCCAAGACTTAAGTCATATTTGTTCATTTGATTTATTCTTGATAAAGTTAATTTTTAAGCAAATTCAGTTGGTTTCCATCCTCTAATTATAGTTGTACAACTTATTTTTAGTATACATCTGGCTCTAAGAACTAAAGCACAAAAGTTATTTAGCTTTAAAGCTTGAGTTCTGGCTTTTTTATGCATCCACTGGTGAAGTGCTATTATTTCTTCTTGTACCAGAAAACTTCGGCGGAATTTCCTGTTTTAACCTCAACTGATATGCATATATGCCCATAGACTCCCTACTTGGACTTTCTGTCACAACAAGCTCCTGTTTACCTGAAATGCATGCATATATATATATATATATGCACCCTTCAGTCTAGTAATTCACAAAGTATGGAGCAACTTTTTCAATTTGCCATCAAGTTGGTGCTTGTATTCCTGGTGATCATGTTCACAGCCATGCCATCTACCATGGGGATAGTGGCGTAGCTAGAAAGTTGGCTCAGTTGAGTCATTCAATGCGAGTGTGCGATGGTGAGCAAGACCTGCAAGGGGAGGGTCGATCCGTTGATACCGTTTGCTTATTGCGCTTAGGACTTTGGAACAATATTCTCTATTTCTCTCTAATTCGACTAGTAAAGTAAAGTAAAATTTAAGAAATTTATTTATTTATTTTTTTAAATGACTAAAAATATGGGCTAGTAGTAATTAAAGTTTTCAACTCATATAAACAGTGGTTGGGCTGGGTGCAGTAGACCACATATGGCATAATGAAAAAATCACAAACCCACCCACTAATATCTCTTTGTTTTTAATATAAAAATCTCAACTCCACAATCAATACAAACAGACAAACAGTGTACCACAAACATAACACATTAATAGTTTAACACACGGTGACACAATGACACAAAAGGATTAAAAATCAACCAATACAGTCTATGGTGTTTTCTTTTCAGCAATTAGGAACAATAAATCAAATGGAATAGAACAGGACTCTCTCTCTTTCTCTCTCTCTCTCTATTTTGACGGTAATTGGTAAATTAAAGTTAGGGTTTTTATTTTTATTTATTAGAGGAAGATTAATTGGGTTGTGAGCGTGAATTATTTGGGCTGATAAACTATTTGGGTTGACTAATTCTGATTGTTGATATTGTTGTTGATGTTATGTTTTTGGGCTTGTTTTTATTGATGATATTTGGGCTCTTTTTTGTGCTACTTGAATTTTTTTTATAGCAATAATATTATTGACCCGATCTTTACCTTTTTTTAAATTTTTTTTTTAGTAGGGTCAATTTAATTATATAAATCCCCAAATTTTTTATACAGACATATCTAGATAAAGCCCTTTTTTATTTTATTTTATTTATAAATTTCAGTGAATTGTATCTAGCCCCACCCCTGCATGGGGAGGATTATGTGCCCATGTGACCTTTATCCGTAGTGCTGCTTCCCTCCACCTCCAGAAGCAAAGCCATATTTACCAAATTAATTCTGAATTTTTTATTTTATTTTTTTTAAGGTTTGTGCTTCTTAGTGCACAATGTATGTTCAGGTGAATATGATAATTGGTTTAACTGGAGAGTGCTAGCTCCTATTGTGATAGCACAAATAAATTCAGCAATAAAATAAATATAGATTTTTCTTTTTGTCATTTTTTATCCGGAGAACCCACCAGGTCACAAATGCTGATGGAACCAGAAATTTTCTTTTTTTTTCGTAGTTTAAAAACTTGCAGGCCATTAATTTAGCAACAATACGCAGCATGGGAAGTCTCAACCCAATTTGGCTAAGAGATTTGTGTTTCTCTTATGTTGTAAATAAATTTGGTAATAGTATGGTGTGAATTAAGTGTTGTTATGAGGCATGAAGTGATGTGTATATGTATTTATGATTTTATTCAAATTCCATGTATATCCTTATATGCACAATGTTTTAGTAATTTGTGTTATGTATTATTGATGGTCTGCCTCTGCCTCTGCCTCTTGTACTAGAGCCACTCATGTGAAACTCTTTGTAGTGCTTTTGTTCAAAACTTTTTTATTCAAAATTTTGGAAGTCTTATGTTTTTGGCGAATGTATGAAATACTTAACCGCATTGGAAACTCTGGTAATCTTGCATTTTGAAAAGCTTAATATTAATCTGATGGAATTAGCTGACTGCCAAGAGGTATTTCTACTTCGCCATGTCAATTCGAATTGAAAATTTGGGATTTTTTATGCTTTCAAAATTGTGATATATACTGGAGGGGATGGTAGCCTCACTTCCCTAAGAGGACTGAAGATTGAAGATTGCCATGGAAACTAGAACTAATCATGTAATTTATCCATGCCCTCTTCACCACTGTTGCCATAAAGGAACAAGTTACTGACATTTTCTTTGTCTTTATTATTATTATTTAATTTGTGATTAATAAAAGTATTAGGTGAATGTGACAACTAGTTGAACTGGTGACTGGCTAAATAGATTTTGGGATCTCAGGCGATAAATTTAAGTGAGTTTTTTTGTTTTAATATTTAAATATTATTTTTAGTGAAATTTCTTAGTGTTTCAATTTGGTTAAATTTTTATTGGCTAAGTATTATGAGGGTGTTTTTGGAAAAGAAGGAAAGAATACAACACTCACCTATATTGTTTTTTACAAAAAAAAAAAAAAATCAACCATCCTACAAATTTTTGGGACATTTTGGTATAATTTTGTGACCTTTGGTTTATGTACTAGAGGGCCTTGAGACCTTTAAAAATTTTAGAGCAGGTGGTAGCCTTAGGCCTAGGCTGCCCTAGAGTAACCAGAGCTCAAATCCCACATTTATCAATCAATGAAAGATTTCAGAATTGATACCGAGAGGGAGTTACCTCTATAGTGTATCCCATAAAGGCCTAGTGATCCTTAAATATTTGGAAATTTTGCACACTAAAAGAATATTTATGGCATCATTCCATTTTTGCAATAAACGTTCTTGGTTGTTTAAGGACTATATAGGGGTGATGTATGGAAGTGGGCAGGCTACTGTTTGAATGGCACTGAAAGCAATCCAATAACATTTGCAATATAATCATCATTTGGAAAACCCCCAATTATGTTGTATTGCAAATTCTACAGAACTTTATTATGGGAATCGCCTTTAATTAAAGGAAAAATTGCTGGTAATTAGCTTCCTTTTAACATAATTGTTCTTCAACCTCATCATCATTTGAAATCTACACTTCACATGGTTGAATTATACTAATCTTAACAATTTACATGACCTTTTACTTTTAATTACATGTAATATAAATGAATTAATTCCCCAAACATTATATTACATAACAAGCATTATACATGGGCCACAAAGATAATCTATACTAATTTATAAAAACAGAGGACATGTTTTTAACTCAGACTCTCTTCTGATGTGCCACGTGGTCATCTGCTGCCCCCTACGTTTCATAAATCTTTACTCTGCAATATATTTTTCTCTCTTTTTCTTTTTGTTTCTTATTATAATATAGCTTCACTACCTCCTGCCCTTTAGGATCCCGAACTTCTACCGTTAAACTCACTTCGTATCTTAGTAATCGTTGCTCTGCCTTCAGAGAAAGTATTCATTTCTCCCATTATATTGTACATTTGATCATTCTAATCAATATAGATAAGTGATTTCTTATTCATCCTTAATTTTAAAGATCACGTGTAAATATAACAGGAGGAATGAATAATTTCTCCTTCCTTCGGCTCTCTCTCTCTTCCCCTTTTTTGAACATTCCACTACTTTAGTTGCAATTGTTTTAAATAGATTTCCTCTCTCTCTCCACTGATTTGCTTATTAGGTTAATTGTACAAACCCACCCTAAACGATAGGGGTACTTGAATTTTGTACCCCAAACTACGGAAAGTTGTAATCAAAACCCTAATTACATCAAAGCTTGCAAATTGTACCTCATAGTTAAATTTACTATTAAAACTAACAGTCACGTGCAAGTCACGTAACCCAAAAAAGTGGAAAGTTATTCTATACTTCAAGAGCAATGCTCCATTCTCTCATATGAATGATGAACTCTTTTATGAATTTAATTAGTAGGACACATTATTTAAGAGGAGGGAGTGTTACTCTTGAATAATTACTCAATTTTGAGGGCCTTTTAGGAGTCTTTACAAAAGTGGAATAAACCAAGATGGAAGGAAATGCAGCAAAATATGTCCATTATTTTCATGCTAAACTTGTTGGATCACCTCCCTTATGGCAATCCTGGTTCTTAGTGCGCAATGTATGTTCAGATGAATATGACAATCGATTGGTTTAACTGGAGAGTGCTACCTCCTATTTTGATAGCACAAATAAAACTAGTCTATACTCTGTAAATCTCAACAAGAGAAAAGAGAAAATAATTGTTTCTTAATGCATATCATCTCAATCATTTATAATCTATTAAAATGGAACTTGATATTCTTTTTAAATCTTAAAAATAATGTATAATTGATTATATACTAAATTTTGTAACAATTTTCTAGTCAAACTATAAACGACCCCTTTAAGGCTTGTGGGTGCGTGACTCTCCCCTTGAGATTTGTATAAATGAGTATGAATCTTTTTTCGCATTTATAAACACCGTAAAGGAAGAGTGTAATTTATATAAGGCCAAATTACATAATCATCCCCTGGGGTTTGGGTCAATTGCGAACAGACTCCCTGAGGTTTTGATTTTACAATATAACGACCTAGGGTTTTTTAAATTGGTAAAATTGACCCATTTAAGTACATTTTTTTTTGTCAATTTTGCTAGTAAAAATTTGTCACGTGTATTATATGTGACCACTTTATAATAAAAAATTCATTATTATAAACCTAAGTGCAATGCATGTGACAAATTTTGTTAGCAAAATTGACAAATAATGTACTTAGAGGATCAATTTCACCAATTAAAAAACCCAGGTGGTTATATTGCAAAATTGAAATCCCAGGGGTTAGTTTGCAAATGACCCAAACCCTAAGGGATGATTATGCAATTTAGCCTTTATATAAACCAAATTGAGAAATTTTGAAATGAAGAGGATCATCTTCCAACGTTTTGTAAGGAAGTGTCATTTCAATAAAATTCAAGAGAGATTGGTGTAATTTACTTAAAAAATTATGATGAATGAAATCAATAACTCAAATTTCTCAACACAATAATATTAAATCATATGATCAAATTCAAATTTCATATTATCAGAAGAAGAAAAAAGCACTAAGAAAAAAAAAAAAAAAAAAGAAAAAAAAGAAAAGAAAAGAAAAGGAATTTAGGCCGAGGTGTAAATTCATAACCCAAACCCGACCAGTTTGCCCGGTCTGCCCAGACCCGATCCATATATTTGCTAAGAAAAGTTTCAAACACGGTTTCTCTCGCCAATTTGTCTCTCTTCGATTAGGGTTTAATAATTTGGGGCTTAGGGTTTCCGTAATTTTTGATTCCGTCGCAAAATTGGAGCTTGTTTCAGATTCGGTGGATATTCAATCTGCTTCCATAAAGGTAACTGAAATCCGCATTCTTTAGATGCTTAGATCTCTCATCAGATTTCAGCTTATTCAATTCCTTTTCTCTCAATTTCATATATCATATTGAGCATGCTCGCATTTGAGCTAAAGCAATTCTATATTTCTTTGATTTCGTTCTTTAATGTTGTTGAATTCCACAATTTCAAGCAAGCAATTTTGATGCATTTCTATTGCAAGTTCGTTGCTTTTGTTTGTTTCTCATTGCTATATATATATAAAAGAAATAACAAAGTGTGTATGAAAAATCACCAAGTATTCCTAAGTCAGTTAAATTTTCGTATTAGATTAAATAAAATCTGAATTTTGTAAAAAAAAAATAACGAATCCTGCTATTTGAAGTCAACATTCAATTGATCCAACAATAAAGACTTTATTTTTACACTTTTTAGTTTTATTTAGGGGTTGATATGCACAGCATTTGTTGTCGTCTATGTTTTTTCACATGAACATTTCGGGGATTGTTATGATAGATATTGAGATAAAAGTGTATCTTCACTGATAAAAAGATAAAAGATAAAAGTGTATCTTCCTGGAATATTATTTTATGACCCTCTTTTTTTTTTTACATGAATTAAATACATGACATGGCTAATGGATTAATGAGCTCTCTTAGACCCTGCAAAAAGTGGGAGCTTTGTGCACTGTGTACAACCTTTTTATTCTTACATTTTGTTCAAAGTATCAAATTTTATTTTCATGGCAAATTTTAATGGATGACATCCATCTTTAGTTGAATCAATATTGAAAAATTCGTGAATCTTGTAAATAGCATGTTGAGTTGGAGTATTGAGCCTTGGGGTAAGTTATTGGAATAATATGAGAAGGCCATTAATATCCTTATGTATGGATAGTGCAGTGCCTATAAGCTGACCCTATGGGAGGGAGTATTTAGTTTCTGATGCAATTTGGTTTTGTTATTCTTTGTATAATGCTAATGTGATTGTGGCCTCATTGAATGAAGCATCAGCAGGCTTGAAACTAGCATGATTTTTGTAGCAACTTACATACTTGATAGCCTCTATGATCTCTGTGTTCACCAAGACAATTTAATATTTTGTCTTTTGTACATATTCTAAGTCCATCTTTTCATAGATCTAATGCAAGTTCGAATTTCAGGAATATAAAAGAAATGGTGGTTTTGTCAGTGAAACCATTGTTTAGCATCCTAGTGGTGTCTCTCTCTCTTCTCCTCGCTGTAGTTTTGCTTTCACCTCATTCTCTGTTTTCCCAGACCTCGCTTTCTTCCAATTCATTACTGTAAGTATCAAATTTGGTTTTTATTTTGTTTGTTTTTGTTTTTGTTTTTCTACTGCTGTGTGTGGTTGCCGGGAAAGTGGGAAAATGGAAGAAAAGAAGATTTTCAGTGCAGATTTATAATTTTTTTTTTTGGGTTTTTTTTGTTGTTGCTTAGTTTGGTTAGTGAGAGAATGTGGGAACAGAAGCAATGGAGGGAAATTTTAATATTTTATTTATTTTTATTTATTTACTTGGGATACAAGAGGAAATAATTATTCCACAACATTGTGTCTATGTCAATTAATTGAATGGACATAGTTTTCTCTTGTTTCTCAGAAACAGAATATGGTTAAATCCTTTCCCTTGTTTTTTTGTCTGTTTGTTTGTTTCCTGAGAAAATATGGGGAAAGAAAAGAAATTGGACTATTGATCTTAACATTTTTTTGAATTTGGTGAGGGGGGTTTGTTAATGTTTGGAAACCAATAAGCAGGGTAGGGCATAAGATTAAAAAAAAAAAAAATCATTTTTTTCCCTTATGATATATGAATTTGTGGATGCAGAGGAAAATCAGACATATGGAGTGTCCGGAGGATGGTGGAGTGGAGACCTTGCAAGTGGTGGTTACAAGGACACCTAAGTGGTAAGTGGAGCTTTAAGTTTGGATTTCTTCATCTTTGACAAACATTTGTGGATCTTTGTGATACATATAGGATTTGATAGATAGTCTGCAAATGAATTTATTGGGATATAATATTTGTTTGCCAAATATGGCGCATAGTCATTTAAAATTGAAGTGGAAGTGGAGAACTTAATGAGGGTACTTTGTCCTTCTACAATCATTTGTTCTGAATGTCTTTGTATTTGGAAAGTTACTGAGGAATGATTTGCAAAATCAAGAATATTGAACTCTAATTATGTTTGGGATGAAGATAGAATTATGGTTGGTATAGGGTTTCCAGTTGGTTTTGTGATTTTCTGAGTCAATCTTAATTGGCGTTCATTGCAGACAATTGCATTGGTTTTTTGTTGAAATGCTGCAGCTTTGCCATCTGAGAGTAATGGATATATCCGAGTGGATTGCTATGGTGGACTCAATCAGATGCGAAGAGATGTAAGTGCTTCAGTGAACTTTGTAATTACAACTTTGAGATCTATGCGAAAAATGCTCAATTTTAATATTGGTTTGATAAAAAAATTTATTATTAATGATGAGTGCAGTTGTGTGATGGTGTTGGTATTGCCCGCTTGTTAAATGCAACCCTGGTTTTGCCAAAGTTTGAGGTGGCTGCATATTGGAATGAATCAAGGTAATTCATGGTTATTTTTATCAATTACTATGCGATCGCTATTATGTCTGGAGGAATTGTCATTTACGTTTTAAGAATTTGTTCATAGTTTGGAAGAAATTGACATATAATAAGTACAGGATCAAGATAATTCATGTTTTGCTTTTTGTTTGATTATTTGTTTTGTCCAAATTTGATGGAATTAATATAGGGTAAATTGCCATTAGTGAGTTAATGGTCACGTGTTACTTATAAAAAAAAAAAGTGTAAATTATACTTTTGGTCCTTGAAATTTGGGGTAGGTTCGATTTTGGTCCCCCATTTTGAAAGGTAACATTTTTTTTTTTGATAAATAATAACTTTATTGAAGAAGAACCACCAAGTATATAGGAAATATACTTAATGATCTAAAGAATTACAAGAATTGAGAAAATCTTGGGGAGAAGAAAAAGAATCACAGCCTGTGGCATTTAACCACTCAATAAGGGTCCTGAAGAATAACATCTTCAAAGCTGGATAACTCATTTCCAAGTCTTCAAAGCTTCTCAAGTTTCGTTCTCTCCAAAGACACCACATGATGCAATGCGGGATAGCTTTCCAAATCAAGGAATTACGCTGCCTACCTAAGCCTCCCTGCCAGCAATCAACCAACACTCTAACCCGGCAAGGCATAACCCATGACACTCCAAAAGAACACAAAACCGAGTCCCATAGGTCCTTAGCCAATTTGCAGTGCAGAAATAAGTGGTCAATAGATTCAGCAGCAGTTTTACACAAGCAGCATCGATTAACTATCACCATGTTTCTCTTCCTAAGATTATCAATAGTTGGAAGTTTACCCAACACTGCAGTCCACGTGAAAAAAGCTACACGAGGAGGGACTTTGGACTTCCATATGCCACGCCAAGGAAAACCCAAAGAAGGGGGGTTCAAGCAATGATAGAATGACTTCACAGAAAAACCCTTCTTCTCCATCTTGTTCTAGCATAGCTGATCTTGGCCAGTTCCATCCAAGGTTCGAGAGTAAATCAATTCCATAAAGGCAACCAAGGATTCCAATTCCCAATCTTGAACATTCCGAGAAAAACTCACATCCCAATGTAAGGTGCCATTGCTAAAAGACATAAGGGCAGCCACAGAAGTGTCCTTATCTCTAGCAATGGAAAAGAGCTCCGGGTACAGCACCTTAAGGGGCAGATCACTGCACCAAGTATCATGCCAAAACTGCACCTTATCACCAATATCAACCCTGTAAGATATGAATGGCGCAAAACACCCCCAATCCTTACGGATAGATTTCCACACACTCACCTCATACGAGCCATGACCCTCTTCAATACACCACCCACCCCACATACTCCCATACTTAATCTCCACAACTTTCCTCCAGTAAGCATCCCTTTCCGTCCCATACCTCCACAACCATTTGCCCCGTAATGCCTTATTAAACCAACGCAAATTTTTAACCCCCAAGCCGCCACCCTGGACAGGTTTACAAATTTGAGTCCAGTTTACTAAATGCATTTTTTGAGCCTCACCTAGCCCACTCCAAAGGAAATCCCGTTGAATCTTTTCTAACCGAGTTGCCACTCCGGCTGGAAGATGAAACAGGGAAAGAAAATAGGTTGGAATACTGGATAATGTACTTCTGAGAAGAGTAAGCTTACCACCCTTAGAAAGATATAATCGCTTCCACCCACCAAGCATTTTTTCCATTTTCTCAATCACAATATTCCATATGGTCTTCAAATTAAAATTGGCTCCCAACGGAAGCCCCAAGTAGGTCAATGGGTGAGATCGAATGTTGCAGCCCATCAGTTCCACCAAACTCTCTAAATTCGGAACCACACCCACGGGAACCATTTCAGATTTTGCATGTTGACTTTCAGCCCTGATACAGCCTCAAACCAAGAGAAAACAGCCCGCAAATGTGCAATTTGAACCTGATCAGCTTTACAGAAAATCAAGGTATTGTCCGCAAAGAGGAGGTGGGATACCACTAGAGGATCATCACCCGAGCCTACTGCAAAACCAGAAATATAACCACCAATAGTGGCCCGATCCATCAAACGGCTTAACGTCTCCATGACTATAACGAACAGTAACGGAGACAATGGATCCCCTTGCCGAAGACCCCTTGAGCTTGCAAAAAAACCTTGCGGGCTACCATTAACAAGGATCGAAAACTGGACGGTCGATATGCAAAACCAAATCCAATTACACCATTTCCCTGGAAAACCACATCGCCGTAACAGATAGATGAGGAATTCCCACTTCACATGATCGTAAGCCTTTTCAATATCTAGCTTGCAAAGAACCCTCGACAAACCAACCTTTAGCCTACTATCCAATACCTCATTTGCGATGAGCACAGAATCCAGGATCTGACGCCCTTGCACGAAGGCATTTTGAGAAGGAGAAATAATCTTATGAAGAACCATCTTCAGCCGGCTAGCCAAGAGCTTAGCGAAAATCTTGTACATTCCGCCCACTAAGCTAATGGGCCGAAAATCCTTTACCTCCATAGCCGCTGCCTTTTTCGGAATTAGAGTGAGGAAAGTGGCATTTAAACTCTTTGTAACGTACCTACCTCATGGAAATATTTGATGGATTCCATAACCTCCGTATGAACCACATCCCAACAAGCTTGAAAGAACGCCATGGGAAAGCCATCCGGACCTGGAGCTTTATCACCATTAAAGGCTTTAAGCACCCCTACCACCTCCTCCTCCCCGAACGGGCGCTCTAACCAAGCAGCATCTTCAGCAGAAATCATGGAGAAAGCAAGGTTATCAAGTTTGGGCCTCCACCCCGACTCCTCGGAATATAACCCAGTATAAAAATGAGTGATGCAATCCGTTATAACCTGCTGATCTGTGGTTAGAGCTCCATTAACCAGCAAAGAGGACATAGTGTTATACCTTTGGTGAGAGTTCGCCACTCTGTGGAAAGGTAACATTTTAATCCCTCCATCTAACTTCCATCTATTTTTTACTTTAATGGTGTTTGAATAGATTGCTAATGTTGTGTTTTTTATTTCACATGGAAGTTTTTAATATGATGTAGCATTAGTTTTCTCTCTCTTTTTCATTCTCCAGTCGCCGGCCACCATGTGAGCTCCCTCCACCAAGTCTTGTGACAACTGCCACACCCACAGCCGACTTAGAATGCCTCCTAAGTAAAACGGCGCAGCACACCCCATACCACCGGTGACTCAGACCTACCCCTCATGGCCTTTGCATCCACCTACCCACAACCAAACACACCCACAAGCTGAGACCAAAAACCACGCAGACCCATTTTCCACCCAGTCCTTACACCACCGGTCATTCACATAGATTACTTTCCTCAAAATTTCTCCAATTTTGAGCTACCATGAATTTCACAAACTAGCATGGGGTAACTAACACAACAAAATACAGCAACCAATCTAATACCCACATAACCTTTCTAGCTCCAATCCTAAATTTCCCACTCTTAAAAACCCAGTAATATTTCAAGCACATCCACCAACCAAATAGCCCTTGAAAATAGTGGTTTTCGTTCTCGGAACCTTCTAGAGTTTCGATGCTGTGTTCGGGTGCTTGAATGGTGTTGTAAGGACCACTGTCGGTTATGCTGGCAGATCCAAATCCAACATGGAGTACCAAATCGTCGAGTCTATCCATGCTGTGTTTGGATTTTTTTATGTTACGAGATTTTTGTTGAGGCATGGAATAAATTTAAGTGGGTGTTGTTATTTTGGGTTGTTGAAGATGATGGTGAAGATGGTTTAGTGAGAGAGGTGGTGGTGGTAAGGGGTGGGCAGCTTGGGTTTGCCGAGTATGAATTTGGGTTTGGTTGTTGGGGTAGTTGGTTCATGTGAAGGGGCTTTGGGAGGAGGGGAAGGGAAGCATGTGAATGGGTGAGCTGTCTTTTTAAAAAATCAATTAAATTACCACATCAGATAAATTAAAGTCATCTCAGTGTACTGTTAGCCATGTATGCCAAAAATGGATGGAAAATAAACAAAAGGCACTAAATTCTTACCTTTAGAATATTTGATAGACCAAAACAAGCTTTTTAAATTTTTAGGGACCAAAAGTATGATTAATCCATTAATATATCATATATATCTTGTTTAATAATGACCTTTTTTTTTTTTTAGAGAAGAGGGGGGGGGGGGGGGGGGGGGGGGGGTTCCTAAATAATTTGGCTTTCCTTCTGCCTTGACCTTCTCATTTGGGCCACAATTTTTAATTTTAATTAACTCTTTTAAAGGCTAACATGATTGTTTGATAGATGTTTTTTCTCAATCATATTCTGACCATTTTCTCATTTCAGTAGTTCAATCTGATAAACTGAATAGAATGAGCCTCCTCTGTTCTATGTTTTTAGTCTTATGAAATGCTTCTATTTGTATGATATCATGTGTAAATGGCTAAAAGGTTTCCTCAAGCAACAAGAGTAATGTTGTTTGTCCTCTTCTTCTTCTTCTTTTATTATATAGTCTTTTAATTTTTTTTTTTCTTTTTACTGAGGCAGTATCCTTTCATAACCATTTGGTTTCACCTCAGTGGTTTTGCAGATGTTTTTGACGTCGATTACTTTATTCAACAGATGAATGGCTTTATTAAGGTTGTCAAAGAGTTGCCACCAGAGATTGCATCAAA
Organism: Fagus sylvatica; assembly: GCA_907173295.1. Taxonomy (NCBI): domain Eukaryota; kingdom Viridiplantae; phylum Streptophyta; class Magnoliopsida; order Fagales; family Fagaceae; genus Fagus; species Fagus sylvatica. Next base: position 31,225,722 of record OU015761.1, on the reverse strand, counting down.
AGAACCCTTTCAAGTAGACTGTAGCAAACGCAAAGGTCAATTTGATTATGTTGAAAGTGTTCTTCCATCCTTGCTGGAACATCATTATATTTCAATTACACCAGCAATGAGCCAAAGAAGAGATAGGTATTACCTTGTAGTTCTATATTTCTTGCTTAGTGATGACACTAGAACCATATTCTGAGAGATACATCCCACTTGGAGAAGATTGATTAATGAGATATATAGTGGCCATTAATTTTATGATAAAGAGTTGACCTGTCAAATGCAATATGTGGTCTGGTTACGGCATGTTAATTTGAGGGGCTAGCAGCATATCTTAAGATTGGTCTTGTGGATGTACCTGTTTCATATTTTAGGAAACTACCATTTAGTGATGACAAAGATATTTGAAAGTTTACTGAACATTTTTGTCTTTCTCATATGAGTTTTGATGTCTATAACAAGAATGGTTTTAACTTCCATTTTTTATTTGCTTTTATATTTATATAGAAATCACCATATCTTTGATCTTCATGGCTTATTTCTGAGCACTTACTTTTTCTTGTAGGTATCCTCTGTATGCTAAAGCTTCCCTTTGTCAAGCTTGTTACAATGCGTTGCGCCTCACTAGATCCTTGGAGAAAAAGGCTTCTGAGCTCCTAGAAGCCATACCCAAACCCTTTCTCTCACTTCACCTTCGATTTGAGCCTGATATGGTAGCATACAGCCAATGCGAATACTCAGGTCTTTTACCTACTTCTGTCAAAGCCATTGAAGAAGTAGGAGGAGATAGAAAACCATGGACTGGAGAGTTAGCCCGCGTTTGGAGAAACCGGGGGAAATGTCCTCTTACCCCTAATGAGACGACCTTCATACTTCAAGCACTTTCCATCCCACTAAACACAAATATATATTTGGCAGCTGGGGATGGTCTGATGGAAATCGAAGGTTTAACATCTGTTTACACCAATGTATTTACCAAGTCTAGCCTCCTGAGAGGTGAGGATTTCACAAGCATGCACGGGAACACAAAAGCTGCGTTGGATTATTATGTGTCTATTAATAGTGATTCTTATGTGGCTACATATTTTGGAAATATGGATAAGATGGTTGCAGCAATGCGAGCTTTTAAGGGCTTGTACAAAACCCTTTTCTTAAGCAGAAGAGCTTTTGCAGAGTTCACTTCGCAGGGTATTCGAGGGAAAGATCTGATGCTAGCCCTATGGAAGGCTCATGTAGATGATTATGTCATGGGGAGAGGGTCTGCTTTGCCTGACTGCTTTTGTGAGTTCAAATTGTGATTTCGGGTCCATCTTTTTTACCATATGTTGTATTTTTTTTTTGGTTCTTCATTTTTTGTATGTGATATGACTGTAGAAATAGATTCATATTCTTAATTATATTAATTTTAACAATTTACATTTCCTCTCTTTCTAATGACTTGCAATATAATTGAAATTGGTTTGTCAAATATTGTAACACATAATAATTAATAAGTATTATATAAGGATCATAAGATAATTTTTTATAAATTATTTCAAAATGTACAGCCCATTGTGTGAGATATCGGCTAGTTAGGCACTAATTACTGCCATTTCCACCTTTCTCTATTGAGTTAGCAGTCGGTATCGAAGAACTGTTGAACGCTCTGGAAGTTGCTCGACATAGTGACTTAAAAATTCTTTTGGAACCAGCCACACAATTTGTTGAATGCCATTGAAGTATACTGATTGATCAATTGGAAAATTTGTTGAAAGCATTGGAGAATCTGTCGGCCTGACTCAGCTGGTCGACACAGTGATTGAAAATTATTTTGGAACCAGCCACACAATATGTTGAATGCCTCTGAAGTAGAATGTTTGATCCATTGAAAAATTTGTTGAAAGCATTGGAGAATCTCTTGGTGTGACTCGTAAATTAATCGTACAGATATTAATACACAAAACGAGGATGGACCATCCAAAGGGAGGTACAAGGATCAGAAGTAGTAAATCGCAGGCAAAAGCTCCAGAAATGAGACACACAAGCTTGACTATAGGGGGTAGCTTGTGTTGGGAGCCAATTGGCTCAACCGTACCAATGCTATAATTTAAACAAAAGCCAATAGGATAAAAAGCAACATGACTTCACCATGTGTTCGAAATGGGTTGTCGGAGTTTTGATATTTGATTGGAAGGAGAGCCAGCAGCACAAATATGAGAAACCCAAAAGCAGTATGGAGTACAAAGGTGGAATTGAGTTCCTGTAGACTGCCACCAAGAAAGAAGAAGAAAACAGAATTGCCTCAGGCTACATGCAATCTTAGTGTATATACAGTTGAAGAGTGAGAAGAAAGGAATTAAGTGAATATTCATATCACATTCCATTTGCCAACAAAATTTTTTGCTTGTAATGAGATTAATGCTCATTTATAATTTAGAAGTGTAAGTTTGAATTATTTGTTGAGTCTTTCAAAATTGTATCAAATCTTGCGTTCACTAATAATTATCGTGTTCTTGCTTACCTTTAATTAATATTCCTGGAACAAAATAAAGAGAAGTTTCCTGATTTTATTTTTCTGGCTCCTACTGAATTGTTGTTTTTATTTTTATTTATTTCCTCTTTATTTCTTTCTCTATTACCACAATCAAGATTCATTGTTTTGCCAAAAAATCTGGTATCTCGAACACATTGAGTCTAGTGATCAATTAACTCCTGGTATCCTAATTATGGGGAAAAAACAAAATTATTTTTCCTAAAAATTAAAAAAAAAAAAAAAAAAAAAAACCTTTAGTGTCCTGATTTTGATCTATCTTCTAATATTGACCCAAGGAGTTGATTCAACTTGCAAGTTTTTTTTTAATTATATTTTATGGTATAAGCATGTGAGAGTTTATAAGTCATATTTTTTCTCATAATTAAATTCCCTCCTATCTTTTTGGTTAGTTTAGTGACAAATATGAGCAAAGTGAACAAAAAACTTGTCTAACAATATCTAACAAATATCAATTGGTTCCTGCATTTGGAAGTGTTATGTACAGATGTGTTCTCTATAAATGAATGGCAGCTGAAATGAGTGTGTGTATTGGAATTTTTGGTTTGGACCCTATGTGGGGAGAAGGTTGAGGTGGTTAATAGGGTGTTTTGGTAGTGTTGATGTGCAATGAGGTTGTCTGCAAATGTTGAAATGCAAATGATGGATGAAGGGTTGAGATAATTGCTGTGGACTGTGAAATGAGGAGTTTGGGTGCTGCTAGCTTCAATGATCAGAGGATGAGATTGTGTAGATGGGATTGGGTACATGTGCAGGGGTTTGGATATGCATTTGAGATTATGACAGTTGATTTAAGATATGGTGGAAATGATTTTCTAACTGATGTGTGGGTTGGAGATCAATGTTATGGAATTAGTTGATCAGGGTGTAGATGCTGTGGGGTTATAAAGTTTGATAAGGTTGAAGGAGAGAGGGCAAAGAATGGGGTTTACACTCTCCAATAAAATCATAATAAGAGATGAGAATATATTCAATAAGGACAATGGTGAAAAGAGGTACTTTTTACACTCTCCAATAACATCGTGTCACATCAGATTAGATATTCACATTGCAGGATTAGATATTCACCGCTTGCACAGGTGATTGGCAAACCATCCAAGACCAATTTTTGTTTTTTATTTTTCAGAATAAAGTTAAAATACCATCCAAGAGTCCTAGATTGAAAAAATAGGTATGGAATAATGTAATTTTTTTAATACGGTTTATGTTCTTATATTCCCATACGTTTCCACTTTTTATTTTTTCTCTATTTTGTCTTTCTGAAATCACATTTTCTAGAATTTTACAAAGGCTACATCCCCACTCTACCACTCTATTTAAATTTTTTATTATTTGTTTTCCATAACAGTTTTTTTTTGCCATAACAAAGAACCCCTATCTTCTGCAAAACCCTCTCCCTTCCCCACCATTTGCACTAACAAATTAGCAATGATCTTCACCGAGGCATTGCTTAATGCTTAACCAGCTTCCAATCCCAATCTCACTAAGAAACATTTGCACTACTATTACTTCGTGTCCCATTAGTAGCTTCATCGTAGAAAAACTACAATTGTCCCACTTAACTTAAGTAATAAACAGTTCGGCACATCTCACTTAAGCCCAAGTGCCTAATCTCTAATATCATGCAGGCCCATGAGCTTCTAGCATCATCAAGAGTTCACATGTGCTGTGTGCTCAGTCACATGCATTAGCATATAGAATCACCCCATGACCGTGGTTGTTAAAATCCCAATCTGAATTGTTAAATAATTCGGATCGCACTAAAATCTTTAATTAGTAAGATCGTGGTAGGATCTGGATCCAAATTGTGGGATCAATAAGATCACGATCCTACCACAATCTTACCTGATGTTAAATTTTGACATATATAGTTAATTTTTTTGGAAATTTGGGCCTAACTTTAAAAAAAATAAGCTTTCGCCAAACTTTTAGTAACCAATCCATCACTTTCTTTAAGATAAATCCTTAACTCTAATTGACATTTTACATATTAGAATTTTCTATAAACTCTAATTTTCATCGTTTGTTGAATTAGTCACCAAGACAAGAAAGTCTCTTCTCTTTTCATTTGGCATATAAAAAACACATAAGAGAAATAAAGATGATAGAATTTAATAATTAATTAACTTTTATTTAATTGTAATTCATGGTTTCAAAATTAAAGCTCATGTTGATGCTATTGTAGAATTGAATGAAGGAAATAAAATTTAATATCGTGTAGTTAAAATCTTATTTTTATTTTGTGATAATACTTTTTATCTCTTTAAATTTTATTTGATTCATTGCAGATTATCATTCTTATTTTATGTAAAAAGAATATTTTAACACTTATGTTGATGATTCTTGAACATAGTACTCTTTACTTATCTTTGTATGAAAAGTAGAATTTTACGATTCTTGATCCAATCCAGAAGACTCTCCTATTGATCCTATATAGAATTTTGATTTTAACAACCTTGTACATGACCACGATGACTCCTACGCAATCCTTTTGAGGGTCAACGTACGCGCCTTGCGGACCACATTTCTCATAGTTACTAGCAACATTGTCCACTTGATGCCACCATTTACCAACACATATTTTGGTCCACAATTGCTCTGACATTTGTACTGTACTACACGTATTTAAACTATCACAAGCTTAATGTTTCACTTTCACCTTATGTTTGAGGGATTGATATCCCATGCAAAGTATTGTGTGGGATGCAATACTTTTGAATAGTTGAGATTAAAATTCAACCATTGGATAGAAAAAGTAAAAAAAAAAGTAAAAGAGGTGAATTTATTTTGTGAGGGAATAAGGGGTATTGCACTCCATGCAATATACCAAAGGGATCTCAGATTCTCAATCCATGTTTAAGGGGGTGTTAGAGATATTATCACTCATGAGACCCAAACCTAGTTTAGGCTCATGCACTTGTAGAATAAGCATAATAACAATAGGCTCTAGGGTTAGTTTAGGTTTCTCTAGTACATAAACCCTATATTGGGTCCATTGTAACATAAGAATTTCATAGTAAAGATGTAGTCATTGATGGTTTTCTTCCGTGGACGTAGGCTATCAAGTCGAACCACGTAAAACCTTTTACTTTCACTCTTACTCTCATTCAATCACTCAAGAACTTATGTTTGAGGGATTGAGATCCCATGCAAAGTATTGTGTGGGATGCAATACTTTTGAATAGTTGAGATTAAAATTCAACCATTGGATAGAAAAAGTAAAAAAAGTAAAAGAGGTGAATTTATTTTGTGAGGGAATAAGGGGCATTGCACCCCGTGCAATATACCAAAGGGATCTCAGATTCTCAATCCATGTTTGAGGGGGTGTTAGAGATATTATCACTCATGAGACCCAAACCTAGTTTAGGCTCATGCACTTGTAGAATAAGCATAATAACAATAGGCTCTAGGGTTAGTTTAGGTTTCTCTAGTACATAAACCTTATATTGGGTCCATTGTAACATAAGAATTTCATAGTAAAGATGTAGTCATTGATGGTTTTCTTTCGTGGACGTAGGCTATCAAGTTGAACCACGTAAAACCTTTTACTGTCGCTCTTACTCTCATTCAATCACTCAAGAACTTTAACAAGATTTAATATTTATTGAAATCATAAGTTCCTAAAATATGAAAACGGTGGATTCATTTTTCACAAAGAAAAGGGTTAAAATAAACAAACTTTTTTATTAGGGTAATGCCCCATCTAATGTATTGAAAATATGTAAATACCTCTCCACTGTCTAAGTTTCTATTAAATCCAAGCACAAGTAATAGAATATTGTTATGTATTTTGTCAATTTCAAGTCATAATACTCAAATCTATCATTACATTTCATATTCATAAAAATATTTTGTTATTTTTGCTTGGATTTAAATGAAAATTAGACGGTGAGTGATTATTTGCATATTTCCAATACATCAGAAGGATGTTGCTCGGTTTTATATTATGGGTGGATTAAAGTGGACCCAATAGTTAAATAGGAGAGAGTACAATTTGCCCTACTTTTAAACTGAAGAAGAAAAAAAAAAAAAAAAAAAACCAGGCCGTTGGGGTCTTATTCATCTATGAGTTCCACTTCCAAGTGTTTGATGTTGTGCCTGGGAGAATACTCACACAAATACCTGCTAAATATGAAAATTTGTAGGTACATTATTCAGTCCACTAGCAAAAGTAGATCAATAAGGATATAGTGCTCTCTTTTTTTAAGGGTGAGAGAAATGTACTATGTTTTTTTATGGATGAGAACTGAGAAAATGTCCTAGTAACTGTAGTGAAAACGTTGTTCATAAACCGTAGCTCACCTCTAGTGAACCCTTTGTTCGTATGATGACATTTTGAGCAATGTAATTCACTTTTGGTGTGAAAGCCAATGTACCTTCGTAAGGAGTGACAATACAATCAATTTAAAGCTTACATCTCTATATCCTTATGCAGTAGTTATGTTCCTAATAAAATTACTTCAGTTAAGGGTAAAATTATTGATTGGGGGCACTTGGTACTCCAACACTCCAACTATATACTAGACTTTTTTTTATACATGGCTGCTTCCACTCTTGAAAAAGAAAAGGGAGAGACCCTTTAATGAAAGAATCTGAATAATTACTCCTAAAGTGTCTGGATAAGCTTATCTTATTTTCAAGTTTATGTATAATTTTTTAAAGTTTCACTGTTTGTAAATATAGTTCTACTTTACTAGACACATTTTCTTTTAAAGTAAAATAAGCCAATGAAAATAGTTGTACCAAATAGACAGAAAGATGACATCAAGCTAACCAAGAGAAAACACAATATGCATTGCCCTCTTGCACTGTATTCCATATATGACTTAATTTCGTATTGCAACTATTTGTGGTTCACTACTGCTAATTCTCCGAGGCTAAGCAGGTTACATGTGATATGTTAAGATTACTAAATTAAGGGTTCATGAATCAACTTTCTGGATTCTAACTTCACATCAAATACAATACATGCCAATGAAACAATTCCATGTATAATCTCCAATTTGCAAAACTATCAGAATAAAGAAATCGTCAACAAGCTTTCTGAAAGCAATTCATTATTCTTAGACATTAGATTGTCACTACAAAACTTCAGCAAACGAGTGGCTCTGAAAAGCAATCAACCCAGAAAAGGAAAAGTCTGTCTGAAATAATAGTTTCATGTTACATTGAAAATGAATTAAGTTGAATTGTCATCACCAAATATAAATCTCTATTCTTTTTATTTTTTATTTTTTCTAAGTAAATATAAATCACTATTCATACAACTATCATCTAACATGTGGGACTACAACGAGAGAGAGAGAGAGAGAGACTTGGACAAATAACAGCTACTGAACTCAGATTACAAATATCCAAGTAAAGCCAATATTAAGCAAATGAGTATTCTAATGAATAAGTCACCTCTTTGAGCATTCAATTGTTCCTTTCCTCTAAATGCACCAAGCTAAGCACTATGGAACTACTTTCCAGCTGGCCTTCTCCTTGCCAAAGAACCACCCATGCAAACATTGAACAACTTCGATTAGTGATTGAGACATGTGCCTTCCATCCAATGCGGCATGTCGTGGGTTGAAGTTCTGGAATCAGCCTTTACAAAGAAAATTGGGGGTTACAGCTGTCTACTAATCACGTCTCTCAGACCTCGCAGAAGTGAGTTTTGTACACAGAGTAGGACCTTTATTTGTGATTGAGAGACATCACCAATCTACCCAAAGAAATGACTAATTAAGGGTACAAAGCTCCCTCACCACAGATAGTGCAACAGAAGACCCCCATGGATTGATTATCACGATCAACTTGCCCTCTTAATGAACTCTTTCATTCAGATCTATTTAAGAACCGCTGTTACACAAAAAACAAAAACAAAAATAGTTGAAAAACATAATAATAATGATCCTATTATAGAGCTCCAATTCTGGAAAATCCACTAATATGGTGTTCTTCAACCAGAAGAAAATAAGTCACACTGAAGAGCAGGGCTGAAGAGAATTTATATTATGTCCTATTAACATTACATACTAAAGTTACATGACAGACTCCTTTTGCAACACCCCTTGAAATACACCCTTCTAGGGACTAACCTAAAATATCCCTAGGAACTTCTACAGCAAGGCTACAAAGTTCTCTAAAGCTGGACCAAGGATACAAGGATTTTTTGTAAGTATCTCAGACAAAATACTCCAACTGCAAGACAAGAGGCTGAAATCAACGAACATTAATGTGTTAACCTAGTTATACATACATGAAAAGATATTATTCAATTCAAGTTATATGCTTGTCAGTACTTTTAGCATTTAAATTGACAGTTCGAATTATTCTGAAGTGCTTTCTATGCAGAGTTGGTTAATCATCTACTCCTTCTGTTCCATTTTGTTTGTCCACTATTCCATTTTGGGATGTCCCGAGATACTTGTCTGCTTTGAAAAGTAAACTTTTTTTCCATGTACTTAAAAGTTTAAATTAAGAAGTGTTAATTTTCATTTCAAAGACAATGCATTATTCACCAAAAAAAGACAATGCATTATTCACCAAAAAAAGACGATGCATTAAATGATATTCCCTTAAAATGTTGGATTGTCTAAGGTGGACAAACAAAATGGGTCGCAGGGAGTGTTTATTTATTTCCTATGCTCATCCCTTGTATAGGATACCCCTGCTGACAAACATATCATATTAAATATATTCTTAGTTACTTTATGAGAAAGATAAGTAGCACTTCAGAGCTTAAGGATGCCAGAGACCTTCTACTGAAAGTTCTATCTTTTTGCTTTTTTACTGTGTCTTTGGAGGGAACGAATAGAAAAGTCCTTTAAAGAAGAGAGGTAGAGGTTGCTACAATTACCATGGATTTTGTACTAATATTCTGATAGCTTTATGATGCTTGTACATTCAAGATTTTAAATGGATCCATCTTCTTCATTTCCGTGACCCTAGAGTATTATGGTTTCCCCAAAGCATCTCTAGCAGCCTAGCTATCCCAACTTTCTAGCTAATTTGCAAGCATATTCCCCCAAAATTCTACTTCTTCAGCAGCCTCAACAGAGGTTAGCTATTTTGCGGAATTGCTACAGGAGAAAATGTGGCTAGCCACTGTAGACTTATATTATTGCTCCTTTGTACTGAACTGTGCATTTGTACTATATCTATATTTTAAAACAAAAAAAAAAAAAAAATGGAAGAACGAATATTTAAAAGGTGGCTCACTAAAATAGGGAGCATTGTTGGAGTGTATTGAGCAAGTGACTAGGTAAAATAGAAAATGTTCTTTTTGGATAGCTATTTTAACTAATGCTGCTGGAGATGCTTAGACCGCTATGTTCTACTGATTTTGCCATTGAAACATTTTGCATATCAATTGGTAAGTTTCTATCTTACTATTACAAGTTTTTTCTTATTTGCATGACAAGGACCACAATCTAAGCTTGATAGCTCCAGTCCCTAGTTCTTGCTCAACTAAAAAGCAAGCAGTGAAGAATATGGTCAACAAAGCAGGAAAATTATCCTAATACATTTGCGCATAGAGCAATAATGTCATTTTATCAGCCGCTTTAAGCATATAAGTATCTAAAGCAGATTAACCATCACCTTCACCACATACAATCTCATTTCCATAAACATAATTCTTTGACATTGAAGGTAAATTTTATATCCAAAATACAAGGGCAGCAGCAGTAATGCAACCACAAGTATCTGACATAGATACCTAATTATAAGTAAATATATTTAACTTAATAATAAAGAGCAAAAGACTTAAATTTTTTACCAATTTTTAGCATTTGATTGATATCTAACAAGGATGACTTCCTTCTTTCACTGACCACTCTGTTCTTCATCACGAAAGCTGAAAAAATTAACAGGACATGAGAATTTTGGGAGCTAACTACCATCAGGATTGGATTGATATCTAGCTACGATGGATTTCATTTCAACTAACATTATACTTGGAAAACATATGGAAGCAAATGCATAAAGACAAATGTGAATGCATGCAACAGCAGATGAATGCTATAAAGGGATGGCATTGCATGACTACTGATACAATAGGATACTATTTTTTTTATAAGTAATAAACTTTATTAAAGAAGAAAATCAGTATACAAGAAGTATACGCAAAAACAAAAGCATCAAGAGAATGAACAACTATCAACAAAATCTAATAGGGAACAAGAAGGAAAACTATGAACAGTTGCCATCTAATCAAATAGAGTACGTCAAAGGATCATCTTCGATACAATAGGATACTACTATACATGTAGAGATACATAAACCCATGGAAACATACATGTGCTCCACTTACGGTGTATGGAATTTTGAATTATAATTTAGGAGTCAGTTCACTATGATTGATGTAGCCATACATGAACTCAGGCAACCTTGCTGCTCATAATACAACAAATGGCATTGATTTGCAGCAAAAATACAAGTGAAAAGAAGAGACTAAAGTTGAAAAAAGAATGGCATTGCACAATATAAGAACTGAGTGAATACAGTTGATGTATGCCCATGACATATATACACATGCACAAGAGAGAGTCTTTGCACAAAGAACTTACAAGAATTTTGGAGAACACCATCCATTTAGAACTCTCATTTCATCACGAGCTTTATTGAGGTGTTACAACGAATTAACTGAAGTAAAGTGGATCTGCCTTTGGTATGATGTAAAGCCATTAAAAATCTGTATCCAATTAGTTTCTCAAATTTACAAATGAATTGAGCAAAAAGAATACCAGCTTCTGTTGAGCTGTGTCCTGTTACATTAATCAAACAATTACTGGTTCACCAGTTCATCATTTTAATTTAACTCCTGGACAATATGGTCCTTAAAGCAGCCAATTGACTTGCAGGAAAAGGAGGTACTCTACTCTGAGCCAATGTCAGGATCAGCTTGGCCTTACCAAACTGCCCATTCTTCTTAAGGCCTTCAAGCAACGTATGAATGGTATCCACATTTGGAAACCAATTCTTTCTCATACAGTCTTTACACATCGTATATGCCAATTCAAAATCCCTTCCCTTACAGAGATAATGAATCATGGTCTGGTAAATCTTAACATTGGGTTTGTAACCCTTGGCATGAAAAGCAGAATAGACCCTTTTGGCCATTTCAAGATACCCAGCCTGACAGAACCCTTTGATCACCAGATTATAGGTAACCTCATCAGGTGAAATCCCAAGCTTCTGCATCATATCCATCAAACTATTAGCTTGCCATGCTCGTCTCCTATTAGCCAAATATTGAATCCTAACATTAAATGTTGCAAGATTTGGTATACACCCCTTTAGCACCATTAGATTCCACAACCCATTGCCAATCATGCACCGGTTATCCTTATAAAATGCTGAAATAAGTGTTGTGTACGTAATCACATCTGGCTTTATTCCTAACTTTTCCATCTCTATCATGATTAAATATGCTTTATCCAAACAACCCATTTCACAGAAAGCCTTAATAACAATATTAACCGAAAATATGTCCACTTCAACACCAAACCTCACAGGAACATCATTAATAAATTCCTCAACTGCGTGTAAATCACGTGTTTGCGTCAAAACCTTAAGTGCAGCATTGAAAGATTTAACAGTCCTTCGACATCCATACAAATGCATATCATAAAAAGTATCAAGAGCATGTTTGGTCATCCCAGCCTTACCATACAACATTATAATCCTCAAAATGAACCCTTCACGCCGACCTTGTGGAAGAGTCTTCTGATGCTCAAGCAAATGCTCAATGTAATCAAAGTGGCCTGCACCGGCTAGCCTAGACACCGTGTCTTCAAATGCAAAACGGTTCTCAATAACAAGCCGATTGTGTGCATTGGCCTTAAATAAATGAAACAGCTTCTCAGGGTCCCGCTCGTTCTTAAGCTTCACAAGAGCAGGTTCTTCCAATGGCTTCGGATTACGAATGAAATTCGATACAGCTGCAGGGCTATCGGTTGATGCAATGGCAGCAACAGCGTGATAGAATCTGCGAACAGATCGCAGAGAGAGCATGTTCTAGAAATCTCCTCAGATTGAAAGATACACATCCATAAAAATCTAAACTTTATGCAATATTCTGAGGAAATATCCAATACTCACAAAACAAATTGGAAATCCCAGAAAGATTAACACTCAAAATCAAGATTCTAATGCAATATCCAAAATACCCACATTAGAGCTTGGAACCTCCAGAAACATTAACACCCAAAAAAATACATATAGTAATCGGATATTGCTCAAATTGAAACAGACCCAGATGCTGAAATCAACAACATTCTCGGCAAGCGTAATTAGTAGAGGAGAGAGTGATTGAATCCTCACCTTGAATGGGGGCGGCGGCGTCTTTAGCTGGAGGGAGAAGAGAGAGAGAGAGACGGCGGCTTGTGGGTTTTAGCCGTCAGAGATGTTGCATTTGTTTTGAGTAGGAGCAGTGAAACGAGAAGAAGGAGCTGATGCTCCGAGTTTTGGTTATTTTGTTGGTGTTATGCGGGTTTTTAGGGGTTTAGGTTTTTTGGGTTTGAATTCACTAATCAGCCAAAAACAAAAACAAAAACCCCAATAAAAAATAAATAAAAATAAAAGGTGTAGTGTTGAATTGGATGAATTTGATTGGTCATCTTCTTTATTTTTTATTTTTTAGGTGACTAGGAAAAAAAAAAAATTCTCCATCTATATAAACCTGACTATAGTAACATACTATTTGTTGGGTCTGAGCTTACAAACACGAGATTTAGTGAGTCATATATGTTATACCAACATCATAAGGGCATTAGTGGATAGGGGTGGAATGAGAAAATTCATTGAGTAGGGTCATTGAACTATGCATGATTAAATCGACGACCACCCCACCAATGTTCCTTTGCAGTGTGCGGCTAAGAGGTTGATAATGATTTTATTTTTTGTATATATGCTATGCTAATTTCATCTTGATCATTAGGATGATATGATGATGCTCTAATTTTTTTTTTCCTTCATAATTCTAGATCCATAGGAAGAGTTTTCAAGTCAATATGGTTTTGCTTGGTAGAATGATCACTAGCAATGACATGAGTTTCTTAGATATGATATGAATCTTGCGACACAATCAATTTTTTTTAAAGAAATTTATTAGGTTAACTGGACTAGAGAGAGAGAGAGAGAGAGAGAGAGAGAGAAATGGGTTGCTTTATTTTTGGGTTGGTGGAGTCAGTCGTGATTGCGTGTTAGATACAATTACTTAAGTGCAATGAAGTACATTAGATTTTCCAATTAAGTTTAAACACATGACTTTAATAATACTGACTCCACTCAAATACACATAGGTAAAAATAAATAAAAAATAAAATCAGTAGGGTCAATGTGTCAATTGACCTAGATAAATGAATATATATTTGTTTGTTTCAAACCTTTGGTAAAATATATATTTTTAATTATTCCAGTGGGGTCACTGAAATGTACATAGCCCCACCTATGTTAGTGGACAAGGAGCAGAATCTTGGGGTCATTTTCAAGTGTTTTAATTCTATTGTAGGATTCGAATTTAGGACCTTCATCTCTAAACCATGTGGGAGTACGCATATGGATTACTAGACAATCTAGACCACTACCCTCGATTGTTGCATTTGATTGGTCATACGATAAGTACGGGGTTTTATGGTATTAGAAAATATCTCATGCATTTAATATAGTCATCTTCATTCATTTGAGTAAAAAAAAAAAAAAATGCATTCTCTCGTTCTTATAGATTGTGAATTCCACATAATTATGGATTCCATATGTCTAGAGAAGAAGAACTCATATAAGGCAATAAAATAATTATGGCCATGGTACATTGTGTATGTGAGTTTATTTATTTTAAAAGTGAACTTTTAAAAAGTGCCTATTGGTTTTTTAGAGGGTTTTTTTTTTTTTTTTTTAATTTTAAAAATATGAATTTGATTTTTAATTTGAAAGAGTTTAGCTACAAACTAGTTTGTAGTTCTCTTTCTACAAGGCTACAACCCAATTTATGGCAATTTATAAGACAATCCATATGTATTATTTGAAAAAGTCACATAACTTATTGAATATGTTATGTGACTAAAAGTACATTTGAATAGTTTTATGAATCATTACATATTAGGTTGTAGGAAGAAGACTACAAACTGTGTCCTTTTTATTTTTAATAAAACATGCATTTTTATTCATATACATATAATACTAGTCGCAAATCCATATCATGCCCAGGAAAGTTGCTGAATATGATATATTAAAGATATTAACAAAACATTAAACCATTTAAATTTCTAAAATAGGCTCCATCATGTATGTCAATACTTCTTTCCATTTGGAAACTTCTCTATTTTTTTATTTCATAGTTCAGATTTTATCTCATGAATCTAACAGTGTACATATTGTCACGTCATTTAAAAATTTTAAATGATGTGACAGTTTGTACACTGTTAGATCTGTAATATTTAATCTGGACCATGAAATGGACTCTCTCCATTTCATTTCACATGGAGAGGATCCTAATCTGTCAATACTCTACTAAAAGAAATAGACAAATCATTAAATCTTTTTGTTTTAAAGCATAACAAAAATATTAATAAACATTCCAATGAGTAAACAATAGAAATTAAATAATAATGTGTAAAATCGTGAACGAATCAACAAAATGTCAAATATCCTTTGGTTTACATATTATAAATAAATATATAGATATAGATCTAAGAGAAATTCTTTGGTCCCGTACCTATTTTGGTCCAGTTAGATAACATGCATATCATTTGAGATAACATACATGTCATATAGGTTAGGTATAGAATATAAATATAGACGTATGTTTTGGGACAAGCAAAATAAGTCAACTTTTTTGCTAAAGTTTAGCCTATTTTGCGAGCTCCCGCAAAAAGCCAAGTTTGTGCTATTTCAAGATTTGCTAGTAAATTACATTAAAAAAGAGTTTATCATTAAATGCAAAAGCATTACTCTACATAGTTAGTAGAGTGTTACATGTCCATCTGGGATTAGTCTAGGTATGCGTATCTACGAAACGCTAGCCCGAACACCCAAAAAAAGAAAGAAAGAAAGAAAAAAATAAGATCAAATTCTCTAGACTTCTTAAAGATGAAAACTCTACTAGATAGTTTTTTTTTTTTTTTTTTTTTTTTAACTTTATGCAATATCATAATTCCACTAATAAAACTCCTAATGATTCTTTAAAATTAACTAAAAAAACCCATATCATTAAGTTAATAGTCAATTGGCAAAACTCTGGGTTTCAATTTCCACCTCTCCGGCTCTGGCAAATTTGCAGCACCTGTGAGAAGCTTGCATAACCCATTTCTCTTGCCCTCCGTCTCTTGCGAGGTTGGTCAAAATTCAAAACTCAAAATTCTCTCATTTTCTCTCCCACTAATTTAATATATGGTAGGACCCACCATTCATATGAGAAGGGGACTATGTATTTATTTGTAGTCTTAAACTACTGAATAATTTTCCAATGTGAGATAAAAAATTTGTATTCCAATCATGGTAGCCACTATAACAGAATATCATCGTGGAATAAATTATCCAAATATAAAATTCCTCCCAATCAAGTTTTGTAGACTCGGTCATTTATTGTTCCCTTAAATTAATGGTTGTATATAACGTTGAAGATTTAAAGTTATAATTTGTTCAGTTTATTTTTCAGTAGTTGTTATGCACATTGTATGTCAAGATAATGAAAGTTTATTTTATATTAATCCTATGCTATTTATATTAGACTATTATGGAGACACTGCTTTCAAAACACCTAAGTTTTGATCTTTTTGGTGGATATCAATGACAGAAAGTAAATGTCATAACTCCATAAGATGTTACGTGAGGTCAGTTATATCTTTCTTCAAACTTGGTGAATTCATTTCCATTTTTCTTTTTAACTTTATGAATTTTTAGAAAAAAAAAAAAAAAAAAACCATTTGAATGACATTATTAAATAGTTGTCGACTAAATAGATTTTCAGATATTTCAAAATATACCTTGCATCATGCAGGATATTGACTTTGACTATATCTATACTATAATGTAAAACCGAAACTTTTTGACTTTTGGCTGACCTCACAATATTGCGCCATATAAGCTTTTGAGTTCTCACAATTTTATACCTCATTATTTTAATATATATATTTTAATTGAATTTAAATTTTATTCTATAATTAAACATCTCATTAGAATCTTGACATATTATATTTTTTTAATAGAAATAATATATTATTTCCATATATATAAACACAATCATAATAAATGCCTAATACTATAATATATTTTATATATAAACACAATAATAATAAATGTTTTTTAATAATTATCAATTTTCATATTTAGATAAAATATAAAAGACAATAAAAATCATAGTTAGACTAATAATTTTTTAGATTTAATTTTAATTTATTTTCTGTGCATCGCATAGGTTTGCGACTAGTTATACATAAAGCTGTAGTAACTTAAGGTTCTGACATGTGGAACATTCTTTGAGAAGGAAATAAAATTCTCTTCATTTAGCTTTCCACCTCAGCAAACATTTTGCATTTATGTAAAAGTATTAATTCATTATCATGTGTTAATGGGTAAATACATTGTTTATTTCTATGTATTCATTATTTATAGGTCTAATTATTTATGTAAAGGAATTTATATGTTAAACCCTCAATAAATTTTTATAGGTTTAATATATTCAAAATTGCATTGTTGGTTTACATATTTTAATTGTCATTAACATGCATGCCAATTTCTTTTTAATCGAATATTATTTACTATTTTTAGTAAACTCATAATTTTTATTGATCTCTATTATATATATATATATATATATATATATATATATATATAAAAAGCATGAATTGTTGCAGTCTAAATTTGTATCGTCATTAAAAAGAGTTTAATGGGGTAAATGCATTTACTTCTATGCAGTAATTATATATAATCGGTGCACTAATATTCAAATTTTTAATTATATTAATCTTAACAATTTACATTTACTAACTTCTTTTAATGACATGTATAAACACTTTAGTAGTCTAAAATTTTTACTATGTAATTAAACAATGAGTATTAACAGGGTAAATGTATTTTTTCATGTATCAATAATTTTTGTAAAATAATTTTACATTGTAGAAAACCACATTTAATAACATGCAATCAAGAATATAAATTTTTTTTTGTGTATTTATGTTAGTGGAAATAATTAAATATTTGTCAAATCATTCAAACAATAGATTCATATTCTTAATTATATTAATTTAAAAAATTTGTATTTTTCTCTTCCTTATGAATTGCATATAATTGAGGTTGATTTCCCAAATATTATGAGACATAATAAGTATTATAAACGGGTCCTATGATAATTTCTTACAAAATATTTTAAAATGCACTTCGCATTGCATGAACATCATAATTCATAATCCAAACTACCATATTTCTAGTTTTGCAAAAGTTCATGTCTTCATGACTTTTA
Source organism: Fagus sylvatica (assembly GCA_907173295.1). Lineage (NCBI taxonomy): Eukaryota > Viridiplantae > Streptophyta > Magnoliopsida > Fagales > Fagaceae > Fagus > Fagus sylvatica. The sequence goes on along the minus strand of OU015761.1, from coordinate 31,207,759 downwards.
AGCTAAAAAATTGTGTTTGAAGAAACAGAAATGACATGTTGTCTAATCATGAAATCTGGTGCATTTATATCATACTTTGTTTGCATTTTGTAAGAAGAATAAAAATGTATATACCAAAAGATGAGGGAGGAGATATTTTAATCAATTAATTCTGTTTTTATATAAAATCCAATTCTTATATACTCTTTATACATTCATATTTTGATAGTTTAGGATATTGGAGTAAACTAAACATAAGGCTGGGCACTAATTAAAAGAAAAGCAAAAACAATAGAGATAAATACTTTATTCAACGATTTATAACCACAAACATGACAAATCCAATTAATTTCCTTGGGATTGGGACATTCAAACAAAAACCATCCCAAGTTTTTCCCCATAATAATAAAAATTTTCGGTGGGAATTTGAGACAGAGAGAAGATGATGAAGAAATGAGAAAAGAAGAAGGAAACAGAAGAGGAATCGTCCAGGATTGGGTAAGCCAAATATATCAGATGTTGAGCAGCCCTAGAGAGGATCATGGAAGGAGAGCACCATTTGCTAGCTATGTAATTGTATTTCATCAAACAAATATTAAACTAAATACCAAGCAAACAGGGCCGGCCCAATCATTTTGGGGCTCTCAAGCGAATTCTTAAATTGGGGCCTTTAACCATTCAATACTATATATCAAAAAACCATTCAATACTAAATTAAATTAATCTATCATTTACAACTAATTAAAGCCACTATATACTACTACCCACAAAATTTAATAGTTTATATATATATATTTGTGTTGATTTTTTTTTTTTTAGAAAAATATTTGCAGTGATTTAATTGTCTTTAATATAATGATACAAAGGTAAAAAACAAAACAAAACAATGTTGTGTACTAATGCATTTTACACAATACCCCACTAGGCCATCCAATTAAAATTGTAAACTTATAGCCAATAATCAATGAGATTAAATTCAATAAGGAACCGGTGTAAACGCAAAATTTACACCCTCCAATTTCAGTGTGCCACATCAAATTTGTACAAATTAAAAAGTATGTGTTGCTACACTAGATCACACTCAGAAAATTAAAACACCAGCTCACCACCGGAGATCCCGTCGGAGTCAAGGAAAAACTAACGGAGCCGATCTGCGTGTAGTCCTAAACATCTACCCAAATTCCAAATTCCAAATCCCAATCCATACAATGTGAAAAAATCCAATGTTTTTCCAACCAACATAAATCCTTCAAACTCCCGCCCCCATTAACTAGAGTCTAGAAATAGAAGAACATGGTAACAGTAAATGGCAGAATAAACAATCTCTAGTTTACCAGGTAAAACCCCCGCCCCTTTAACTGTTACCAATATTAGTCCTTCTCTTGTTCTCTCCATAGACAAACAAAAAATTCAAAGCTCGACATCGAGTTCAAGAGCGCCTCTGGTGCCAATGGCGCCGTCAACGACCAACAACACGTCTCCGCCACCGCCAACTACTCCCTCAACTCCGCCACCGCTGGCCAACAACAACACATACCGCCGCCTTCGCCAACATGAAGAATTCCCTCTGCCCTACCTACGGCCACCAACAACACGTCTCTTGTGACACCGTATCCAACAATTTTAATTTTCTGAATATATTAGTTTAATATAGGAGTGTGATTGTGTGTATCAACTAATTTTTAAAATTTGTTCATTTCTGACGTGGTAAGTTGGTATTGGAGGGTGTAAATATAGGTGTTTACACTAGCTCCTTATTGAATTTAATCTCATAATCAATAGTCACTAACCTATCATAATAGCTCAAGCCCAATAAAAATATACCTTTATCAAAAAAACTCAAGCCCATCAAAAATCGACATCAGTAGATGATTCAAGGAAAAAACAAAAAACCAATTAAACTTAAAAAAAATGTAAGGTCAACTAACAGGTACTTCACGTGGGGTTGGGGGTTCTAGTAAAATAAAAGGTGAGGAGGGAGAGAAGGTGTGGCAGATTGGCTTGTACATAGGCAATGATCAAAAATCATAACAGGTTGAATTTTGGTTAAAATCAGAGTTTGAATGCAAGATTCAACCATCTGCAGAAAACACAACCAATTCACTTGGACATTTAGTAAACCCAAGAGGCAAGAACCTGTCATATGGTTCCTAAGACAAAATTATATGAATCCTAATAAACAAACATAAAACCTGTCATATGCAAAAGAAACAAGCATTATGGTCATTAGAATATATCAGTTGACATGCAACCATTTGCTGTGTACCTAAGACCAGATTCTGTAGTTCGGCCTGGAAAATTTTGAAATGAAAATGATTACTTTTAAATAGGGAAATAGCAATTTACATTTCCTTATAAATCATATAGAAAATTCCAAGCTACCATCTCCTTCCTGGGTGAAGTAGATAGTACCACAGACACCCTCACTGCTGCCAAGAACAGCCACAACCTTCACCATCTTTCTATGTAATTTTATTTGAGGGGCAAAAATTTTATGCATTACCTGATAGGCTAATACATAATTGGCAGTTTGAAGTACTTGAATATCAGAACAAAGAAACAGATTGTCCACTGACAAACTGTTCCAATATATCCTAGTAAACATGGACGGAACCAAAAAAATTTGTTGGGGGGTTCAAGGCTAAACTATCATATTGAATTTTTGTTAGAAATTTTTAATCAATGTAATTCTTATTAGCACTCAAAATACTACTGCTAAATTTTTAGCTATTATAAACCAGTTTTAAAAATTTTTGAAGGGGCACGGCACCCCGAATGCTTAAGGTGGTTCCGCCCCTGATAGTAAAGAACAAAACTCAGTTCAAGCCCGCAGAAGCAGAATATAAAATAAAACTGAGTCAAAACAAATATAAAATAGACCAAATAAAATTGGAAAATTTCAGATAATTGTTAAACATGATTAGCCAAAACCAAAACCTACTTTGTGTTTTGGTTTTGGTTTGTTTATATGGTTACATCGCAGTTTGGTCTTTTCTATTTTTTTTTTTGGGTATGAAAACACAACTCCTAAAAACGAAAGCCAACAACTTCATCTCATCCACTAAATAAACCCATATAGCAGCTGAAATCTCTCCTTTGTGATCCCGAATTACAACTCCTATGCTCACCTGTTTACAATCTTTGAACAAAAACACCTCCAAAGTTTTTCTTTCATACATTAATAGGAGGACTAGCCCAATAATGTATTATGTATTATGGATTGTGATTAAGTGTAATAGTTTTAGACCGACAATATTGGAAGTTATTTTTCCAACTTTCCATCTCGGCCATCCAAATTGATATATTAAAGTAAAGTATAAGAAGTTAAAAAGTTATATTTTTGTTTAGACGACCAAGATGAAAAATTGAAAAAACAACTTTCAATCTTTGCACTTAATCTCAAAATCCAGGTTAGTGTAAATCCAATTTTTTCACTGAGTCTTATATGCAAAACCCAATTGAGGATTTTTTTTCATCTAAACTTAATTTTCTCTGCCTCTGTCTCTCTCTCTCTCTCTACAATGTCGCAAATTGTTCAATATGTGCAGGGTTTACATCTTTTCACTGGGAATTGTGGTGGTGAAATTGCTAACAAAAGACTGGTGGTATTTTAGATGAATGGTACACTAAATCTACACTAGAAACTGCAGTGAAGAAAAGAAAAGGTTGGAAAGTCTGTCTTAAAATCCCTTGTTTTGTTACAAAGAAGTAAAAGGGAGATGTTCTTGGACCCCAAGAGAGATTTTCTCTTCCTCTTTAAGGAACCAAGCACTGAAATATTTTCTTTTCTGTAGGTGTGACCAAATGTTATGTTACTCTACATCTTTATTAGATTAGAATTAAAAGATAGTAGACTTATCATTTTGTTTACCTTATTGGATTTACTGATCATGTTGGTTTTATATGGCTCTTGCTTAAAGAGCATCTTTGAATGAACAAAAAGGGTTTAGTTTTATCAATCACACTGACATTTTGAGTCCCTACTTTTTCTTTTTCTTTTTTGTTAAATCCAAAAATTTTGTTAAGTAGAAAAATTAAGCACATCTTATACTAAGCCTCAAAGAGAGAAGGTGGAATAGAGCGGGAATTACAAAAAGGACCTACATTTTAAGTCTTTACTTATAAGTTATAATACTATTTTGTACAATTGATTAGTAACATAGGTTAAGCTTAGGAAAATTATTTCATATGAGAAGAGGGAGTATACCATTATTGTATTTCAAGAGTACTGAATAATCGTTCGTTAAGATGACATTCTTGAAAGAGGGCTCACTAGTGAGCTTCCCATCAATAAATCATCAAATGTGCAAATAATTAACATTGTAAACTCCGCCTCCCCCTCGGCTAAAACTCCTTACAATTGGAAACCTCTCCGTCCCTCTCTTGTATAGACTAGAAGAAAACCTCTAACACCACAAGTACTTGCAAAGATCTGATCAAACACCACAGATTCAATAAATTACACAAGTTTTTTTTCTTTTCAAAATTGTGGAGGTGGCAAGGTGTTAATAATAAACAACAAATTGATGTCAATAGTATACCCATGTGAAAATCAATAACAATTTGCCACCTCAACAAGTTGTAAAAAGTATTGTATCTATAGCATTATATGATATTGCAATCTGCTCTGAAGGTTTCCACACTAATATCATCAGTTTATTTCCCATGAACTAGCAGTTGATCAAGAATAGATAGCCAATTAGGATTTTCCATTTTTCCCTCTTGTGTATGTATGACAAAGAGCAGTGGTAACAAGACCAATTAGAAAATGCATCCTTGCCTGGCCCCCAAGAAAAGGGTTATCAAATTAGAAAAGAAAAATATTAATCAACTTAGCAAGTGCAACATTTGTTAGTTAGATAAAGGTAACAAAACTTTAACCAACTATTCTGCTTTAATTTATCATTAAAATTTAACTTGCCAATGTACAAAAGATGGGAGAAATGAGACATATAAGAGATGGCAGCTGCTAAACATTGTATATTGGAGATCAACCACAACTTGAGATTGCTTCGCTCTTCAGTCTTTTGATGTTATAACCAGCAACCCCAATGCACCAATTAGAATATACTGCAGGAGAGAATATGGCACATGTTACTTTCTGTAGAAATTTTTTAGATTTGCAATTTTGGGATTCTAAAGTTCAAATAATTATATTACTCTTTATGAAAAAAAAAAAAAAAAAACCAATACTTCAAACAGAGTTCCAATTTGGGATTCTAAAGTTGGACTCGGATGCCACAATAAACAGTTATGAAGAAACTTTGATCAGATGCTGACCAAAGAGAGGACAATTTTTCTACATCTAATGAAATCTAAGCAATAATAATATTAAGGAATCAGAAGTAGACAAGCAATAAAACATTTAATTCAGGAATTACCAAACAAAATTCTGGAGAAAACATTTTTTCTTTTTCTTTTCTATTGTTCAATAAGTTATTTTGGTCAGAGACACAAACCTTGATAATTGGCTTTTCAGTCATGATAATTGTCACCCAGCCAACATAAGGTAGGAAGCTGCCAGCAACAGAAATGTAAGAAATATGAAGAATTATTTTTCAAATTCAAAATAAAGGTGCAGTTACCCTTATGTACATGCTATTTTTATTAGAAGAATAAGAAAATGGATGAAGAAAACGGGTGGCGATCTCTTGTGCTTGTCATACTCATACCCTAAACTTGGTTTCAAGTCTTTTTAGGATCTCTTGTGCATCATCTACATAAACCCCACCCATCACTAACCAGTAAGGCACCTTACTCATACAGCATTGCAAAATAGTTGATGATAATAAAAATGTCGCCAGAAGGTTCATAAGAAACAGTGCATTGGGCTTCCGATATATTATACATGAGTCCGTGTATTTCTCATAGCACTTAATAAATTCCTTTCAGTTGCATTGATAGGATCAATCAAGGTTAAAACTCCTAGCCAACATCTTGGGGCAACCCCCAAGGGATTCTTTCCCTATAATTACCTTGTACGTGTGGGATGGGGATATGCGTGTGTATGGGTGTCTTTACATGTGTGAATTGTCTAATAAAATGTGTCATGCATAAAACGGTGTTGTCAGCAAGGCTGCACAAAATGATGACTCCTCCATGCTAACATTGTGCCATTATAACCAAAAAAATTTACAAATAAATGAATAAGATCAAAGAGACAGGCTATTGCTAGAGTTTTTACCCTATAGCTCTGCCCATTATGTGGTGCCGTTGAAGCCAGAGCTGACCATGAGCATACAGAAGTCTGTCATCCCCATAATTATTATCTCCTGAGATTGACAGCAATATATAGAAAGTGAGAACGTTATGATAACAACAGATGACCCACAAAGAAAAGAAAAAAACAGTTCTAAAATCATTGAACTTCACTCAAAGAGTTGCACGTCACAGAGATTAAGTAACATGTTAAACTACAACAGATATAGTAACGAGAAGGCAAGAACATAAATTATGATGCTAAGACCAGCCCATGTATACACAACAACCTCCAGAAATAACTTTCATTTATGACCCTGGGGATTATAAGTAACTCAATAAATTCCAAACAAAATGTTCAATTTTCCAAAAGCTGGCACCTTTTGTGAGGACATCAACCTCTCCAGTATCTTTTCGTTCATGGACCTGCAAAAACAATTAACTATTAAGGCTCACTAAACAACACAGTAATGACAATTAATACTTACTAATGAAAAGGCATGAGCTCAGTGATAAGCAAAGTACGCAAAAGGTAAACACTTTAAAGTATTCTGTCAGTTCTTCATACAGTTCTTTCTGGCTTTTGGCATCAAATGCTAAAATGCCTCAAATTAACTCTCATAAATCAAAATGCAGTCCCATGTTCTCCTGTCGAGCGACACAACTTATATCACAAGCCAAGAAATTTCTGGCAAAGGCAACTCTTTGCTTGCTTTACCTCAAAACATTGTTTTGTTTTATAACCATTCTAGTGTATGGAGTTTTTATATTAATCTAGAACATCTTGCATAACCATTATATGCATATATACTACCACAGAGTAAGTGCCATCTGTTTGATGAATTAGAGTTACAATAATTATATCTTTCAATTTTAACAATGCTGTCAATAATCTTAATGACATCTACAGAAACAGGTATCAGTCACAATAAATTTACAGATGACAGCCATGCATCGAAACAATGAGAAGACTAGCTCTTCAGACCAAACATCATTCTTCTGAGAGCCTACCCTGTCTAAGGACAACTCACTGTTTGGCAACATACTATTTCTTCAAAGAATTTAGCAACTCAACTCAACTAAGCCTTCAGTCCTATTCTAATTGAGTCAGCTTTCTTCCAAGCATCTCGGCCCCAATTAATTTGGAAAAGAATCCATGTAGCCAACAAAGTCAATTTGAATTAAGGCTTAATAGAGGTCAGTTCAGCATCTGTCATGCAAGAAAATGGGGTTGCGGTGGAGAGAGTTTTCAGATAATAGAGTGAAGTTCCCAAGTTACTCAAACTTTAACATTTTTTTTTATGACGAGGAACCTGACCAAGCCAAGGGCCTTTGGACCTACATTACATGACCCCACCCACCAAAATGTGTATCATTACTCAAAATTAACATCACCATAAAGTTCAGATATTTTCACTTGAACCAAGGGCTAGAGATGGTAACAAGGAAGGTTTTACAGGGTGCCCGACCTATGGGCATGAACTAAACATTCTGGGGTTATAATTTAATGTCTAAAATGGTGATCAAAACATTTGAGATTTGCCTTGATTAGTCAAGTAAAAATATCCTTACTAAAACTAAGCACAACATAACATGTCCTTAAGCATCAACATTAATGGGGTCAGGTGTAGACATGAATACAGGCATCCAATTAAGCAGTTCTGTTGCCCAGTGTCTAATCTAATCTAATACTCTTACAAGTCAATAGGATGAATTATGATGCATGTCAGAGCCTAACTTTATGTCCAGTCATATACTCGAATAGGTGCAAACTCAGATAGGAACATATGGGCTTTAGCATCACATTTACGATCATAGTGCATATAGCTTCCACCAAGGTAATAAAGTATTTCATGGAAATCAATGTGTTGTATAAGGTATGGATAATGTGTTTACCTTAATGACACGATGGACAATAGGAATCTCGCGACCCTGAATACAGACATGAAAAGGAAAAATATTAGCATGGGAAAAAGAGAGGGGGAGAGGGGGGGGAGAGGTTGAAGAACAAGAAAGCAGAAGATCTAGAGAGAGAGAGAGAGAGAGAACAAGCACTCAAAAAGAAGCTGCACAAACATACATGCATGACAACACAATGCAAAATAGTATACAAGTATAAATAGCATTAGTTATCTGAACCTTCAACATATTACATAAAACAAAAAGTTCGTAAAGAGTTGTGTTAATAGTATGAAAATTCGTAGACACTAGTCACCACGATTTTCTTGTCCAGTTTCCTCTTCATGTAAATTATGTTCATTATTTATTATCTGCTTCTCTAAATGCAATTGCTCACCGTTAAAAACAAGAAGATCAAATTACACTTGGTGAGACTCTTGTCAATGTTACATCACTTAATAACTTTGTTTTGGATGTATTGTTTGATAAATCCGCTGTTGGATTACATCGTATCCTTATATCCTACATACTTACGAAAATCCAAGATGATCAAAGATCAATAACTATCTCATCTATAAAATATTTAAATTTCAAGTTTCTTGAATTTTAAAATTATACACAAAACATGAAATTATGGATCTAATAGTAAATAAAATCCATTTGACACGAAATGCGGCGTGCATTAAGAATAAAGAGAAGTTATAATCCATTGGTGGGATTTACAAAATATTAATCCCAAAATTTTCAAAAATATGCTTCTCTTCACCATTGACTGCCTAATTATTTGGAGTTTGGACCAACCAGTTCCCTATATTGTTCCAAAGAGTTTCTTAACTCTCCCACGTGTACAAAGCACTAGATATTCCATTCAAATTCACAATAGAGCCACAAAATCTGCAAAGAGAGCTCACAACATCCAAAGCACTCCTTAGTTTTCAAATCTCAAGTTCAAAGCTAAAAGGTGGACTAAGATACAACTATGACCAATACATGGCTAAAATAATGAGAAACTGTTTTCTTCTTCAATACCATTAGGATCAAGGGGAAATCACTATACAACAACAATGATGAGTTTGAAGACAGATACAAAAAGTATTCTAAAGAAATTTAAAAAATCCAGTGTGTTTACTAGGAGAATCATATCAGAAATGGTACATACAACGCCAACATCATAATGAACCAGAGCAAGCAAAATAAAGAATCACACTTTAAAAGAAACTTACATCAACATTAAAGACAACAATTTCCCCTGCACGAATAGGATCTTTGCTCATGTGCAAGAACAAGATGTCCCCCTGCATTATGATATGAAAGGTTATCATTTGTTAAGCAGCATGAGACCACGATTGACATTGAATTATCAAACACGTGCAGCAGAAATTTTAAAATACGATTCATTGCAAGCACAAATACAATTGGTTTCTCCTCCATTGCACTTTCACCATAGAAACAACTTCCTGAGAATACTCTGCAAAAGAAAGAATCAGCCATTGCTCCCCTAAAGATGGAAACAAGGATAGAAGAGATATATCTTCTCTTCTTTTCATACGAATTTGAAACGGTGTGCAGTTTTCCTGTATGCTTGCTGAAGTACTTTTATGAATGAAACAATAGTTTCAAACTTGAAATTCCAAGACACACCAAAAACAAATCCATGAAGAACCTATTTTGATTAAACAATGTTGAAGCATCCACACATTAGATTGACATACCCTCTTGAAACCTGGTTCCATGCTCCCAGAGAGTACAACGACAACAGGAGATTCACTGCCAGTAACGCACATCAATGCCTTCCATATTATTAGTGCAGATGTAACAATCATGCCTGGGAACAAAGCAAAAAATTTAAGTGAACAAATAGTATGAAAAAAATTTAGTAAACCACAACATGACAATAAAAACAGCTTTCTACTTCAAAGTGAAACACCTGTACCAAAATATTTAAATGTGATTTCATTTCAACAAAAAGGTTTTTTGCACCATGGTTGTAGCAAAGGCAGATATCAATATAGTCAAACTTTTGGAAGAGAATTCCCTTCCGGCTCAAAAACAACCATCCTTCCAGCATTAAAACTTAAGATCTCATAGGTTCTGAAAATTAGTAAACTATCAATGAATACTGTGAAGTTAATGGGATAGAAACAATGAATAACTGCTACTTTTTACCAATTTTGAAGTTATATCATTTGAATGTGCTTGAAGACAAGTCCAACCGTAATTCAGTAGGAAATCAACAACTATTTGGAGAATTTTTGATCTTAAAAACCCAAAATTGTTAATGGGCCGTATGGGACTTTGGAAGCTCAGAAAAGGTTGGGGAACCTTCCTTTGAAGTGGGGGACTTTAGGACCATTGGGACGATTAGTCTAAAGGCTTTCCCTGATCTCTAGAAGGAAAGGCCGGTTAAGCTACTTTAGCTCATTGGCTATGTGCTCTTGGAGTTTTTTCGAGCTCTGCCAAAGGTTATGGGGAAGATAGGATGTGCTGGAGGGGAGGATGTAAAATGGGTTTCAGGTGAAGGATTATTATAGGGATATTTTCAAAGTGGTTTTACTTTGCAAAAAGCTAATCCAAAAATGCACTTGCGGCACTCATTTTGAATGTAGAAAAAAATAACACATTTACCTTGAAGCTTTGGACAAGACTTCCACCTTCTACCGTAATTCATGTTTTTTTTTTGGAAATCAACAGGCTGCTGGACTCTTTGGATTTTTTAGAATTTGAATTTGTTCCTTCTTGCTTTTGTCACTTCCCGTGTAGATTTTTAATAAAATTTCTATTTACTTCAAAAAAAAAAAAAACTCCAAAATTCTACTCAATAAAACTATCAATAATCTTAGGGACATGTTAGGCTTCAAGCTGATTAGATTATTAAATCTATGAAAAAACACTAAAGGCCAACTAGTTGTCAGGAACAAGTGAGAGCTTTAAAGTAAAGATCTACATTTACATTTGGAACAAAGGGAGATGGGTGGAGAGGAAATAGAGTGGAAGGTGACCTTAATATACTAAAATGCTTTAAAAAGCTCAAAATGCATGAAGGCACTATTCTATATTGCTTCATATACTAAATTAACAATAATGCACAATTAAAAGTTCTTTCTTTTATTTTGACAAGTTTTGGTCCCAAGGAGAAGAAGAAGGGGAAATTCAAACCAGTAACGTCCTTCGTCCCTAACCCATTATGCTACCCCTTGAGGTTTACAACCAACAATTAAAAGTTATTACAAAGCCTTAATCCAAAGTTAAACATACAACCCAAATTAATTTACAAAAAAACTAATACAGGACTCTATATTATAAAGAAAAAAAAATCCCATTTTTATGCATTTATTGTTATTGTCTTAGCATTTCAAAAGCAAAGCAAACCCATAACTTTATTTTGTGGGCATCAATTATCAGACTCAATACATAATGATTATGAATGTGAAATTTGACAAAATTAGTTTCTGTTTCCCAGAAAAGAAAAATTGGAAATCCCAATTCAAAGGAGCCAAAGGAATCACATCAGCCTCAGGAAATGTTTGGTTTTTGTTCTCTTTTGAAGACCCAACAAACAAAAATCGTTAAAGCTTCCATTTTTAATGCATACCCACAATTTGTTATCACCCAAAAGAGAGCATAGAACACATAAATCCCATTTCCAAGCACAGATCAATATAATGACACAAAAGGCATATATACAAACATGAGAGAAAGAGAGAGAGGGAACGAACCAAGACTGACGGCCTGAGTGAGGACCTGCCGGATCTGAAGGGATTTGATGGAGTCCATTGTCTCACCGATCCACCCCATTTTTTTTTTCTTTTTCTGTGACTCTGTTTCTCTCTCTGTCTCTCAGTTACAACTTATAGACTTGTTTTTCTGCTTCTACTTCTTATATTGTCCGGAGAGCTACTCTTTGCTTTACCCCACTACTGCCCTTTCTGCAAAGGCCGTTTTTTATTTATTTATTTATTTTATTTTTTATTTTCTTTTATGACAATTTTTGTGGAATCTAATTTAAAATTTGGGTTTTCATTTAATTATTTAAATTATTATTTAATAAATAATTAGAATTTAAATACATATGTTTTTTAATTTTTAATTTTTAATTAACCTAACTCGATTAAGTTGGGTTGGGTCGAGTTGGAATTTCTCAACCCAAGTATATTTGGTTGGCTTGAAAAATATTGTAAATTCAATCTAACCTGATCCATGCATACCCTTAATTATTTTTTTTTAAACTTTTTTATTTTATTTTAAATTTAAAATATTCATTAGTTGGCAAAAAATATATTTAGTCATTCTAATTTTGGTGTTACTGTCTGTTGATCAAACTTGCAACTCATCTCCTTGAACTTTGGAATTGATGTCATTTTGATCTTTCAAGCTTAAAAAATTTCTTTAAAATTTTAAAATAAAGGATAGTGTTAGGCATACATACCCAAAGCGGCAAATGCACATATACAGATATACTGCACATAGTGATGTGGCTGCTATTTGCGCATTGCCATGTCCTTAAAAACTGTAAATAATAATAATAATAATAATAATAAGGACACAGTTTGACTACAAACCAGTTTGTAACTCGTTTACTACAATTTATTACGTGGCGACTAATAAGATCATCCACAAGTATTTTTAGTCACATGACCTATTTAATGAGTCATGTGATTTACTTAAATAATATATGTGGATGGTCTTAACTAGTTATAATAATAACTAGCACCTCATATGTAATAGATAAGGATGTCAACTCAGTAGAAGAAAATTAAATCTACAACCAAACGCCATGTTTATTGTTCTTCTCTTCAAAACCAGGCCATCCCCTTCAAAATCTTGTATGTTTCTTTGGATAATTGCGTCTAGAATCGGAGGGAGGATGTCGATATTGTATTTTGTCTGTCCTTCGTATTTTCGAGAATTATTCTAACTAGGCTGAAAAATATTATTTTTAATCCAAAGGCATTAGGAATCACTTGAATTCAATCGGTTAATCAATCCCATAATTTGAAAGCCAAAATCATGAGAAATCATATTTTGATCAAAGCTTAATCATGTTTGACTGAGGACTAAATGAACTAAAAAAAAAGGTCGAAACACCAAATTTCATCTATTGACAACCAAACATACATTTGGAAACATTTTTATTCTTGATGATGATGATGACGGGATTTTTGTTTTGAAGGAGGCTTTGCTTTCATGGTGGTTGCATTTTAGAGAAGAATAAGAAATAGGCCTTCAAATTGAAACCCTAGGCTCTTGGCTTTTTTTCTTTTTTTTTTTGGGAGATTTAATTTTATTTTTTAGCTCTAATAAAGAGCATCACAATGACACAAACACAATTCACAAATTAGTTGTAATCGTTGATTATTTTTTTTTATTTTTCCTTTCTTTTTGAACTATAATTTGGGTTTGGGTGGTTGTAATTTTTCCAACTTGAACTGGGTTTGGGGGTTGTGATTATCCAAGATTAAATTGGATTTGAGTTTTTTTTCTTGATGAAAATGGGGTCTGGATTTACAATATATATACATATATGTTTTTTATTTAAAATAAATTATAATATTTGTTAGTATTAAAAATGGATTTTTTTAATGATTAACTACAAATTATGATGGAATGACTTACAATGGCAACATATGTGAACTTCATTGACGAAAATGATAAAAATAAAACTTTAAGGTCCAAAATGACAGTTGATCAAACTTAAGGGATGTAATTTGTATTTTTACTAAAATGTTCTCATTGGTAAAATGTTTGACCAAAAATCACCTTTCCAAAAACTCGAAAAAAGGACGTTGTTTTCCCTTTAAAACCAACTTTTCCAAAAAGAGATTTTCAAGCTTTCCATTCGCTTTTTCCATGACTAGAATTAATTAAGTTCATGGACTCCAAAATCAAGTCAAACATATCAAATTTTAACCATAATGTGTTTTTGTTGTCTATTCATGGAACTTTTATGAGGAAAAACTCTTTGAAAAGAAATTGCACATTACAATCACTTTGCTTTTCTAAAGGAGCTAGGTTAATCGTATTATTTCAATGTTTTATTATTTCTTTTTTCTGCAAAATATAAAGGTATTGTATACTCTTGCAATCTTGGATCAGAACATTGAATTGTGTAGGGGGAGATATACATAATCAAGGAGCATACATCCTTGAGAGCATATATATAGTTATATACGCCCAAAGTGAGAGCTGCTAGTTTGGGTCACTAGTGCAACTACTCCTACTCATGTTAGTTAGCTATGTTGATCTCATTGCATGGATGACATATATCAAACCATGAAATTAGAGGTTTGAAAAATATTGGGTCACTAGAAATCCAATTTAATTAATATTTTTTAATTTATTTTAGAGAGAAACTCAATTCAATCGAAACTCTAAACTATTTCCAAAAAAAAAAAAAAAAAAAAAAAAAAAAAAAGTTATGGTTTTTTTTTTTTTTTTTTAAAATTTGAGGGTTTAATTTTTTACTTTTAAGATTATAGATTTTAATTTGTTAGTTTGAAAAACACCCAACAAAATAATAATTGAAAAAACTATCTCTCCTACTTAAAATCGATATTTCACAAAAGATTAGATGAATTGAGTTTTTTTTTTTTTTTTTTTTTTTTGAAGTGATAATGTTATTAATGAAAAAAAAAAAAAAAAAAAAAAAGAAGAAGAGATTTTTGGCAAACTACTTAATACACAAACATTTCATAAAGTAAGTTTTTAAATGGCTTACAAGTTTTATTACAATAACAACTATAATCTATATAATATATAAAAGCAGAAGACATGAGCGTCAAAACCTAGAATGTCTTACATCATGCCAAGTGACATGTCTATCTATCTTTTTAAATTTCTGAAGTAATACGTTGTTTAGATTTCCTAAGTGGTTTGCATGTCTATCTATCGTTTAAATTTCTGAAGTGATACGTTGTTTAAATTTCCTAAGTGATTTGATTTAATAATTGCCAAACACTTTTAAATAAAAATAGATAATAACAAATTCTTGATAATAAGTCTCCTACTACTAAAAAGATATCTTAATAAAATATCATAATAAAAATCTTTAAAATAAAAACAGATAATAACAAATTCTTTAAAATAAGTCTCCTACTACTAAAAGACATCTTAATAAAATATCATATTAAAAATCTTACAATTATGACAATCTCCTAATACTAGAAGACTTCTTAAAGATTAAAAAAAAAAAAATTCATACGTTGTTTAAATTTCCTAAGTGGTTTGATTTAATAACTGTCAAACACTTTTAAATAAAAATTAAAAAAAAAATCTATCATACACATTTTATAAAAAACAAATCTTAAATAAATATCCTACTACAAAAAGATATCTAAACAAAATATATTTCTCTTAGAGAAATTAAAACAATTATGTCAAACATGTTTTAAAAAAATTATAAAAATTTCAACACCAAATTTTCTAAAATAGGAGTCGTACAAATCTTAAAAAAAAATCTACACCATTTTTTTTTTTTAAATAAGAGTAATAGATAAAGAATATTGTAGTATAACTGTGTTAGGAGTACTCTTTTAGTGAAAAGGTATTGATTGGTGAATAATCACTTAGGGCCTGTTTGGTACGTGTTTTCGTTTTCATTTTCATTTTTTGACTTTTTTCAACTTTTCAAATTGAAATTTGAAACTGGTTAGAATTTTTTTTTTTTTTTAATTTCTATTTGGCACCTTATTTTCAAGTCACATTTTGAAACTCATTTTACCAAAAAATTCTTGTTTGGTAGATCGTTTTCATTTTAAAATTTAGGATGCACCAAAAAAATAAAGTAGGGGATCAAAACCTTTTATATGTGTTTATTAACTCAGAAACCTCAAAACCACCGGCCCCTTCCCCACGTCCCAGCCGCAGCCACACCGTACCCACCAATTTTAAGTGGTTCTCTAATTTATAGACTTCCAGAATGGATTGTACTTTTGCTTTATTGGACAAGCTTATCTACAATCAATTACAAATTTCATTTTACTTTTATTTGTAATGCAACACCAAGTCACCAACCCTGTTATCAGAACGATAAATTGATTATTACTCCTTTATTTTCAAGAACCCATCTACATTTTCATGAAAACCATAGTCTTATAATATCAATCTATATGAAATGTATCTTTCATTTACAACTAACACACTATTTTCTTTCTTTTGCAGAGTCCTGACACTCGTATGGTTGCAGCAATTAATGCTTTGCAGCCCCATGGATTTGCTGCAGAGCTGGTTCGAGCCTCAGTCCAAGACCCTCTAAATGTGGGTTTGTTTTTGTTTTGTTCACACTGTATTCGAGGTTCAGATGTAGCAAAGTCCAAGCAACCAGGATCCATTGCCTGCTCCCTATCTTGCTCTGTCTTAACCAAAAACGTGTTCTTAAGGTGGAACATAACTAATGGAACCAATCTGAGGATCTCTACAGCAATTCCAGACCAGCCATCGACCATTATATAAGTGATGAAGATCGTCGCTTTCATTGGGATGGACATACCAATGGTTTTGGTGAATCTACAAGAGCAGCAGCACCTTTGATGTTAGATTTTCTTTTTCTCAGTAGGAAAATCAGTAATGATATGGGCAGTGTTAAATAACCATTGGGAGTAGTTAGATAGTGATAAAGTAGAGAAGAGAAGAGCTCGGGAGGTTGGAGAGAGTTATCAAAGGAGATTGAATTGAGGTTGTTGTAATGGATGAGAGAGAAGACACGGGTGTGATCTGTGCAACGGTTCAAAACAATGAAAATGAATTTGGTTTCAAAAAAAGCCAAAACAGGTCCAACCTATTCTGAAAAATGGCATAGGACTCACATAAAAAAACAGAACGTTTTTTAAAATGAAAAAGGAAACTGGTGTACCAAATAGAAAATTTTTAGGTGGGCCCCCCATTTTTTGGTTTACAAACAAGAAAACAGTTTTGTAAAACAGTGTACCAAACAAGCCCTTAAGATATCATTTGATGAACAGACATACTCCTTGATAGAGGGAAGATAAATAAAGCACGTTAAATTGAAGGTTACTCATTCTTACATAATCTGCTTACGTAACATCTAAACAATGATAATCTGGTACAAGTTTTGCTCTTCTACTTCTTTTTCTTTTTTATTTATTTATTTTTCTATCATGATCTATTTTTATTTTTGTGTTTTTGTACGTTTATATGACTGTAAGGGGCTTTAAACAATGGTAATCTGGTACAAGTTTTGTTCTTCTACTTCTTTTTCTTTTTTATTTATTTATTTTTTCAAACATGATTTTTTTTTTCTTTTTTTTTTTGTGTTTTTATACATTTATATGACTGCAAAGGGATCTAAGAGGCAATTGAACTAAGGTAATCTTTTATTTTTTGCTTGATTCTAACTTATTTTTTGTTTTATCAATTAAAGATAACCATTTTTTCTCAATTATTATACACTATCTAATTCCTTTTATTTTTCTGTTGTTGGTGCAATTCCATCTATTTGTTATTGTCAGTTTTATTTTTTTTATGTAACATATTTTTCATAAAATAATTCTGAATATATATTTTGATCATATACACATTATGTGTTTATATAGAGTTTTTTCCATGCATTGCACGGATTATACGCTAGTTAATATAAAAGAGAAAGGATAAAATAAAAATAAAAAAAGGGAAAAAAGGAAGCAAAAGAAAAAAGACTTACCCTTGCTGCCGAAGGAGGACCGGCAACAAGTTTTGAATATGCAAGCACTTACAACTCGAATTTGATTAGCAATGTGCAGGGAGGGACTCCTTAGAGGTCTGGAGGACCTATAGAAACTTACATGTTTGACATGTTTAATGAGAATAAAAAATTGGGGGCTCTTTTATCTGAACAAACAACCTAAATACCAAATTAAGTTTAATTAAGAATAGGAAGTCTAGCTAGTGTACTTTGGAATAAGGACAAATTTTATGTGTATTATCATGGCAGGGAACCAAGTTTATGTATCTATCCAAAATGGGAAAATAATCTTAATAAAGTATTGGTCTTATCACAATATGAAAATTTCTTTTGCATGTTTGCCTATTTGGTACAATACCACAGTCATTTTATATTCAAATTATACAAGAATCAGAGTTCTGTTACCATCATAGTTTTACATATTATAGGAAAACATTGAAGGGAACTCTGTTTGTAAAATGCTATGGCATCCTACAGTTGATTGGTCTATCAACTCAAATCCATCACGAGAAACTTTAAAAAATGGTGTTGTGCAAATTAAACTGTTTGTGCAACATTAATAAAGACTAAAATAAAAAATAAATGTACACAAAGAACACAAAGAGTTTATGTGGTTCGGCAATATGCCTACGTCTAGAGGAAGCAACAGGGAGAACGTTTTACTATAAAATTGGGAGATTACAAAAGTGGCATGTAAGCACTCTCACATAACCCAAACCCCAAATACACCCAAAAGAGCACTCTCACTCACAAAGAATGAAACTAGAGAAAACTCTCTCTTCCTTCTCTAATGTTTGTGTATTGTGTGTCTTGGCTCCTCTATGAGGTAGTTTATATAGATGTACACAACTTGTTCCTTACCTAACATAGTGCTTGTTACACTAACATAGTGTTTTCAACAATATCACATGCACACTTCTAGCATATCACATGCACACTTTGTCATAAAGAGTACAAAACATTGCTAACCAACTTTGACAATAATTCCAAGCCAATTCTAACAAATGGCCACAGGGAAATCAGGGTGCTTCAATTCCATGGTGGAAAATCATGTCAAAGAGAACTTTCTCATGATTTGTCATAAGGACACATTTCTTTAAAATGATAAATAAGTAGAGATGTATGGGCATTTCAACGTAAGTTATTCCAAACAAGCAACCATTCATTGCAAATATATACCAAGGAATTCTTTACAAAACTTTTAGAGTTAAAAGAACACCACCAAGAAAATAGTAATAAAAAAGCAAAAAAAAAGGAGGATTTAGCAAGTATGCACATTAAAGATTAAATGCCTTCTACCGGAAATGAGATGTGGCAAATTCTGAAAGCCTATCAAAATTTGTTCTTTAATAAGAGATTTTGAAGGGTCGACAAAAGCATAAGTACAATAATAAATTTCCTTAAAAACTGCGCATAATCTGAATCTGAAGTTTCTTTGCTGTCTTCTTAGAACCAGTACGTGAGTGAACCATTGATTCAAACTTAGTTTTTCAACTACTGAAGACCAAATTTAAAAAAGTACCAGCAATCATTGATTCAAACATTTAAAAAGTTAGGGACCATTTTGAAAGATGGGACAAAAGTTGAGGACTAAAAGTGTAATTAAACCTTTCTTTTTAATAATTCTCCTTTTTTTTTAAGTATAATATTATATCTACCGAGTTTAATTTTTAAGCAAAAAAAAAAAATCAATGAAAAAAAAAATTCCCAAACCACCAAAATTCACACATTTCAATCCATCTCCTTAATCATTTTACTAGTCTGAGCCTGCTTTTTGTCCAAAAGAGTGACTAATTGAGCATTTAAGGCTTTAGAATTCCCAAATTATGTTACAAGTGTATAATTATATGAAAAATAATGTTTTCACTTTAATCCAATGCATAGAAGATAAATACATGTATTAATGACGACTTATAGCGACGACTTTTTATGTCGTCGCTATTGTTAATTTTTTTTGGATATTAGCGATGACAATAATTTATCGTCGCTAATGCTTCCTTATTAGCAACGACTTTTAAGTCGTCGCTGAAATTTTGGTCGCTAAAGGCTAAATTTCTTGTAGTGACAACAGTTGAGTTCATTGAGGTAAAATGAACTAACCTAAGGGCAAAACTTTGGTATAGTTATTTAGGTACAGGACTTTAAGTTGTCCAATTCAATTCAATTATGTGGCTGCATGTCCAATGCTGCACAAAATCTGGTCATTAGAAAATACAACTTAGAGCCTATGATACAATAACCGTGAGTGGTTGTAACACCTAAATACACTCTTTAAAGAAAACCTTATGCTTTCTAAAGACAGAAACCACATGGACATACTTAAATAGAACACATAATCACAAACAAAACTAATCTTCTCTCTTTATAAGAGCAATTTGTATTTTAAACATATTCAATCTCTAGCTTATCTTCTCCTTGTAATAGCTCTAGCTTATCAAGGACAGATATATATGGGAAACACTTAGGTCTTGCCATGGGTGTTGATTTTGATAAAATTTGTGTGTTTTGTGGTAAATGTTGTGTCCGTAGTGATAAATGTGTGTCCATTGTTGTAAAAATAAAATGTGTAAATTCCAGTCACATAGTGATAAATTTAACTTTATACAAACTAACACATTTTACAATAATGACACAATTTTATCAAACACACACAAATATTACAATTTTTGACACCTTCGACGAAATGGTCCCACTGTAGGACCTAAGAATTTCTCATATATATATATATATATAAAGTTGTTGAAAAATACATTCAATTGCCACTTGGATATTTGGGTAGGGTGTGGGTTTCGGTCCAAATATACAGATTGAATTTCTATCATATATTTCAAGTATTGGCTCTTTAGTTTCCATGGACATACACTTCATCTTTGGGAAAAGCCATGGTTTTAAAAACCGGACCGGACCGGCCGGTTCAACCGGTTCAACCGTGAACCGGTGCTGTATCCGGTCCGGTTCTCTAAAAAAACCGAAAATTTAGAAAAATAGTACAAAAACCGGAAACCGGCGGTTCGACCATAAGAATCGCGAACCGGAGCGGTTGAACCGGTTTTAGTTGTATCGGGTGTTCCGGCCGAAAAAGAAAAATCAGCCGGTAAAAGAGAAGAAGAAGAAGAAAAACCAGCAGAAGAAAACGAAAAAATCAGCCGTAACAGAGAAGAAGAAGAAGAAAAACCAGCAGAAGAAAACGGAAAAATCAGCTGTAACAGAGAAGAAGAAGAAGAAAAACCAGCAGAAGAAAAAAGGGAAAAATCAGCCGGTAATAGATCTCCTTCTTTTAGATCTATTTATTCTTTTATCTTCCAAATCTTCTTCAAAAAATCGACTAACATGATGATCTGAATGACTGAGTGGCGCCGACAGAATGAAGTGAGAGAGCCCCTTCTCTTCCCTTTTCTTCTCTTCCCTTCCGCCCCTTTACTTCTTCCTTTCTGTTTTGTATTTTTTTTTATCTTTTAGCCTTTTCTTTGTGTGGCCTCAGTAGCTCCACGTTAAAGTGATTCAAGTATACAACTTTTTCTTTCCTTTTCATTTTTCAACTACACAATAATCCGTGCGCACGTGATTTTTCTAAATTATTTAATTTATTTATTTATAACTAATTATTAGTTACAAATTTGCTATATATAAAATGTGGAAACTCATATAAAATATTTTAAAATTTGTTATATATTTGTTAACTCTATATTATTAGTTACAAATTTTTTTTGTATTTATTTAATTATTTATATAATTTTAAAATTATTAATTAAATTATTTATGATGGACATACACTAGTACGGGAACCACTCCCTTTTCCGGTTCTCTCCCCGGTCCGGTTTTTAAAACCATGGAAAAAGCTGCCGCCTACGGCCTATACATCTCTTGACTCTTTCATAAACCAAGACCAACAAAACTCTAATGTCTTAGAACGTTTCTTTCTTCACGTGGTTTACAAGATCACAACATTTCAAACTATTCTAGAATGTGTGGACTGGACTTTTTCCGTGCACCTAACATTTGGTTGGTGTGGGGGATGAAGTTGGTTTGGTCCAATACTCCGAATGAGGAAACTAGGAGGAAAACTTCCATATGAGGCACGGATTTTGACTTTAATGTAGCGCCAAGTTCATACCTACGCCAAACAGAAGCAGTTGTTGAATTTGACAGAAAACAGGGTTTGTGTGGAATGTGGATGCAGTTGAAGCAATTCTGCTCTCTCTCTAGTCTCGATCCCTCACACAAACACACACGGATAAAGAACTTGCAATTATCTGTTAGTAATTGAATCCAGCATTGTTTCAAATCTGTAAGTTGTCATTTTTCATTCATACTCATCACTTTCACTTGTTTTCTTCTTCATTAATTTACTTTCCTTTTAATTTTTCTCTGTATTATAGTTCAAGATTTTCAAGTATGAGCACTCAAGGAGCCTCCTTGTCATCACCATCTTCTTCTTCAGCATCTCGGTGGAAATTTGATGTCTTTCTTAGTTTTAGAGGTGTGGATACTCGTAAAGGTTTTACAGACCATTTATATGCTGCTCTGCAACAGAAAGGTATTTTGACCTTTAGGGACGATGAAAAACTTGAGAGAGGAAAATCTATTTCACCAGAGCTCTTAAAAGCAATAGAAGAATCAAGGTTTGCTATTGTCATTCTCTCAAAAAACTATGCATCTTCTACATGGTGCTTGGATGAACTTGCAAAGATTGTTAGATGCATGAAAGACACAGGATTGACGGTTTTTCCGGTTTTTTATGACGTGGATCCATCTGATGTACGAAATCAAACAAGAACTTTTGAAAAATCTTTTGTTGAACATGAAGAATGTTTTAAGGAGAACATAGAGAAGGTGGAAACATGGAGAGCTGCTTTGAGAGAAGTGGCCAATCTCTCTGGTTGGCATTTACAAGATGGGTAATTTCTTCTTCTTTTTAATATAAATTTAAGCAACTTTCTTCTATCATATACTATGAAGTATATAAATCTATACTATAATGTAAAACCAAAGCTTTTTTGACTTTTTGTTGACTTCTTAAAACTTTGACACATCAGCTTTTGAGTTCACAATTTTACACCTCAATATTATTTTTTTACGTTTATTTTCCTTAATGGATTACTTGATACTCTCTCAATCCCGTCC
>OU015761.1:31160780-31184783 GCA_907173295.1 Fagus sylvatica | reverse complement strand
GTATATCACAAACTTGAGAAATGATACAAATAGTTTATATAACTTTGGAATTTTATAGTACAAAACATAATTAAATAAATAAAAACTCAAATATTCAATTACAATTTCATATCCAAGTGCTGTGCATGCAATATTTGACATATATCTTAAAGAAATTAATTAATAGGCAATATTTGACATATATCTTAAAGAAATTAATTAACTAAGATTAAAGTGATTGTATTTCGCCACAAGCAACAACTCCACCAAAGGCATTCATATTTGCAACTGCCACTTCTAGCATCTCACCCCCCATGTTGTCAAAGGTATATTTCAGTTCCATCTGTAAAGTGCCTGTAGAATCAAAGACATTCATATTTGCATCCGTCACTTTTAGCATCTCACCCCCCATGTTGTCAAAAGTATATTTCAGTACCATTTGAGAACTATCCGTAGAATCAAATGCAAGCACATAGAATCATATAATTAATTCATTTAAGATATGTAATCAGCTTCCAGCTAAAATATTGATTATCATATAGTTTTTCAGGGCTAACTTCAAACTTGTTTCATCCTCTTAGTTGAATACAACATAAATCCAAGCTTTCCTTTAAGCATTTCTACCTGTATGAAGTTCATAATGATTAAGTTCTTAAAATATAATGAAATTAATTGATGACATAACAACAATGATGATGGTGATTATTTGATGATGAGAGGCACAGAGGGCATGAGTCTGAGGCTGACCTTCAATAGAATCATGGAAATACAAAGTAACATGAAGGTCTCTCTTTTGACTTATAAAAAAAATATACAAAGGTCCTTTCACTTTTCCACTCCCACTTCAGAGTCTCTCCTCGACTTACCTCATCTTTTATCACCACTTTAAATCTTTTACAACGAACACATAAGACCATCTCAACAGACTTGTTGTTTACCAACTATATAGGCCACCTTAGGTTTCTAAAGTTTATGATTAAAGGGTAACTAAATTAACAATTTTTTATGGTACAACCTCAGAATTTACCTCTTGCTAGTCAATAATAACAATTTAATCAATAAATTCTCTAGTTTCCACAAAAAATTTCCTCAAGATGCATATAGCTTATCAAAGCCCACCAGGAAACAACTTATAAAAATAAAAAAGCCCATTAGGAAACAATGGAATTAATGGCACAAGTTAGTGAATAATATAACTGAGTAGTTAAGCACTAAGCATTAATCGACTATCACTGCAAACGAAAAATCAAAACGATGTCATTTTCATTTACAAAGTCTTAATCAGCCATTTGTTTAAATTTCACAATATTTATATTTAGATTCCTAAATATTATGAATATGTGTTAATGTTCACGAAAGTAAAAATGTTTTTTAGTCTATGGATTTATAATTTCATTCTATAAATTCAACTGATAAACAACTAATTAGTAACATGCTCAAAAGAATGACAACATGTGTTGCACAAAATTCACAAACTATAGTAAAAGATGAGTGAGATAAAGGGGACTTAGATTTGAAGTGAGGTCGTGGAGGCCTAATGATGCTCTTGAGAAAGCTGGACAGCAATTTGTGAATACAATCACAGATATTGTACAGTAGTTCAAAGAGCTCGAACCATTGGTCTATGTTGATCAATTTGCACTTCCATTTACACATGCATAGGCTTTCCGCTTTTGCCAGGCTCTCCTTTAAGACAATATATCAAACACATCAAAGGCATGCCAAGGGTGCACTATGAACAAAATAGAAGGAAAGAAACCATCAATTTCCTATTGCATGTTTGCAACTGAACCAATGAGAGAGAGGAAGGAACAGTTACCAACATATAAATTGCAGAGTAAAAAATCGGAGCATGAAAGAAGGTCTGAATTTCAATCTCTTCACCAGAAAAGTTTCTATAAAAGTTTATCATGTCAAATATTGGTATCACATATATCTGTGGTTTTCAACGAATTAATAAACAATAAAGAAGGACAAAACAATTTATGTTATATCAATCAGTTTTCACAGAAAGTAGGCAATAAGCACCTGGTAGCTTCCATTTTCCAATGACATGGACAACAACAAACATTTTAGCTGGTACAATAAGCCAAGCGGGTTGGACCGATAGTTATAAGAAATTTACAGTGGATGAATTCTTTCTTAAGTGCCTCAATGCATAAGGATATCAAAGATGGAACCTCTCTCATTCTTGAGGTTTGAATTTATCGTGGCCTTGCAAATAAAAAATAAGATTGTGTAATACACTGCTTGGTGGTTTGGTCCCTTTTCAACCTGATGAAGAATAACCCAAGGTCTTATGCGTCTTTGGTTCAAGCATTTCTTTAAACAGTTTGCATTCAATTTCCGGGCTTCCCCAGAGAAAATGCTATTCAAGTTCATAGAAGAAGCTTCAATAACTTTGCATTCTAAGTTTCTGGACACATTACCAATGTCCAATATGATAGATGTTCAGAAAAAAACAATAGGACAAAACTGCAACTTTGAAACAATCTAGAGTAGGAAAGAACAAAAATAAATTAGAAGAGATTCCAAACCCAAACCAACAAAAATAAAGAACAAAAATGAATTGCCATGACACATAAATAAACCAACTGTGGATTCCAAACCCAAACCAACAAACAACAATTTTTAGAAGAGATTAAGAGGTTGTGGAGTCCGGTTAAAACCCAATCAGACATGAACACCCATGTCCAGCTCAAATAAGAGAATTATATGAAGACCCATTTTGTAAAGAAGACTACAATCAATTTCCATGCTCTACTGAACTTGAACAACCTTGATTTAAGAGAAACCCATATGATAAAACCTCATACTGAATTTGAACAATCTGGCACTAAAACCCGCTGGAAATTTGATGGTAGTTTAATTTAATAATACAGCTTGAACAATCTGCCACAAAAAACAAACAAAAAAACAGGGAAGAAGATAGAGAAAGAACTCACCTTGGGTTCCTGCAAGCAAATCAGTGGAGAGTGAGGTAGGTTTATATAAACAATTGCAACTGAAGCAAAGGAAGGGCCAAAAAAAGGGAAGAGAGAGAGCTGGAGGCAGAGCAACGCCTCAACAGTTAGTGATATACATTAATACATGGGTAAATAATGGTAGGAGTTGAGACCTTAAAGATTAGAAAGCAGTAAAGCTATGTAACGGTAGAAGTTGGTGATCCAAAGGGGCAGAAAGCAGTCAATTTCAGTTGAGACAGGATTTAATATAAAAATAAAAATAAAAACATGAACATACAACAGGGAGATGAGCAGTCAAGAGGGAGAGAAGAAGGCGAGGAGAAGGAATTCTGAGGAGATAGAAGAATTCTGAAACAGGCGGTGGAGATAGAGAGTCTGAAAGTGTGAGGGAGAGGGTGGAGATTAAGACGTACGTGTGAGAGAGAAAGGAAAAATAGGTAAGGATGACATGGAAGTTTGTGGGTGTAGGGATTATGAGATGGAGATGTTTGGAGGAGGGAAAACAATTTCTCTCTGTTTCAACTTTTAATTTAGATTATAGATATGTATTAAAGTTAATTCGACTCCCCTAGACAACGACATATTCAGGGATTGATTATAGAGAAACATTTATCTTTGCCAAGCAAGTTGAGTATAAACTTGGCTATGGGTTTTCATCCTAATGGCACCTCAACCTTTGTTGTGTCTCAATTTCGACAGTTTGATCCCCTGTAACTTCATCTCACAAAAAAAAATTGATATAAACTTACATAGCAAGATCATTAGCGAATAAAATGTAAGATAACTTTAAACAAATAAAAGAGTACATCACACATAAAAATTATATTTTGGTGGATATTTTGATCCAATAGTGATTTAAAATACTTTAAAACAAATAAAGAGTACATCACACATAAAGAGTATTAAGCATTCAACTACTACAATAAATTTATATTGTTCTAGAATTCAACCATTAATAAATTAAAAGATCAATCTTCCTTTTGAGACATTCTCAAAGTCATCACTAGCATTTTCCTTTACATCGAATCTTATAACTCTAAGTCATCCTCCAAGTTGTTATCACCCGCATTTTCTTCTCCATCCTAACTTGAATCTTACTTTGAGTCATCCTCCAAGTCATCACCAGCATTTTCTTGTCCCCCCTCACTTGTGCTTCCATTGGTCTACAACAACAAACAAACAAACAAAAAAGAAGAAAAGAAGAAGGTCAAAATAGACAAAAAGAAAAATGAATAAAAAGATCCCATTCTCATCCAATATAATAAAAAATCTCGTTCTCATCCTTCGATATATATGCAATTGATACCTAAGTCAGAAGATCCAACAATCACGAGAACAAATATGATCTCCATTCAAACCAAAGTAATGCCCACCATCACCACCATTAAGGCATCCATATATTAAACGATAACAACCACATTGACTATAACTTACAGGTACAATATTAGTGTCTTTATATTAGCGTAAGGGAATGATATATGCTTATGTACAAAATCTTATTATTTTCCGATTATATCTTTTAGTTAGGTCATTAAGAGAAATTCATTATTCTTATATATGAAATGAGCACCTAACCACTAGGAGAAATTTATTCTATTTTATTTTTTGCTGAAATTCATTATTCTTATATATGAAATGAGTACATATATAAAATGGACCTTTATATGTGTCAACTAGATGGTAAATATGAAAAGACGCTCACACTTTTAAATTAAATTACAAATATATACCCTGTGTGCAATTATTTATATAAAATGGGCATGGCCAATATACAATGGGAGTTTTGAAATGAAAACCCAAAAGCAAGTAAAAAAGTCAAGAGCTTGCTTGTAGCAGTTTAGCTCAACTAGTTGACAACTCAAGATGATGTTCTCCAAAGGAGACATCCAGGGTTCAAATCCTCCATTCCCCTACTATAAAATTATCAAAAGAAAGAATAAAAATTAGCATCTAAAATTCAACATCTATACTATATATAATAATGGAAGAATTAGCTTTTAGTTCTACTCCTGTCCTAAAGAGTTGGGGGGATAACACTTTGGGGGATTCCAATTAAGGCTTTAATATATTTTATAGGGACACTACTAAACCCAAAAATTTAAATATTTGGTTTGGACACAGTTATTTTATATTAATTCACTTATTTAGACTTGCCTATGGGTTTTTATCCTCTTGTGTCATCCATTGGTCACTTTGTACATCATCATTGAAAATCAGGTGTCATGAGCATGGGAAACACCTTTTTTTTTCAAGATCAATTGTGTGGGCTTTAATGGGCTTTCATTGTGCTATGTACACTTGTGTGGGCTTCAAGATCAATAGAGAGAAAGTATGGATTTTTAAATTTTGTGAGTAAATAATATTTAGGAATGAATATTTTCCTACTTTACTTTTTCAGTTTTTAAGAAAAATTATTATTTTTATTTTTATAATGGAGAAATTGTTTTATTAATTATAGTGCGGTTAACAAGTAGTTAATAAAAGACGAGTTTGAGGTAGAATTGACTTGACAAACCACATCTTGACTCTCACTTCCTAGCAATTCTCTCATTTTTATGTCTATAAATATTTCAATTACAAATAATTTATATATATTCATAGATCCATAGAAGTGTGTTTGTATTAGTAATTTTTTCGGAAGTATACAGGGACACAATACAACTGACAAGTATATTAACAATGGCAAGTAAAGTATATTTACCCAAAAATAAATAAAAATCAATGGCATGAGAACATACCTTCTCCGTGAAGAGTTGTCCCACGCATGTATCAAAGTTTTCCTCCCAAAATCTTTTTATAATGGTGTTAAAATCTTGCTCCCGTAACTGTTGTCTTGAGACTGACCACGATTTTGTATTATAATTTTCCCTAAGTGTAACATCCTTTAGCTTCGGCATGCTTAAGACTCCATTAGAGAAGATCTTCAATTCCGGGCATCTGTTAACATATACATATACCAGTGATGGGAATTTGACGGTGTGATTACCCAAATGGAAGCTTCTGAGAGTGGGTAAACCATTAAGCCACAAAATTTTCAATTGATTGAAACAAATCTCATCTCCTTCTTCACTTCCTTCCTCCTTTGTGACTATTTCTTCCATTCTTTTGCATTCATATATGTTCAATTCTGAGAGTTTGACCAAACTTTTGACTACTGAGGAAGTTAATAAACTCATCAATCCATGACATCTCGATACTTTCAAACTGTTTAAATTTCGGAAAGATACAGAGGATGGCATTAAATTCTTTAATCTGCCGCAATCAGATACAGTTAGAATCTCCAAATTTTGAAAAGCACGGCCTTTTTGGGAGTTTTCATTCCACAGATGCATCAACTTGGGCATTTTAGATAGATGTAACTTCATCAAACGTTCGAGCGACCCGGAATATTGTCGTTCCATATCGACAGGTCCACATGCGCAAATTTCTTCGTCGAAAAAATCACAGATGTAAAGTTCCTTAAGATTGTATAATCTTTGAACAATTAGCCAAGGGAACGCTGTGGATCTATCATTTTTGCGGTACAACTTGAGAACTTTTAGTTTGCAAAAAGACTCTGTTAGAAGTCGACCACATGTCTGATTCATGGTATCATCCCAATCCAATTTCAGTTCTTCCAAGTTAGAGAGTGTATCCTAGGAGAGATCAAAGAAATGAACAAAAGAAAGGAAAATTTAGAGGTTTTTAAGCAAGTTTGGGATAATATTCCCAAAAATTTTCAAGCAGGGACAGAATTTATCTTAAATCTTGTCGCATTAAAATGATTATTTTATAAAACTTTGTGCATTGATGTTCTAGATCTCTTATAGTTCCTTTCAAGGGATCTGGTTGCTAACAAGATCACTCAGGCACAAAAGTACTAGTATATATATATGCACAAAGTTTTAATGATTATTTTAAGAAATAAGGGTGAAAAATATAACAGGCTGAATAGATAAAAGTACGAGTATATATATGCACAGAGTTTGCCACTAGTGGTTTTAAAGGTGAGGCATAAACAAATTGTTCAATCAGAAAAGTCCATAAACAAATTTGCTAAAGATATAAATAAGCAACAAAATATGACGAATCTTTAGCAAAATTGTGCACAAAGCTTTAAATCAAGTGGACTTATATTGATTCTCACTCAAATTCTATTGGAACTCAAACTTTTAACCCAAATCATTTTAAAAAACATGAAACCTGTCCTACTGTAATCCTTATGCTTTAACAAATTTTAGAATAAACTGAAACAAAAAAACTATTATGAGAAAGAACGTATGTGTCGAACTCAAAATTCTGAAAATATATTAGAACCAAACACAAACAAAAGTTTAAAAAATTAAACAATAATAAAGAATCCGACCTACCAACCCATCATTAATTTGAATATTATATTTTGACTAGCAAAATAAAAAACTTCTATATATCAAACCCAAAGATGACATCTTAATTAGTTTTAAGGTTTTACGAGTTGAACAACATCTCAATTCTCAAGTCCTCCATAATTTTTCCAGAAAGTAAAAAAAAAAAAAAAGTTTAAGGGGGTCATGGACCTACCCAATATATATAAAGTTCTTGTTTTGAACATTAATTTAATCTAGCTCTGTTTGAGCAAGAGATTGCTCAGCTAAAAGTTAATATGTATAGCTTTAACACAATTACGGTACAGCTGGACATTGGGCTCCTAATCCTAGTTATTAAGTATTAACAAACCGTTATGTTTAGCAAAAAAAACAAATCGTTATGAATTTTACTTTATTTTGGATTATTTTAAGATAATTACACTAAAATAGTTGAATCGGAAGATGATGGACATTGGGCTTTGAATGATTAACAAAGAAACAAGAACGAATCATACCTTTTCAATCAGAAAGAGAGACTGTTGAATCGGAAGATGATGGCCCAACTCATTTGTATTTGGGAAGTTTAAATCATTCGAAGCAACAATCTTCACTTTGTCGCATTTGTATATCTCCAACTTTTTCAGTGATAGCCACTCCAATGTGTGTTTTCCTTGATAGAAACACTTGAGGTCAGGCAGCATTTCAAGACTTAGGGAGATTAGTCGTGGAAACACAAACTTAGTCGTTGTTCCTCAAGCTGTTCAAGACTTTTGGCCACCGAGGCTGGGAAAAGACTTTTCAAACTTTTACATCTAGAAACTCGAACATCACGCAGATTTTGAAATGTTAACATTGTTTGGGGATCCGAACTCCATACATGCTTTAGTTTCGGAAGATCGAATAATTCCAGGTTTCTCAACTGAATGGATACCATATCACATATTTCATTAACATTTACCCCTCTGATTTCAAATACCTCTTCTACGGAATTGCAATTTCGTACACTCAAGGATTCTAGATTCTGGAGTCTTCTCAGCATATTAGGTGGAAAAATGTTCATTAGATTTTCACAGCTTTCAACACCCAAATGTTGTAGTTTGCAAAAGGAATCTCGAACGAGTTGGTTGTGCCACATCATCTTCAGGTTATTAATGCAGTCGATGGTTATTTTCTCCAAGTTAGGAAATGCAACCTACAATTATTGAGTCAATACCTACCGTTATATTACCTAAAATAGTGGAGAATAAGAAGATACAGACAAGATCGAAAAAAGTTAATTAAAAATTAGTTAAAAATTTATGTTGAGAATAAGACATAGAGACAAACATAGGAAAAGTTATTTAAAAATTATACCACGAAGCTAGTAGAACATGGACCAAACTAATAAAAGAAAGGAGGAAAAAAGAAATAAAGCTTTTAATTGAAGAGTAATCAGTACTCAATACAATCTTAGATAACAATGCTTTCAAGGATAAAATTCAATAGAATTTCTTAAATTATTTAATTAGGTCTCACAGATTAATATTCCAAATGTATTATGAATTGAGTTTAAATTAATCATTTAATGAGAAAATTTTAAATTGGTATGCACTAATTAAATTGATTTGCACTAATATTTAGAAAATAAAATGACCAAACTCGTACTAGTATTAGATCTACTCTAAACATTAGTCTCTAATTTAAACACTTTTAAATTTGTTAATAGTTATTTAATCTTTTTCTTATCTTTACTAAATATATGAGAATTGCCATTGTTTACAATTACTCTAAACGATAATTACTCTACTCTAAACATTGGTATGCACTAATTAAATTGATTTGCACTAATATATATATGAATGAGACATTACCAATAAAGCACTAAAATTTGTGTTTCATGCTCAAACTAAAGATGTACATGTGAGAAGGTTATCAAAATGGTTCAATTATACCTTTTCATTGAAAAGTATGTGACAATCAACATCAGAATGGAAGCCCATCAAATTTGGCAATGTTCTTAGACCCAAAGAACGCAATTGACTGAACTCTATTATATCTGCCATGACATTGTTGTTGTCGTTGACGTCTATCTTGTTTTCTCTTTCCTTTGCAACAATTTCATTCATTACCTTGCAACCCCGAATCGATATATTCTCAAGTTGCGAAAAACATCTAACCATGGATGAGGAGAAGACAAATATCAAATTATCACAATTTCCCACAGCTAAATTTTTCAAGTTACGAAAAGACCCCATTGCAAGTTGGTCATGACATATTTTTTCCAAATTGCTCATATTGAAGAGACAAATTGACTCCAAGATAGGAAACGCAACCTGTTGACCTCCGATCGAGTTAATGATGTATTGAATCTCAACACTATTTCGAACGTATAGATGCTTCAACTGTGGAAAACCTTCTTGATCAACTTCGTAAAGAATACTTCTAATACCCTTTCCAGGCTGCAAATCAAGATATTCACAACTTTTCAATAAAATTTTAATCCCGCCCTCTGATTGAAAATTTCTATCAAGCTCAATTTTCAATTTTTTTGAGATTTTAAACTCATCCTTATTCTGATCACTATCATCATTCCAAACCCAATCAGAGCCTATTAATAATTTATACCTTTCCAACTTCTCAAAAAGCGACGCATTTGGCAAAATCTTGGCATTGGGAATATGTATACATAACGTGGTTAAGAGTGGCAAATGGTCCAACTCTAAAACCCTAGCATTGCTTCTTTCTGTACTTTCTCCATCAACATGCCATTGATTAAAGCTACCATTCATATATAGTTCTTCTAACCTTTTCAGATTTGATAACATATTGCTTGGAATGACTTCAAGTTGGTTGCAACCTTTCAGATCCAACAATTGAATGTGAGTCAATTGCCCTATTTCCACGGGTAACTTTTTAATGGATGTTGATATGGTAAGAGCTTTCAACTTCTTTAATTCTCCAATTATAGCCACGTCTTCTATCTCACATTCGTGCAAAACCAACGCTTGGAGATTGTGAAGGCATGAAAGGGATGAAGGTAGTGGAAAACATAATCCTTGCAAAACTAAAACTCTGAGCTCTTTCACCTGTTCAAAAAAGTGATTAGGGATTGGCGAAGGATTGTCTTTATCATACAAGAAAATGAAGTTCAGTTGTGCATCTTCCAACTTTTTAGGAAGCTCACTAAACTTAACATCAAAAAGTGAAATTCCAATGAAATCTTTCAGTATTTTCATATTTGACCATTTTTCCAACTCATCTGAAGTTCTTATGGTTAACATTTCCTTATCTTTGTCTGCAATATAAATGGCAACATCACGAATGATGTCATGCATTTTAAATGTACCACTTCTGTTACCATCTAACAACAAGCCAGAAGCTTTTAGACTTTCGACCAATCTGTGGACCTTATTTCTCACTTCTTCCACTCTATAGACATCTTGAAAGAATTCCAAACCCACCAAAATCCTCCATAAGAAAGCTATTTGTATGTTCATATCTTCTTCAAATGAACTGCAAAACAAGAATAGAGATTGCGCTTCCTTAGTTAAAAAGTTGTAACTCAACTTTATACTTGGGTATACCCTCTCATGCATCCCTTTGATCTGTGCTGGATTTGCCCTTTTTAACTCTCGCAAGGCATCCTTCCAAACTTTCAGATTCTTTTGATTTTTTAATGCATTTGCAACTGCTGTAATGGCAATCGGTAAGCCAGCACATTCTTTGACAACCTCAACCATTGTAGGTTGCAAATTCAATGTTTCAGGTAAATCACCCACTATCTTCGCAAACAAGTATTCTGCTTCATTTTTTGGTAAAAGTCCAACATCGAATAATTGTTGAGCATCCATGTCTGTCTCTAATACATTTCGAAATCTAGACGTCAACAATAGTTTGCTTCCATTCTGATCATCCCTGAAATAAATTCCAAGAGCCTCCAAGTTAAGCTCATTCCAAATATCATCTACAATTACAAGGATCTTCACTTTCTTCAATCCCTCACGTAACAAATGTGCTTTTTCAAAATTAGTGTCCTCATCGTCAAACTTCAACTCTATTTCTTTTGCAATGTCTTTCTGAATCTGTTTCAAGTTTGGAGTTTGGGATACAACTACAGTAACCATCCTTTCAAATAACTTTTCTTCCATGGCTTGTGTAGCAACTTTTCCAACTAGCATGGTCTTACCCAAGCCGCCCATCCCACATACTCCAATGGCGTGGATATTATCATCTTTCAAAGCCTTCATAATTCCCTCCAAAATTGTCTTTCTTGATTCAAAGTCCTCAAAACCTTTAGTAGATATTGGGGTCACTCCTCGTATAGGCACACGATGTCCAATTGTAGGGAAAATTCCCTTATCCTGAATTTTCTTGACATCCAATCCCATCTTGTATGCTCTTTTGCTTAGCTGATAACGGGCCTTCAAATTAGGACACCAGTCGTGGCAGCATTTCAACTTTGCTTGGCCTTCCTCTTCAAAGAATTTATGTACCTCTGTAGTGATCTCCTCAACACAAGTCAGCCACTTCAGGACGTTGGCTTCAATTTCCTCTACATTGTTTGTAGCAGCTTTAACCTTATCCTCCACACTCTGTCTGGCATCCTTAAGCTCGTTAACTTGGGTTTTGAGATTGTCAACATTACTTCTATAGCAAATCAGATAACCCATCTGACGTGCAACTACTCCAATTGTGTAATCAACAATTTTTTCAAAGATCACTTGAAAAGGCGTCGTTACAATCTCCATTTTTTATTTTGATTTTTTTACTTTTTTGTTCTTTTTGGGCGGCTGTCAGAAAGCATTTGAAAACAGTTAGAAATCAAAACGAGGACAACAATGACGGTGGAATGAAATTAAAGGACAGAGCCAAGGGCATACCTTCCCCTTTGGGATATTGATCAAGAGAATTTTTTTGAATGATCTTCTACGCCTTCAAGTGTACTGCAAGTGCGATTGAGAAAACCTGAAAGTTGACAATTAAAAAACCTAAACCAAGTTGACTTTACAAATATGATTTATTATCGTTTCATTTTAAAGACTTTTTAAGAAATTAAAAATTCTACTTTAAACCTATACTTTATTGGTGATAACAAATTAAACCCTGAACTGTTAAAATATAACAAATTAAAAATAGCGTCAAATTAAACTAAAACCAATAGAACTAAGAAAAAAAAAATGCTATGTTTGGAAGTTTGGAGGGAGAAGAGAGTAAAGGATAAGGGGGGAAGGAGAGGAGAATGGTTAGCCCTTTCCCCTATTTAGATGTCTTAGAAATTAAGTAAAGGGGAAGAGGAACAATTACCCCCCCCCCCCCCCTCCTTTGTTCCCTCCATTGTTTAGATGTTTTAACAATTAAGTACAAAAGGAGAGAAGATGAGAGGAGAATGGTTACATAAATTGACAATTATAACCCACATTTTCTAATTTTAAAGAAACATGTATAAATTGGCATCATAAGGGCATAACTGACAGTTTAATTTTTTTAAATATAAGTAGAAACCAGTCTCCTTCACTCTTCCTCCAAATTCCCCCAATTTTGGGGAATTAATAATAAGGGGTTTGGAGGAGGTATCTTATCCTGTATTCCCTCAAATCCTTCCCCCGCCCACTTAAAAAAAAAAATCCTAAATAAGGTTCTTTAAACCTCCCCCATTCCCTTTTATCTACTCCCCTCTTATTCCCCTCCATCCAAACATAACAAGCAAACCAATTGAATGAGAGAGGGTGTACTGTACCCCACAATCGTCCACCGCATGCCGCCTAAGCAGAAACAAAACCATAAGGGTTCGGGCCAAAGCGGAAAATATCTTGATAGGTGGGTGAGGGTCCTAACACATGGTATTAGAGCTAAGGATGGCTCTTCTCTGAGGGTGTAGGTGAGGCGTGTGAACCAAAAGTCTCACATCTCTTAAGTAAGTGTCCCTTACTTATTCATATAGGATGATGCCTCACAACCTTGCAAGAGGCCTTTCACTTGTGGGCCTAACAAAGCCCCAAGTAAAAACAAAACTATGAGGTTTCGGACCAAAGCAGACAATATCTTGCTAGGTGGCTGTACTATGGATCCCGATACTATTCTTATCTCTTAGCTTCAATTGTCTTTGTTGAATTATGTGGTGAAATAACCCTTAATGTGTGTTAAAAAAAAACATTATTTTAAAAACCTTGCAAAGTATTATATGTTAGGAATTCGTGGGTATTTAAATTATTATTTTAACAAGAACTTGACATACTTGTACTAATTTTTAGCAACAAAATGAACATTAGGAATTTGTGTGTATTTAAATATCCTACAAACGTACCGATAAACCACATTGAGAAATCTCATCTAGAAAAACTCACGACTGCGTGGACACTACTTACTCCTTATCTCACCTATCTTATCTAAAATATTTTATTGATAGTTTTTATTTATTTTTGCTTCAGTCTTGTGGTCAATATAGTTTTTGTCATAGATCAGATTAGTCTGTATTTTGTTTCTTGCTTCTTAGTGCTCTGTTTTTTCTCTATATATCCCTGACTTAAGATTCAATTGTTGGGTCTTGTAACTCTTGTATTGTCTTGTTTTCCTCTTAATAAAACCTTTCTGAATTACCAAAAAAAATATATGCATGCATATATTTTTTGAAAAATCAAAACGAAGAACAAATGAAAGCTTGGAACTTGGACAACGTACCTATCTTTCGAATATCAATGAACTGAGTTTTTTTTTTCCTTAACTGCTTAGACCATAGAGCAAGGACGTTTACTTCAGTTAATGAGAGTAAACGTGAATCTCATTCCTCCTTTTCTTTTTTGCTTTTTTGCTTTTCTCTTTTCTTTCCCTTTTCTTTTCGCTCTTTTCAATAAAAGATCAACAAGAGTTTCTTTGCATCGCACAGCAATAAAAGATCAACAAGAGCTGCATGCATCAAAGGAATAATCAAAATAAATGAACTATAAAAAGGAGAAGTAAGTACCATAATTCATTCAACCACAACAACAACCAAGTCTTTACTACCAAAATTTTTTAGACTGGTTATAGATCTTCAATAAACTAGTTAAGATCGGCCACATCTATCAAAATTAGAGATGATGACTAGCTGAAAAAGATAACAAAAATTAATTCAAAGGATAACTAAATAGTGAATACAAGTATACAGCATGCTTACTTTAAATCAGTCAATGGAGTAAAGTTTTTTTTCCAGCTCCTCGATTTAGACTGCAGATCGATCAAAGATAGTCACACACTTAAAGAAATGGATGGTAAAATAAGAATCCATAATTGAGAGTGATGGGTGATGAGCAGAGATTAGTAGCAATGGATGCCCAAATGACAAAGCACAACGCAGATGGTGAATTGAAGACAATAGAATAAAGGGTATATCTCTATATACCAATCCCTTTACCTTATTTATTTATTTATTTTTGTATGTATCTATGTGTACCCATGGAAAAAGTGTTGGTAAAGGTACAGAGATGGGGGAATAATATGATATCACATGCTATCATAATTTGTTAGGCAATAATGTATTATAATAATCTTATCAAATGCACGCTTAATCAACTCTTGAATGCTCCAAAAAGAAACATCATTGTAGAATTTAATAATTCAATAATTGGTATCGAAGGAAGGGTTAATCAACTCAATAATTCTGCCTCCCAGTATCCAATGTGTTGAAGAAAGGCCAAGAAAAAGAAGACAGAAAGCCAAAAAGAAAAATAATTACAAGTTGCCTATTAAAAACCTATTGTCCCAATCCTATAGTCCCATCACCATTTGGCATTTACCTACCAATAATTCAAAAGATTCCTCACAAATTGTGCAGCCAACATTTCCGAAGAGCAACAATAATTGTGAGGCATATCAGCTAAAAAATAAAAAATAAAAAATAATCGTAAAACAAACAAATTGTTGAAATGATCGGTCACCTATAATACGAATAGATAAGTTCATGGGATAAGACTTCAACGCTTAAATTGGATGTACACTTATTCACACCTATTAATAACACCTATAATCTCACAGATAGTCACAGATAGTATTGTTGACACCCCATTTTGTTACTTACATTCTAACCCTCACACAAACTAGGATTTTCACAAATTAAAATTCTAAAAACGGAAAATGTACAACTTGCCTAAATTAGGGTTTTAAACCAACAGTGTTTTTGACCGTTTGATCGATAACTAAAAGTAATCAAATAGATCTTTAAGTTGAGACGATTGAAATGACGTGTCATGTGTTTGAATCGGACCACGTGTGTGAAAATTATATCCAGTTGAAGTTTTAATGAACAGAGTGCATAATAATAAAATGGCATTGGACACATAAGATTAATCCAAATTAATTATGATTGGTCCATTAATTGGATTAATTTTAATTAATAAGGTGTAAATATCTTATTGGCTCAAAGTATTAAATTATCATGGACTCTAGCACATTGGATAAACTGAACAAGTTAATTGGATAATTGTTGATTAATTAATTAATTAAAACATTTGAATTTTTGAATTAAATCATTCAGTGTTTTAAGGAATTAAGAAGATCACCAATTATCTGTGAATATCTGATAATCAGCTGGTAATAATTTGAAAATTTAAGATTTAAACAAAAATATAATATCAAAAAAGAGGTTTTAGGACTCTAATTCATTTTATATAAAAAGGGAAGAAGAGTCATAAAACATCACAAAGGGGAACATGAGCTAAGATTGAAGGTAATCAATGTTTCGTTTTCTTTTATTGTCATTCTTGATACTAGTTTTCTATTTTCTTTCATGAGTAGACAACCATGGTCAACAAGGAGCACACAACAACATCAAAGCCTTGACAACATAAAAAAGAGATAAATTTGAAATTGCTTTCTTAAGTATTCTGAGTTTTATTTGTTGTTTCCATTGTACAATGCACTAACATTATTCTTGTTATTGAGACCAATTTTCAATGGGTCGCACGCAGATAACTCGTTTCAGCAAACAACTGAAACAAGCCAACAACAACACACACAACCCGGCAACAAAACAACACAGCAACACCCCCTTCCCTCACAAATCCTAGAAACAAAACGACACCCATTGATACAACCCACACATGGGTTAATCACAACTCACACACGAGTTCATCACAATACACATGTACAGATTCACACTACATCGTCATCTACAACCCACAATCCATACACGGGTTCACACAAAACACCAACCCATCACACAGGTTCACACAAACCACCTACCCACACGGGTTCACCCAAAAAATCAACCCACACCACCATGAATACGAAACCCACAACCTTCATCTTGCAAATCTATTACCCACGCGCCATCACAGTGGTGCCATCATCAAACCCGTGAGGTATGGAGCCATAAGAATGAGAGGATGAGAGCTTGAGAGCTCTTGTCCATGGCCATTGTGGCTGCCGAGCTCCTGTGAGGGAGCCTTGGTGAGATCGAGAACCTCGGTGAGAGTGAGAATGAGTCCGTGAGGGAGTTCGAGCTCTTGTTCAGGCCATGGGTGCCTTAGAGCTTTGGTGAGAGAGCCAAATAGAGAGAACCACCATGAATGGTGGTGCGGCAGCCTTGGAGGTGGCAAGCTTGAGAGCTTCGGCCATGGAGCTTGAGAGTGAGGCGTGAGATGAGAGAGGGAGAGAGGCCACGGGTTGAGGAGAGAAAATGAGATAGAGAAATGAGGGGGGGCGACTGACCTAATTTGAGAGAGAAAGAATAAACCTACCCGGTTTTGTTAGAGAGATTATTGGACCGGGTCAGCCCAATCCGTGTCCATTTAAGCAGCCCAATCCGAATCTAACCCACACCAAACTCTAACTTGAGCCCAACCCGGTCCATTTAGACATTCCAATCCATTTTAAACCAAACCCAAGCCCAAACTTGGTCCCAAACTTCCCCATACCCCACTTTGGTCCCAAATTTCCCGAAAATCACATTTTGACACCAAACTTCCAAAATCACACTTTGACTCCAAAACTTCCCAAAATCACACTTTGACACCAAACTTCCAAAATTACATTTTGGCCCCAAATTTCCCAAAAATACATTTTTTCACCAAAATCACACTTTGACCCCAAAACTTCCCAAAATCACATTTTGGCCCCAAATTTCCCAAAAATCACATTTTGACCCCCAAGCCATACAAGCATTCCTCGCAAGCTACACAAGCAATTCTTCTCAAGCTATACAAGCAATCTTGAGGTATTCTTTACAAGCTATACAAGCATACAGGTATAAATTCTAAACTGAAATTTATTTACTTGTATTTGATTGTTTTGTTTCTTTTCTTGAATACCATGCTTATATGACTATAACATGATATTTCACATGAAATAAATTAAAAAACAACTTGAACATTAAAATTGGATTTTGATGCGAACATGAGTTTATATACTTTGACATGATATGAATATTGGCCAAGCTTAATCTAGAAAACCGACGTATGTCAGGTAAAATGGGGTGCTAACACCTTCCCATTTTATAACCAAACCTCCGAATCTTGAATTGACGGTTCGTATTACAAAGTGTCTTAAAAACAAATAGTTTTTCCTTTTACTAGACTGTAACTAGGAAACTAATTTATATGTAATTCTTTCTTTTTACAAATTCATTAGCAATTATACAAATTCAAATATGAATAAAGAGGAATTATTTTTACTGTGGAATTTCTTATTTTGTCCAAATAATTAAAATAAGTGGTGACTCTATTTACATGTACAATCAACCTTCAAATCTAGAGGGTTGGTCCATTGTTAGTTGGGTCACATTTTGAGGCCCATTTGACCCTCGAGTCATGGTTCTCACAAGTATATCTATAAGTTATGAATGCAATTTTGCACTTCATATTTTTTCAAATGCTCTTTGGTATGATATACATGTAAAATTTAAGTCAAGTTAATGTATTAATTTGTCCAGGGACGGAGCCACGTTAAAACCGAAGGGGCCCTAGCCCTGACAATTTTTTTATTTTTATTTAAATCAAGAGTATATATCGTGCAATCTTTGCTTTCAATCTGGCAATCATTGGCGCCATCGATCTAGCTTCCCTTTGCGACTTCACTGGTTCACCTCTGTTTTGCATATTCACTCTGTTGTGTGTCTTTCCTTTCTCCGTAGTCCACCCCCTATATTGGGTATATGTCATTTGATGTGGGTGCAGGATATTTATTTTTTTTTATCTTATTCAATTTTAGAGTTGATTGTATATTTATTTTAGGTCTTAGTATCTAATCAAGTTTATTAGTATTTTAATTCCAATAATTGGGCCTGAACCCATTTGAATTAGGGTTTTTTATGTTAAGGCTTAGTAGCCTATATAAGTAAAGTTTGTACTCATTTTCAAGGGACTTGATGATTAATGAAAATTTCTTGATTTGAGATGTGTCTCTCTTCTTTGTTTGGTGGTGATGCTAGACACCCTTAAGGTGGTGATACTTAGGGTTTTGCAGGTAGATTCTAGGTGGTGATTTCTAGAGTTTATTCTATTTATTCTCTTCCTTTTTTCCATTTATCCTATTTCTCATTGTTGTCTTGCATCATTATAAAACTTCAAACAGAGTCTGGTTTGTAGCCAGCTTGCTACAAACCCACTACGTGATCAACTTATAAGATCATCCACATGTATTATTTAAACAAGTCACATGACTCATTAAATAGATCATGTGACTAAAAAGTACATGTGGGTGATCTTATTAGTTGTCACGTAATGAGTTGTAGCGAGGTGGCTACAAACTGATTTGTAGCCAAACTATATTCTTTTACTTCTACCGTTGGGTCAAAGACTCAAGTGTCAAATGACTTGTAAATTGTAAAGAGAATAAATTGTATAAGGATGCAGTGTAAATACATATATTTACACCCTATAATAGAAGACTGTCACATCAGATATTTTATAATAAAAGGGTAGACACTAACACACACTATAACAATTTCATTAAACCCAAAATAATTCGAATATTTATTTTTCTTAAAAACAAAACACCAAACAGAAACTACCTACTTCGTCGGAGTAAAGAACCCCACGGAGATGACGATGGAGACGAAAATAAGCCGTCGGAGCAAAGAATCCCTCACGAAGATGACGATGGAGACGAAAGTAAGCCGTCGGAGTCATCCAGTTCCTCGTAGTTCGTCGCTGTAGGTCTCCAGCTAGAGGAAGACTTAAACCAAAAACTAATGGCTCGAATGGGGTTTCTCTCTCTCTGTCTCTTCTCTCTTCTCCTAATAGATTTTCTAAGATAGGTAATCAGGAACGGCCCTGGGGTAAGCCCTACAAGCCCTTGGGCTTGGGCAACCCCCTAGGGCAACCAATGAAAAAAAAAAAAAAATATATATATATATAATAAATGAAAAAAATAAATAAATACTATGAATATATGATGATATTTTGAATCTTTGATAGAATGAATGTGTTGTGACTTTTTGACCGAATATAGTGACGTTAGTTAATGAGTATTGTACAAAGTATTGTTTTTTTTTTCTTGTTTTTTTTGAGAAAAATACAGAGTATTGCATTTACTATGAAAATGCTTAGCCAAAAAAGAAAAAGAAAAAAGAGTAATGAGTAAATGAGTATCTATTTGAGTGTTAAGCGTATTGTGCACCTGTGCTGTGTTGTGGCCTTTGTGAATTGATCAAATATTGTAATAGTGTTATGCTTTTATTTATGTTTTTTGGATTGGAGTGTTGTGTTTTGCTTTGTTTTTATTGATTTGTTTGAATATTTTATACACACGTGGATGTGGTCATTGGTCATATGCTTTTGTTTATGGGGGTAACGGGACAAGTCATTATCTTGTATTGCCGTGTAGTGTGTTTTTGTATTTATTTAATGATTTTTTTATGACTTTTAATTTATTATTAGTATTAATTTTATTGTGTTTTGTATGACAAAACACCATAAACTCTGTTACAATTTTTTTTTATTTAATTTAAGCTAAAAGCACAATGTAAACTTGATTTTGCATAAAAAAAAAAAATTTGGACTTTATGTTATTTTTTTTAATATTTAATAATAAGTATACAACCAAAATTAGGACGGGTTTGGTAAACCAAACCTCGGGGCCAGCCCTTGGGTTCTCTTTGGCTATGGTTTTTTCTTCTTGAAATATAGCGAGTAAAGCTTCTTCTTCCCCTATTGTCCATTTATGTTTTTGATTTTTCATTCTACCCCTCCTTCCTCTGTCTTTAGAAACTGTTGAAACAGAAGCCTTTTGATTTTGTCATTTCTTTGGGTTTGGAATTTGCTAGCTTGGCCCACGGTGTTGATGGAGGACCATGCTTGGCTGCTCCGATGGCCGATTCCAGTTCTTGGCTTCTGGCTACTTCTACACTACGATGAGGCGAGGCAGTTTTCAATTTTCAGATGGTGAAATATTTTGGGTTTTAATGAGATTGTTATTGTGTGTATCAATTTTTATGTCTATCATTTTATTGTAAACCATCTATGTGGCAATGTTATATTAGAGACTGTAAATTTAGCTTTTTACACCGCATGCTTACCCAATTT
Organism: Fagus sylvatica; assembly: GCA_907173295.1. Lineage (NCBI taxonomy): Eukaryota > Viridiplantae > Streptophyta > Magnoliopsida > Fagales > Fagaceae > Fagus > Fagus sylvatica. Next base: position 31,164,038 of record OU015761.1, on the reverse strand, counting down.
ATTCTCAATTGTAAATCATGTCAAAATGTTAGAGGTTATATTGAATTCTTATCTAACTTCACGTGCATTATTAATAAGTGGGGTCTTAGACCCCTTAACTTCCTCATGTACTATTTTTTTATTTTTTGTAATTTATATATTGTTGGAAATAGTTTATGTTCAACCCACTACATGTTAATTAAAAAAAAATCATCTATGTGTATTTTTAGTCATATGATATTTTTAATGAGTCATGTGACTTTTTTAAATAATAGACTAAAACTCACTTTTGGCCTCCTAATTTAAGGGGTGTTTTCATTTTGACTCCTTAACTTCAAAAGTTTTTATTTTAGGCCTTATAAGTTTGAGTAGTTTCAAAAGAGTCCTTTAGTCCAACTCTGTTACCAAGATTCTATTAAATGTCACATAACACATCCAAGCTAGCATTTTTTTTATTGATATTTAATTAAATTCAGAATTTTTAAATAAAAATTAATCAAATAATTTTTTTAATTAAAAAATCCAAAAATTATTGAAAATAAAATAAAGTTACAATTTTTTTTTTTTAATGAAATTGATTCGAGGAAGGTTTAAAATTTGGTTTAATATTTATTTTCATTTTATTATTATTAATAATTTTTTATATAATATATATGACATGACAAGACTACGTGACAAAAAATGGTTACGTGGACACATGATTGGGTGCTTAGTTGGCACTTAACGGAGGGGGTCTAACTGAGATGAACAGAATGGCCCATTTGACCGCTAAATAGACTTATAGAGTCCAAATGAAAACTTTTGAAGTTAGTGGGCCAAAATGAAAACATCCCCTAAGTTAAGGGGTCAAAAGTGGACTTTAGTCTAAATAATACATGTGGATAGTCTATTTAGGACAAAGTTTAGCTACAACCAAAGGCTACAATCAACTATGTGGCAACTCATAAGATCATCCACGTGTATTATTTAAACAAGTGACATAACTTATTAAATAGGTCATCTGACTAAAAGTACACATTAAAGCTAAGTACAGAGCAACATGGGTGATTCTCTCATTTCCTGACGTTCCAAGAAGCAACCTGTTAAAGCTGAGTACAAAGCAATGGCAATCACTGCATGTAAGCTCACTTGGCTTCTTGCTTTTCTTCAAGAATTACACATTTCACATCCTATAGCAACTACTCTCTTCTGTGATAATCAAGCTACACTTCACATTGCTGTCAACCCAGTTTTTCATGAGCGTACTAAACACATTGAGGTAGATTGTCATTTTGTCGTTGATAAAATTCAAGATGGTACACTTAAAACCCTCCATGTTACTTCAGCTCATCAACTTGCAGACCTCTTCACCAAGCCTCTTGGTTTTGTTCCTTTTTCTTCTCTTCTTTCCAAGCTAGGTGTGTTGAATATCCACACTCTAACTTGAAGGGGTGTATCAAAGATGATATACCAACTTGAGCTTCAGACTTCATTTCTCATAGACTGATATTTGCATGAGGAACCTCGAGCTCATGGATAGAAGCTAAACTCACTGTTTCATTAAATAAACCTTCCACAAACCGTTTCACTAACACTTTGTTTGGGAGGGGGAAAGGAGTAGAATGGAATGAAAAATAAAATATATATATATATATATTAAGAATATTCTTTCATTTTCCCCTATTTGGAAGTTTAAGTATGAGGGAATGAGAGGGAATGGAAAGATCATTCCCTTGTTTGAGAGTTTAAGTGAAGGGAATGGAATGGAACACTCATTCCTCCATATTCCCTCCAAACCCCAAATTTTCATTCCCCCTAAAATTGGGAGGAATAGGAGGGAATGAAATTTTCTTTAATGAATGTTTCACCAAAACTCCCAAAATGCCCTTAATATATATTTTTTTAAATCCTAGATTATCCCTGATTCCTTACCTCCATCTTCTTACATCTTCTTGTGCTACCGCTCTCATCTCAAACCTGAGAGTTTTTTTCTCTTTTTTTTTTGGATACCATCAACACAATAGCAAAATTAACAAAAAAATAGGCAGATATATATATATATATATATATATATATATATCATGTTTGTTTGTTTTTTTTTTTAGTTAACGTGAGTTTATATTCATTATGTTGTGCATTGTTGTGTTCACAAAGGCTAAGGCTATATATGATGTTGAAGCAATAGTTGCTAGTTGATATGAATAGAGATTCAATAGTTTTTTTTTTTTTTTTTTTAATATCTTTGGATTATATTGGAATAAAAAAGAATTTAGTTTGATAGAATCATAAAAAAGAATTATAGTTTGATAAATCCACTTTTTATGTCAATTTAAATTCAATGGACTAAAGTAGTTGTCGGGAGCATACTGTTGTATGGTAAATCTACATCACTATTCTCACTGTGTCTAAACTAGATTAAAATGAAGGGTATAATAGTAATATTATTATAAAATGATTCATTTTCATTCATTCTAATATTACTCCTAAACAAGGTTACTTACATTCCATTCCATTCTATTCTTTTATTTTAAAACATCCAAACAAGATTACTTAGTTCCATTCCATTGCATTCTGTTCTATTCCATTCCATTCATTTCTATTCATTAAACATATTCCATTTCATTCCATTCCTTTAAAATTTATTCATTTCATTCCCTTTTAAACTCCCAAACGAAGTCTAAAGTTCTTCTCATTCCACCGAACGCACCGTTTCATTAAGTTCTTGCTAAAACCGTGAGCTACACGTGTAATGTACATATTGGTTGTTTTACCATTAGTTAGTGGAAGATCCTAGAAGCTATTAGTACTGTCTGTTAGTGTTGTTAGTTAATTGGTAGTGGAGGTTGTTATGAAGTTGTTAGTTATATATGCATATGTGTTACATGTTTAAGCTTTTCCATTTTTGTATATAAGCTGGTTTTTGTCTGTACAGATAAATTAACACAGTAATAACAAAGAGATATTTTTCTCTTTCTTCAATCTTGCTCTGCAATATTCTTTACTGAGTGAATTTTCTTATTTATCTTTTTTCCCCCTTAAAATAAATGCAAATAACCTCTTTACATGCGTTACACATGCTCAGTCACTTAAAATTAATTTTTAAGGGTCTCTAGTATAACCTTTTAAAAAGAAGTTTGTAAAGGGTTTTCAAAAAGGTGTAGGCCATGAATTAGAATAATTCTCTCTTAATTCTGGGCTTTACTTTGTAGATTACTTGAACAACAATAACATGAGGTAAGCTTTAATTTCTTTGGTTGTCTTCAATTTTTAACATGTGTGTGAGAGACTCCTTCATGGCTT
>OU015761.1:31095350-31160680 GCA_907173295.1 Fagus sylvatica | reverse complement strand
AATGAAAAATAAACAATCAACTTTTCTGAACAATTAAGCACACTAACACTTTCTAGAACAGTCAATTATAGCACCAAAAAATTCCTAACCTCAATATGAAATATACAATTACTACATGGAAAAAATGAATTAAACAGAATTTAAAGAGGCCATACCAACTCTACCACCATAAGTCGTGGTGTGAGGTAAAAATTATGCAAAATGTCAAACCTGGAAAATATGTTTTAGCTCATCCTTAGCTTAGTAACATTGTTCTGAATGACTTTTAGATGTTCCTATAAGGCAAGGGGATAATAAACAATGCTATAATGTTCTCTTTTTAAACATTAGATTACTAATACATTTGAAAGGAAATAACATAGGAAGATAAAATTGTTTTGGTTATGCCGCAACAAATCCGTTAGCATGCCCACAAAACTATTAAGGAAGTAACACAATCCCAAAGCTTATCATCTTTGCTATTTTGAGGTAATCATGTAACATTTGAAAGCAAAGAATTAGCGAAAATTTCATAATATGATTTTTTTTTTTTGCTTTTCACCGTGATACCAATTTAAATATGATTTAGTTATAAGAGCAAAGAAGCAAATTGGAAAATAAAATTTAGAGCAGCAGAGAAGAGTTATTTGTTAAACCAAGAATTGTTCTCAATGAATTATTTTTCACTAGTTTTACATGATAGCAATTAAAATCAATCTGAATCTGCCACAAAAATTTTCAACTTAAGATAACATTTTAATAAATTGGTGGAGAAAAATAAATCACAAAAAATCAAGTGATGGAAACTTTGGTTTTGGCATTTCTTCAAACAGTTTGAGGGAGGACTTAACACATCGTCCAACCCATGAAAGAAAAGATAATTGGAAACTTGGCCGCAATGCTAATAACCCTTAGAATAACAGTAATAGTAATTATACCAATAACGTTGCTGCTGTTGCTCTCAATCATGTTGCTCTGCCAGTGGCCGCATTGAACCCGACCTTGGGTGGTGAAACTTTCAATCCCAGTGCGGTTTTAATGGCCCAAAATCCTGCTTCAGGGGTTTTAAAATTGAATCCGGTGTTGGGAGGTAATGCCGCACCCATTAATCATGTCGAGTTTGGGTTGCCTGCTGCATCGTTTCCTGCGGAGTGTCGCAGTCCTTGAACAGGGTTGCAAATGCTGGCTTGAGGAGGCTACTGAGGCGGATTTTTTTTATTCGAGCCCCAACTGGGAAAACAACAATGATATAGAGAAAGAGAGGGGAGGGACCTGGTTAGGGTATACGCTTATCGGGGAAGAGTTTGATAGTTCTATACAGAGGGCATCTAATTATCGGATACAAAATTAAACAAAACAAATTACCCAAAAAATAATAATAATAATGAGGAGTAAACTTGTGGGGTTGAAAAGTGATGTGTCAATTTTTATGAAGTCAAAAGAAAAAAAAAAAAAAAAAAAAAAAAAAAAAACAGTTTTACAATATATAGATTCATTCCTTTCATGTCCACTTTAATGAACTTTCCAAAACATCCCTAATATTTAGAGAATATTGCTATAAAAATAATTAAATGAGGGTCAAGAAGTAATTCACTAGATCTTCTTCATAAAATATTTTGATTTCCACTTTTAGGAATTATTTAAAATACCCTTAGATTTATTATTCAATTAGAAAATAACACACAAAAGTTATATACGTAATTTAACAGCAACAAAAAAACAATAACTCCCTCAAACCACTATCCCACATATTCAAACCATCTCCCCTCCACTATCTCACGTTTAATTTTAAGTTTTCAAGTTATTCAAACCATCTCTCCTCCACTATCTCACGTTTAATTTTTAAGTTTTCAAGTTTTAAAACTTTTAATTGCTCTTAACTTCTTATCCTTATCATTTTTATTTATTTATTATTATTTATGAATTCTCTCTTATACAGACTTCCTCTACTTCATTTGTTTCCACGTTTTCAAGTTTCTTCTTTATTTTTTTATGTTATTTCTTTAAAATTTATTATTTTATGCTTCTCAATTATTATTATTTTTATTTTTTGAGTTTTAAAGTCTCTCTCTCTCTCTCATATTATTTTTTTTTGGTTGATTCTACGTACGGTAGTAAAACTTAATATTTGTATAATTCTTTTCATATGTTTTGCTGTATTGTTTTGTATCACAATAGCAGTGCTTTTGGATATATAGCATGGGTGAGTTAAATAATCTATAACCGTTTGTACAGCCTACATTGATATTCTAGCCCAATGATTAAATCAAATGCTTAATTTATGAATGGGTTAGTATATTCACTTGTGATAGATACTTTATTTCCAGGAATATGGAATAAAACGGGTAGGGAAACTAAATCGGTTTTAATTTTGGTAGAGAAGTTGTCATTAAATTATTTTCCAAACCTGTTTTGGCATTTCAGCATACACTTTATAACTCACTAACGTCTTCACATACGCTCCGCGTGTTCAGAGGCTCTATTCAATTTTTTGACAAATTGTATGATCCATAGTTATCTGCATTTTTCATATTTTCTAAATTTCGGAACCCCTATTTTTTACTCTTTACTATTTTATACTTTTTAATTTAATCTCTTATCACATCTCTTGCTTCCATGACAAATTGCAATGGTTGTAAATTCCATTAATATTTGTTTATGATGGAATTTTAAAATTTATAATTTTTTTTTTTTTTTAAATATTATGGTTTTCACATGCTCGGATTGTAAGTTAAATTCCAATGCTTTAAATGCTTCAAATGCCCAATATATTTAGGCTCCATTTGTTTCAATGTAAAACTATCTTTGCAAAATATTTTCCGAATTTTTCGGTGTTTGGTAGCATCATAAAACATGGTCAAAGGAAAACTATCTTTAGTAATCTACAAAATGGATTAAATAGTATCCATTCATGTATTGATCAAAATCAAGCCTCTAATTCTTATACTTTACAAAAGTTCTCTACCTATAAAATAAAAGGCTAGGATGATGCTAAATTCCATAACATAACAATAAAATAATAATTTCCAAACCAAACTAAGGCTGCGTTTGGAATGATTTTCAAGAATGCACTTTAGAATGCATTTTACTGAAAATAGTACGTTTGATAAAATATTGAAATTATTTATAAGAAGTGATTATGCAAAAGGAATTGTGTTTGGTTGGTATAAAGAATATCTTTCTATTAAATAATATATTATTAGTATCTTATGTAATTAACATTTTTTTTTTTAATTCTATTTAGTAATAAAGAAATAAAGTATTTCTTTGATTTAAATTAATGTCAAATAAAAAAAATAGATCATGATTTGCAATCTCCTTGCACTTTTTTATAAAATTTGAACAATGTAATAAAAAAAATAGAGAAATGTGTATTATCTGTGCAATAGAGATATACACAAACTTCAAAAGAGGGGGAAGGAAAATAAAAGAAAGGAAGAGAAATTTAAGCAAGGGAAAAAAGAGTCCTTCAAGTAATAAATTGTTGTAAGCGGGTCCCATATTTGCAAAAATTAAAAGTAGAAGCTAGAATCAGAATCCAAAATATTTTGGATTCTATTTTCAGAAATGAGAATGATAGCCAGAATGCTACAACCACCAAACACCTCAGATTTTTTGCAGATAATTTTATGAAAAAATCTGATACTTTTAAGTAGAGGATCAAACACAGGCTAAAACACTTCAAGGAACCCATCCAACCAAATTATTATTTTATTGATTGTGGAATGATGATATGGTATCCTGCTTTTTATTTTATTTTCATTTTCACTAAGAAAGATCTCTCCTTTACTTCTCTCCTTTATGACATTACAAAGAAAAAATGAGAGCACAATTACTTATAGTCATGGAGCAAAATAAAAAATAACAATCAAGATATATATCTTGAAGAATGATGGGTTCCCTTAATTTTCAATTAATTTAAGAACTATACAATAGAGATATTTGTTGTAACATAAAATGTTGTCCTTTTATTTTTCTTCAAAATCGCCCACGATGTATATACCAAAAGCCAAATATACTTTTGAAGATTGGATCTGATTTTCTCTTTATTTGGTTTTATGTTTGGATTTTTATCCACACTTGCTTTTTTGTTTTTTAAATCTACATTTCATTATTGAATCTACTTTTATGTGTGTGTGTGTTTTTTTTAAGGTATTTATTTGGGCTTTTTATCTACATTTAATCAAATCCTTTTTTCTTATTCTTTTCTCTAAAATCAACGTTTTGAACCTTTGAAATTTAGTCAATTCCATTTCACACTCGTTGATTTCTTCTTCTGACTTTTTTTTTTTTTTTTTTTTTTTTTTTTTTCACATTTTCACTTAGCTAATTTATACAATAATTAAAGAATTCTAGTTGAATTAGGACTCTACATTCTTAATCGTATTTATTTGATTCAATCTTCTTCTTTTTTCATGGTAATCTCTTCACACAATATGACTTTTATCATATCAATTTTAGACCATGATTATCTTATTTTGTAATTTTTTTTCACTTAATTTGTTTATGTATAATTGTTGTCAATAATCTATTTTTATCAATTTGTTTTTTATGCAAAAGAAACTAATAAAAATAAATTTATTAACAAAAGCTTAGTGGGAAGTTGTTTTTCTGCTTGTTTTTTTTTCTTCACATTTTAGACCTAGCTAATTTGTACAATAATTAAAGAACTCTATTTGAATTAGGACTCTACATAGATTTGGATGGAAACAACAACCACACCATGTACTAAATATATATATTTTTTAACTTATTATCAACAAACAATAAAAAAATTTTCTCAAAAATAAAATTTTAGACTTCAAAGACTTACTTGGACTAAAGTCATATGTTTCACTGAGCATCATATACAAAGGAATGGTATGAATTGCAAATTATTTAAATTAAAAAATATTAAATAAAAAATATTACAACTCCCAAATTAGAGAAAAGAGAAACACCAACACAAACTCTTGGTTCAGTAGTGTACTTATAAGTTATAATGTTATATATAAAGCGTATGCTGAAATGCCGAAACAGGTTTGGGAAATAATTTAATGACAACAATTCCCTACCAAAATTAAAACCGATTTAGTTTCCCTACTCTTTTTATTCCATATTCATGCACACAAAGTACCTATCACAAGTTCACAACTAACAAAAATATACTAAGCCATTGATAAATTGAGCATTTGATTTAATCTTTGGGTAGAATATCAATGTAGGTTGTCCAAACAGTTATGGATTATTTAACTTACCCATGCTATCCAAAAGTGCACTGCTATAGTGATACAAAACAACATGGCAAAAAACATGAAAATAATTATGCAAAGGTTTAAATACTGTTTTGGTCCTTAATCTTTGGCTTTTGTGTTAAATTGGTCTCTAACCTTTTAACTGTGTCAAATTGGTCCTCATTCTTTCAACCTTGTGTTAAAATGGTCCTCGCCGTTAAGTGTTGGATGGAAAATGTTGACGTGGCTAATGATCTTTTTCTAATATAAAAAATATCTTGACGTGCATGCCACCTCATATTTTAATTTAAAAAAAAAATGCCAACTCAAATAATAAAAATAAAAAAATTTGATCATGGCATGGCACGTGAGTTCTTTTTTTTTTTTTTGATCAAGTAAAAGAAGTGAAAAATCCCTAACCTGAAAAATCCCTGCCCTCTCTCACTGCCCTCACCCTCCCTGCCTACGTCGCCCCTCACCCTCTTCTCTGCGCTGCCCATTCATCAACTCCCCTCCACCGTGCCACTTAGAAAATATATAAAGTTACCAAAAACATGTAGAACTTATGCCGCGGTCCAGTTCTTTTTTTATCTGCTGGTGGGGGAGGCAAAGTGATACTATTACACGGATGCCCTGGAGGAAGGGTGTAGCCCAGAAAAACAGCAGGAGGAGGAGGAGGCAAGGCCAAACTTGGAACCATTCCCCCTAGGCTCAGTGAAGAAGTAGTTGAATTGTTACTTTCCTCAGGGTAATTTAAAGGCATGCTCTCGTTTACACTAATGTTGCCGCCTTCTTGTGTATCTTCACCTAAACACAACCCAAAATACATACATACATCATTTCCTCACACAAACTAAATTAAAGTAACAGATTGCCAGATAATGAAACCCAAAAAGAAGGATATCACAGTAAACAGCTTCTGCAAACGCATCACTTGGGTAAAGTCGTGAATTAACTAAGTTGAGTCTAATACAAGGATCAAATACTAAAAGCTCAAGTCCATTAAATAAACATCCCCAAGTTTAAAAAGGAACTCGAACCTCAACCATCAAAGACCACAATTGTATATTTGTATGACTTTCTCACCCAGAAGCAACCAAATCCGTGCGTGGCTCGGTGAGGCTGGAGTGTGGCTCGATGAGGTTGGAGATTGGCGAGGTGGAGGGGAGTTAATGAATGAGCGGCGCAGGGAAGAGGGTGAGGGGCAGCGCAGGCAGGGAAGAGGGGCGGTGCAGGCAGGGAAGAGGGGCAGTGCACGCAGGGAGGGTGAGGGCAGTGAGAGAAGGCATGGATTTTGAAGGTTAGGGATTTTTCACTTTTTTACTTGATCAAAAAAAAAAAAAAAAAACTCACGTGCCATGCCATGATCATTTTTTTTTTTTTTTTTTTTTTTTTTTTTTTTTTTTTTTTTTTTTTTTTTTTGAGTTGGCATTTTTTTTAAATTAAAATATGAGGCATGCCACGTCAGATATTTTTTATATTAGAAAAAGACTGTTAGCTACATCAGTATTTTCCATCCAACACTTAATGGCAATATGACCATTTTGACACAAGGTTGAAAGGTTGAAGACCAATTTGACACAGTTGAAAGGTTAGGGACCAATTTGACACAAAGGCCAAAGGTTGAGGACCAAAATGGTATTTAAACCTTATACAAATATTAAGTTTTACTACCGTAGAAACAACAAAGAAAACAATAAAGAGAGAGAGATACGTGAAAACATTAAATTATAACCATACATAGAAAAGAAGAAATAAGCAAAAAATTTTAAATTTTAAATAAAATAAAGTACAATCACCAAATATAGAAAAGAAGATGGAGATGAAAAGCAAAAAAATGAAAAGAAATCTAGAAATGCGGAACAAATGAAGCAAAGGTAGTTTGATAAGAGAGAATTCTTAAATAATAATAGATAAATAAAAAAGATAAGGATAAGAAGTTAATAGGTTTTATTAAAATTTTTAAAACTTGAAAACCTAAAAATTAGAGGTGAGATACTGGAGGAGACATGGTTTGGATACATGGGAGAGTGGTTTGAGTGAGGGAGTTATTGTTTTTGTTATTGCTGTAAATTACGTATATATCCTTTGTGTGTTACTTTTTAATTGGATAGTAAATCTAAGGGAATTTCATTCTTAAAAGTGCAAATCAAAATCTTTTATGCGGAGTATCTAGTGTATTACTTTTTCACCCTCATTTAATTATTTTTTATAGCAATATTCCCTAAATATTAAGGGTGTTTTGGGAAGTTCACTAAAGTGGACAGGATGGGAATGAATCTTTTTAATAGTAATAGATAATTACACTTATGAACTAAGAGTTTGTGTTGGTGTTTCTCTTTTCTCTAATTTGGGAGTTGTAATATTTTTTTAATAATTTAATTAATTAGTAATTCATACCATCCTTTTGAATAGGATGCTCGGTGAAACATATGAATTTAGTCCAAGTAAGTCTTTGTAGTCTAATATATATAATTTTTTTAAGGACAATTTTTTATTATTGTTTATTAATAAAAAAAAATAAAAAGTAACCTTTGGTATACGGTTTGGGTGTTGTTTTCATCCAATCTATGTGTAGAGTCCTAATTCAAATAGAATTCTTTAATTATTGTATAAATTAGCTAAGTGTAAAATGTGAAAAAAAAAAAAAAAACAACTTCCAACTAATTAAGCTTTGTTAATAAATTTATTTTTATTAGTTTCTTTTGCATAAAAAACAAATTGATAAAAATAGATTATTGACAACAATTATACATAAACAAATTAAGTGAAAAAAAATTACAAAATAAGATAATCATGGTCTAAAATTGATATGATAAAAGTCATATTGTGTGAAGAGATTACCATGAAAAAAAAAAGAAAGAAGATTGAATCAAATAAATACAGTTAAGAATGTAGAGTCCTAATTCAAATAGAATTCTTTAATCATTGTATAAATTAGCTACGTGTAAAATGTGAAAAAATAAAATGAGAAATTCAGAAGAATAAATCATCCAGTGTAAAATGGAATTGACTAATTTTCAAATTTTCAAAACGTTAGATTTTGAAAAAAATAAACAAATTGATAAAATGTAGATAAAAAAAACCCTAATAAATACCTTACAAAAAAAAACCCAAATACAAAAAGTAGATCCAATAATGAAATATAGATTCAAAAAATAAAAAAACCAAATGTAGATTAAAAATCCAAACAGAAAAAAAACCATAAAGAGAAAAGAGATCAAATCAGAATCCAATCTTCAAAACTATATTTGACTTTTGGTATATGCGCAGTGGGCGATTTTGAAGAAAAAAAAAGGACAACATTTTATGCTACAACAAATATCTCAATTGTACAGTTCTTAAATGAATTGAAAATTAAGGGAACCCATCATTCTTCAAGATATATATCTTGATTGTTATTTTTTATTTTGTTCCATGACTATAACTAAATGTGCTCTCATTGTTTTCTTTGTAATGTTATTGGGGAATTTTTGTCAGCAACAAGGGCCATAGTAATGGAGAGAAGTGAAAATGAAGCAGGACAATTTTGCATTTTTATCTTCCTTATCTTTGTGGCTGTAGTAGCTATCAATGGAAATAGAAAAGACAAATATGTAGTGAAGTGGGCACTTAAAAAGTTTGTTCCTAATTTAAAAGTACTAAATAGAATTTGTAAGATACATGATATTATAATGTAATGGTGGTGTTATTATTCTTAATTTTATGTACAGGTTTTGATCAATACATGAATGGATATTATTTAATCCATTTTGTAGGTATATACATCTTCAACCACAGCTTTCAAATGATGACCATCCATCATCCATGTCAATGATTTGTAACACCAACTGCGGTTGTGCGACTTCAGTGTTAGATTATGAACTTGGTGGATCTTTAGACTAGCATTATTGGGTTGTACACTGAAAAAACAATATTTCTGGGTTGGGACCATTTTTATTTTTTATTTTGTTATTGGGTTCTTGTATTTTCATGTCACTCATGGAAGCAATGTTAAGTTGGACTTTCATGTTAACAAAAAAAAAAAGATGCAAAACAAATGCACAATTCTTAAACACGCAAACATCAATATTGATGACACAAAACTCAAATAAAAATAGTATACAACAAGCCATGAAGGAGTCTCTCACACACATGTTAAAAATTGAAGACAACCAAAGAAATTAAAGCTTACCTCATGTTATTGTTGTTCAAGTAATCTACAAAGTAAAGCCCAGAATTAAGAGAGAATTATTCTAATTCATGGCCTACACCTTTTTGAAAACCCTTTACAAACTTCTTTTTAAAAGGTTATACTAGAGACCCTTAAAAATTAATTTTAAGTGACTGAGCATGTGTAACGCATGTAAAGAGGTTATTTGCATTTATTTTAAGGGGGAAAAAAGATAAATAAGAAAATTCACTCAGTAAAGAATATTGCAGAGCAAGATTGAAGAAAGAGAAAAATATCTCTTTGTTATTACTGTGTTAATTTATCTGTACAGACAAAAACCAGCTTATATACAAAAATGGAAAAGCTTAAACATGTAACACATATGCATATATAACTAACAACTTCATAACAACCTCCACTACCAATTAACTAACAACACTAACAGACAGTACTAATAGCTTCTAGGATCTTCCACTAACTAATGGTAAAACAACCAATATGTACATTACACGTGTAGCTCACGGTTTTAGCAAGAACTTAATGAAACGGTGCGTTCCAACACTTTGGTGGAATGAAGAAGAACTTTAGGCTTCGTTTGGGAGTTTAAAAGGGAATGAAATGAATAAATTTTAAAGGAATGGAATGAAATGAAATATGTTTAATGAATAGAAATGAATGGAATGGAATAGAAACAGAATGCAATGGAATGGAACTAAGTAATCTTGTTTGGATGTTTTAAAATAAAAGAATAGAATGGAATGGAATGTAAGTAACCTTGTTTAGGAGTAATATTAGAATGAATGAAAATGAATCATTTTATAACAATATTACTATTATACCCTTCATTTTAATCTAGTTTAGACACAGTGAGAATAGTGATGTAGATTTACCATACAGTAGTATGCTCCCGACAACTACTTTAGTCCATTGAATTTAAATTGGCATAAAGTGGATTTATCAAACTATAATTCTTTTTTATGCCACAATTCTATGATAGTTACTACTTTAGTCTATTTTTATATTGGGATACAAAATTCCAATATAATCCAAAGATATTAAAAAAAAAAAAAAGAACTATTGAATCTCTATATCAACTAGCAACTATTGCTTCAACATCATATATAGCCTTAGCCTTTGTGAACACAACAATGCACAACATAATGAATATAAACTCACGTTAACTAGAAAAAAAAAAAACAAACAAATATATATATATATATATATATATATATATATATATATATAAAGAATAGCCTCTGCCTATATATTTTTGTTAATTTTGCTATTGTGTTGATGGTATCCAAAAAAAAAAGGAGAGAAAAAACTCTCAGGTTTGAGATGAGAGCGGTAGCACAAGAAGATGTAAGAAGATGGAGGTGAAGGAAATGAGGGATAATCTAGGATTTAAAAAAATATATATATAGGGCATTTTGAGAGTTTTGGTGAAACATTCATTAAAGAAAATTTCATTCCCTCCTATTCCTCCCAATTTTAGGGGGAATGAAAATTTGGGGTTTGGAGGGAATATGGAGGAATGAGTGTTTCATTCCATTCCCTTCACTTAAACTCTCAAACAAGGGAATGATCTTTCCATTCCCTCTCATTCCCTCATACTTAAACTTCCAAATAGGGAAAATGAAAGAATATTCTTTATATATATATATATATATTCCATTCCATACTCCTTTCCCCCCTCCCAAACAGAAGTGTTAGTGAAACGGTTTGTGGAAGGTTTATTTAATGAAACAGTGAGTTTAGCTTCTATCCATGAGCTCGAGGTTCCTCATGCAAATATCAGTCTGTGAGAAATGAAGTCTGAAGCTCAAGTTGGTATATCATCTTTGATACACCCCTTCAAGTTAGAGTGTGGATATTCAACACACCTAGCTTGGAAAGAAGAGAAGAAAAAGGAACAAAACCAAGAGGCTTGGTGAAGAGGTCTGCAAGTTGATGAGCTGAAGTAACATGGAGGGTTTTAAGTGTACCATCTTGAATTTTATCAACGACAAAATGACAATCTACCTCAATGTGTTTAGTACACTCATGAAAAATTGGGTTGACAGCAATGTGAAGTGTAGCTTGATTATCACAGAAGAGAGTAGTTGCCATAGGATGTGAAATGTGTAATTCTTGAAGAAAAGCAAGAAGCCAAGTGAGCTTACATGCAGTGATTGCCATTGCTTTGTACTCAGCTTTAACAGGTTGCTTCTTGGAACGTCAGGAAATGAGAGAATCACCCATGTTGCTCTGTACTTAGCTTTAATGTGTACTTTTAGTCAGATGACCTATTTAATAAGTTATGTCACTTGTTTAAATAATACACGTGGATGATCTTATGAGTTGCCACATAGTTGATTTGTAGCCCAGGGCTACAAATTGGTTTGTAGCTAAACTTTGTCCTAAATAGACGATCCACATGTATTATTTAGACTAAAGTCCACTTTTGGCCCCCTAACTTAGGGGATGTTTTCATTTTGGCCCACTAACTTCAAAAGTTTTCATTTGGACTCTATAAGTCTGTTTAGCGGTCAAATGGGCCATTCTGTTCATCTCAGTTAGAGCCCCCTCCATTAAGTGCCAACGTAAAGTGTCAACTAAGCACCCAATCATGTGTCCACATAACCATTTTTTGTCACGTAGTCTTGCCATGTCATATATATTATATATAAAAAATTATTAATAATATATAAAATGAAAATAAATATTAAACCAAATTTTAATCCTTCCTCGAATCAATTTCATTAAAAAAAAAAAAAAAAATTGTAACTTTATTTTATTTTCAATAATTTTTGGATTTTTTAATTAAAAAAATTATTTGATTAATTTTTATTTAAAAATTCTGAATTTAATTAAATATCAATAAAAAAAATGCTAGCTTGGATGTTTTATGTGGCATTTAATAGAATCTTGGTAACAGAGTTGGACGAAAGGACTCTTTTGAAACTACTCAAACCTATAGGGCCTAAAATAAAAACTTTTGAAGTTAAGGGGTCAAAATAAAAACACCCCCTAAGTTAAGGGGCCAAAAGTGAGTTTTAGTCTATTATTTAAAAAAATCACATTACTCATTAAAAATGTCATATGACTAAAAATACACGTAGATGATTTTTTTTAATTGACATCTAGTGGGTTGAACATAAACTATTTCCAACAATATATAAATTACAAAAAAAAAAATAAAAAAAAAAATAGTACATGAGGAAGTTAAGGGGTCTAACACCCCACTTATTAATAATGCACGTGAATTTAGATAAGAATTCAATATAACCTCTAACATTTTGACATGATTTACAATTGAGAATAAATTGGGTAAGCATGCGGTGTAAAAAGCTAAATTTACAGTCTCTAATATAACATTGCCACATAGATGGTTTACAATAAAATGATAGACATAAAAATTGATACACACAATAACAATCTCATTAAAACCCAAAATATTTCACCATCTGAAAATTGAAAACTGCCTCGCCTCATCGTAGTGTAGAAGTAGCCAGAAGCCAAGAATTGGAATCGGCCATTGGAGCAGCCAAGCATGGTCCTCCATCAACACCGTGGGCCAAGCCAGCAAATTCCAAACCCAAAGAAATGACAAAATCAAAAGGCTTTTGTTTCAATAGTTTCTAAAGACAGAGGAAGGAGGGGTAGAATGAAAAATCAAAAGCATAAATGGACAATAGAGGAAGAAGAAGCTTTACTCGCTATATTTCAAGAAGAAAAAACCATAGCCAAAGAGAACCCAAGGGCTGGCCCTGAGGTTTGGTTTACCCAAACCCGTCCTAATTTTGGTTATATACTTATTATTAAATATTAAAAAAATAACATAAAAAAGTCCAATTTTTTTTTTTTATGCAAAATCAAGTTACATTGTGCTTTTAGCTTAAATTACATAAAAAAAAAAAATTGTAACAGAGTTTATGGTGTTTTGTCATACAAAACACAATAAAATTAATACTAATAATAAATTAAAAGTCATAAAAAATCATTAAATAAATACAAAAACACACTACACGGCAATACAAGATAATGACTTGTCCCGTTACCCCCATAAACAAAAGCATATGACCAATGACCACATCCACGTGTGTATAAAATTTTCAAACAAATCAATAAAAACAAAGCAAAACACAACACTCCAATCCAAAAAACATAAATAAAAGCATAACACTATTACACTATTTGATCAGTTCACAAAGGCCACAACACAGCACAGGTGCACAATACGCTTAACACTCAAATAGATACTCATTTACTCATTACTCTCTTTTTCTTTTTCTTTTTTGGCTAAGCATTTTCATAGTAAATGCAATACTCTGTATTTTTCTCAAAAAAAACAAGAAAAAAAAAACAATACTTTGTACAATACTCTTATTAACTAACGTCACTCACTATAAAGTCACAACAAGTCAAAAATCATTCTATCAAAGATTCAAAATATCATTCATATATTCATAGTATTTTTTATTTTTTTATATTATCATCATATATTCATAGTTTTATTTATTTAGATTTTTTTAGGAGAGACATTTAGAGGGTTGCGAGAGAGAGAGAGGTGGGGAGAGAGAGTTGCCCAGAGAGACAAGAATTGCTTGTTAAGCCCAAGGGTTTTGCCGTTAAGGGTTAAAGGCTCTTCTAGCTGGAGGACTATTCCTGATTACCCATCTAAGAAAATCTACTAGGAGAAAAAAACAAAACAAAACAAATTGAGCCATTAGTTTTTGGTTTAAGTCTTCCTCTAGTTGGAGGACCACCGACGAACTGCAGTAGATTGAGGATGACTCCGACGGCTTATTTTCGTCTCCATCGTCATCTCCGTGGGGTTCTCTGCTCCGACGAAGTAGGTAGTTTCTGTTTGGTGTTTTGTTTTTAAGAAAAATAAATATTCGAATTATTTTGGGTTTAATGAAATTGTTATAGTGTGTGTTAGTGTCTACCCTTTATTATAAAATATCTGATGTGGCAGTCTTCTATTATAGGGTGTAAATATATGTATTTACATTGCATCCTTATACAATTTATTCTCTTTACAATTTACAAGTCATTTGACACTTGAGTCTTTGACCCAACGGTAGAAGTAAAAGAATATAGTTTGGCTACAAATCAGTTTGTAGCCACCTCGCTACAACTCATTACATGATAACTAATAAGATCACCCACATGTACTTTTTAGTCACATGATCTATTTAATGAGTCATGTGACTTGTTTAAATAATACATGTGGATGATCTTATAAGTTGACACGTAGTGGGTTTGTAGCAAGCTGGCTACAAACCAGACTCTGTTTGAAGTTTTATAATGATGCAAGACAACAATGAGAAATAGGATAAATGGAAAAAAGGAAGAGAATAAATAGAATAAACTCCTAGAAATCACCACCTAGAATCTGCCTACAAAACCCTAAGCATCACCACCTTAAGGGTGTCTAGCATCACCACCAAACAAAGAAGAGAGACACATCTCAAATCAAGAAATTTTCATTAATCATCAAGTCCCTTGAAAATGAGTACAAACTTTACTTATATAGGCTACTAAGCCTTAACATAAAAAACCCTAATTCAAATGGGTTCAGCCCAATTATTGGAATTAAAATACTAATAAACTTGATTAGATACTAAGACCTAAAATAAATATACAATCAACTCTAAAATTGAATAAGATAAAAATAAAATAAATATCCTGCTCCCGCATCAAATGACATATACCTAATATAGGGGGCGGACTACGGAGAAAGGAAAGACACACAACAGAGTGAATATGCAAAACAGAGGTGAACCAGTGAAGTCACGAAGGGAAACTAGATCGATGGCACCAGTGATTGCCAGATTGAAAGCAAAGATTGCACGATATATACTCTTGATTTAAATAAAAATAAAAAAATTGTCAGGGCTAGGGCCCCCTCGGTCTTAACGTGGCTCCGTCCCTGGACAAATTAATACATTAACTTGACTTAAATTTTACATGTATATCATACCAAAGAGAATTTGAAAAAATATGAAGTGCAAAATCGCATTCATAACTTATAGATATACTTATGAGAATAACGACCCGAGGGTCAAATGGGCCTCAAAATGTGACCTAATTGACAATGGACCAATCCTTTAGATTTGAAGGTTGATTGTACATGTAAATGGAGTCACCACTTATTTTAATTATTTGGACAAAATAAGAAATTCCACAATAAAAATAATTCCTCTTTATTCATATTTGAATTTGTACAATTGCTAATGAATTTGTAAAAAGAAAGAATTACATGTAAATTAGTTTCCTAGTTATAGTCTAGTAAAAGGAAAAACTATTTTTTTTAAGACACTTTGTAATACGAACCGTCAATTCAAGATTCGGAGGCTTGGTTATAAAATGGGAAGGTGTTAGCACCCCATTTTACCTGACATACGTCGGTCTTCTAGATTAAGCTTGGCCAATATTCATATCATGTCAAAGTATATAAACTCATGTTCGCATCAAAATCCAATTTTAATGTTCAAGTTGTTTTTTAATTTATTTCATGTGAAATATCATGTTATAGTCATATATGCATGATATTCAAGAAAAGAAACAAAACAATTAAATATAAGCAAATAAATTTCAGTTTATAATTTATACTTGTATGCTTGTATAGCTTGTAAAAAATATCTCAAGATTGCTTGTATAGCTTAAGAAGAATTGCTTGTGTAGCTTGCGAGGAATGCTTGTATGGCTTGGGGGTCAAAATGTGATTTTTGGGAAATTTGGAGCCAAAATGTGATTTTGGGAAGTTTTGGGGTCAAAGTGTGATTTTGGGAAAAAATGTGATTTTTGGGAAATTTGGGGCCAAAATGTAATTTTGGAAGTTTGGTGTCAAAGTGTGATTTTGGAAAGTTTTGGGGTCAAAGTGTGATTTTGAGAAGTTTTGGGGTCAAAATGTGATTTTCGGGAAATTTGGGACCAAAGTGGGGTATGGGGAAGTTTGGGACCAAGTTTGGGCTTGGGTTTGGTTTAAAATGGATTGGAATGTCTAAATGGACCGGGTTGGGTTAAAGTTAGAGTTTGGTGTGGGTTAGATTCGGATTGGGCTGCTTAAATGGACACGGATCGGGCTGACCCGGTCCAATAATCTCTCTAACAAAACCGGGTAGGGTTTCTCTTTCTCTCTCAAATTAGGTCAGCCGCCCCCCCCTCATTTCTCTATCTCATTTTCTCTCCTCAACCCATGGCCTCTCTCCCTCTTTCATCTTATGCCTCACTCTCAAGCTTGCCACCTCTCAAGGCCGCGGCACCACCATTCATGGTGGTTCTCTCTATTTAGCTCTCTCACCGAAGCTCTAAGGCACCCATGGCCTGAACAAGAGCTCGAACTCCCTCACGGACTCATTCTCACTCTCACCGAGGTTCTCGATCTCAACAAGGCTCCCTCACTGGAGCTTGGCAGCCACAATGGCCATGGACAAGAGCTCTCAAGCTCTCACCCTCTCATTCTTATGGCTCCATACCTCACGGGTTTGATGATGGCACCACTGTGATGGCGTGTGGGTAATAGATTTGCAAGATGAAGGTTGTGGGTTTCGTATTCATGGTGGTGTGGGTTGATTTTTTAGGTGAACCCGTGTGGGTAGGTGGTTTGTGTGAACCTGTGTGATGGGTTGGTGTTTTGTGTGTAGTCAAGACCATGGAGGTCTCGGGTTTGTGGATTTTTGTATGGGTTGTGGGTTTTGTGTGAACCAGTGTATGGATTGTGGGTTGTAGATGACGATGTAGTGTGAATCTGTACATGTGTATTGTGATGAACTCGTGTGTGAGTTGTGATTAACCCGTGTGTGGGTTGTATCAATGGGTGTCGTTTTGTTTCTGGGATTTTTGAGGGAAGAGGGTGTTGCTGTGTTGTTCTGCTGCCGGGTTGTGTGTGTTGTTGTTGGCTTGTTTCAATTGTTTGCTGAAACGAGTTATCTGTGTACGACCCATTGAAAATTAGTCTCAATAACAAGAATAATGTTAGTGCATTGTACAATGGAAACAACAAATAAAACTCGGAATAATTAAGAAAGCAAGTTCAGATTTATCTCTTTTTTTATGTTGTCGAGGCTTTGATGTGGTTGTGTGCTCCTTGTTGACCATGGTTGTGTACTCATGAAAGAAAACAGAAACTAGTATCAAGAATGACAATAAAAGAAACGATACATTCATTACCTTCAACCTTAGCTCATGTTTCCCCCTCTGTTTTATGACTCTCCTCCCTTTTTTATATAAAATGAATCAGAGTCCTAAAACTTCTTTTTTGATATTATTTTTTTGTTTAAATCTTAAATTTTCAAATTATTATAAGTTGATTATTAGATATTTACAGATAATTTGTGATCTTTTTAACACTTTAAAACACTGAATGATTTAATTCAAAAATTCAAATGTTTTAATTAATTAATTAATCAACAATTATCCAATTAACTTGTTCAGTTTATCCAATGTGCTAGAGTCCATGATAATTTAATACTTTGAGCCAATAAGATATTTACACCTTATTAATTAAAATTAATCCAATTAATGGACCAATCATAATTAATTTGGATTAATCTTATGTGTCCAATGCCATTTTATTATTATGCACTCTGTTCATTAAAATTTCAACTAGATATAATTTTCACACACGTGGTCCGATTCAAACACATGACACGTCATTTCAATCGTCTTAACTTAAAGATCTATTTGATTACTTTTAGTTGTCGATCAGACGGTCAAAAACACTGTTGGTTTAAAACCCTAATTTAGGCAAGTTGTGCACTTTCCGTTTTCAGAATTTTAATTTATGAAAACCCTAGTTTGTGTGAGGGTTAGAATGTAGGTAACAAAATGGGGTGTCAACAATACTATCTGTGAGATTCATATTATAGGTGTGAATAAGTGTACATCCAATTTAAGCGTTGAAGTCTTATCCCATGAACTTATCTATTCGTATTATAGGTGACCGATCATTTCAACAATTTGTTTGTTTTACGATTATTTTTTATTTTTTATTTTTTAGCTGATATGCCTCACAATTATTGTTGCTCTTCGGAAATGTTGGCTGCACAATTTGTGAGGAATCTTTTGAATTATTGGTAGGTAAATGCCAAATGGTGATGGGACTATAGGATTGGGACAATAGGTTTTTAATAGGCAACTTGTAATTATTTTTCTTTTTGGCTTTCTGTCTTCTTTTTCTTGGCCTTTCTTCAACACATTGGATACTGGGAGGCAGAATTATTAAGTTGATTACCCTTCCTTCGATACCAATTATTGAATTATTAAATTCTACAATGATGTTTCTTTTTGGAGCATTCAAGAGTTGATTAAGCGTGCATTTGATAAGATTATTATACATAGACATTGGCATTATAATATAATACATTATTGCCAAACAAATTATGATAGCATGTGATATCATATTATTCCTCCATCTCTGTACCTTTACCAACACTTTTTCCATGGGTACACACAGATACATACAAAAATAAATAAATAAATAAGGTAAAGGGATAGGTAGATAGAGATATACCCTTCATTCTATTGTCTTCAATTCACCATCTGCGTTGTGCTTTGTCATTTGGGCATCCATTGCTACTAATCTCTGCTCATCACCCATCACTCTCAATTATGGATTCTTATTTTACCATCCATTTCTTTAAGTGTGTGACTATCTTTGATTGATCTGCAGTCTAAATCAAGGAGCTGGAAAAAAGACTTTACTCCATTGATTGATTTAAAGTAAGCACGTTGTATAATTGTATTTACTATTCAGTTATCCTTTGAATTAATTTTTGTTATCTTTTTCAGCTAGTCATCATCTCTAATTTTGATAGATGTGGCCAATCTTAACTAGTTTATTGAAGATCTATAACCAGTCTAAAAAATTTTGGTACTAAAGACTTGGTTGTTGTTGTGGTTGAATGAATTATGGTACTTACTTCTCCTTTTTATAGTTCATTTATTTTGATTATTCCTTTGATGCATGCAGCTCTTGTTGCCCTTTTATTGTTGCGGTTGCGTTTTCAAGATTTAGTTGCTCGTAAAACAAAGGGGAAAAAAAAAAAGAGAAAAGAAAAAAGAAAAAGAAAAGAAGGAATGAGTTTCAATTTTACTCTCATTCACCGAAGTGAATGTCCTTGCTCTGTGGTCTAAGCAGTTAAGGAAAAAAACTCAGTTCATTGATATTCGAAAGATAGGTACGTTGTCCAAGTTCCAGGCTTTCATTTGTTCTTCGTTTTGATTTTTCAAAAAATATTATGCATATATTTATTTTTGGTAATTCAGAAAGGTTTTATTAAGAAGAAAACAAGACAACACAAGAGTTATAAGACCCAACAACTTAATCTTAAGTTAGGGATATATAGAGAAAAAACAGAGCACTAAGAAGCAAGAAACAAAATACAGACTAATCTGATCTATGACAAAAACTATATTGACCACAAGACTGAAGCAAAAATAAATAAAAACTATCAATAAAATATTTTAGATAAGATAGGTGAGATAAGGAGTAAGTAGTGTCCACGCAGTCGTGAGTTTTTCTAGATGAGATTTCTCAATGTGGTTTATCGGTACGTTTGTAGGATATTTAAATACACACAAATTCCTAATGTTCATTTTGTTGCTAAAAATTAGTACAAGTATGTCAAGTTCTTGTTAAAATAATAATTTAAATACCCACGAATTCCTAACATATAATACTTTGCAAGGTTTTTAAAATAATAATTTTTTTTTAACACACATTAATGGTTATTTCACCACATAATTCAACAAAGACAATTGAAGCTAAGAGATAAGAATAGTATCGGGATCCATAGTACACCCACCTAGCAAGATATTGTCTGCTTTGGTCCGAAACCTCACAGTCTTGTTTTTACTTGGGGCTTTGTTAGGCCCACAAGTGAAAGGCCTCTTGCAAGGTTGTGAGGCATCATCCTATATGAACTAAGTAAGGGACACTTACTTAAGAGATGTGAGACTTTTGGTTCACACACCTCACCTACACCCTCAGAGGAGAGTCGTCCTTAGGCTCTAATACCATGTGTTAGGACCCTCACCCACCTAGCAAGATATTGTCCGCTTTGGCCCGAACCCTCATGGTTTTGTTTCTGCTTAGGCGGCATGCGACAGACGGTTGTGGGGTACAGTACACCCTCTCTCACTCAATTAGTTTGCTTGTTATGCTTGGATGGAGGGGAATGAGAGGGGAGTAGAGGAAAGGGGATGGGGGGATGTTTAAAGAACCTTATTTAGGAAGTTTTTTTTTTTTTTTTTAAGTGGGCGGGGGAAGGATTTGAGGGAATACAGGATAAGATACCCCTCCAAACCCCTCATTATTAATTCCCCCGAAATCGGGGGAATTTGGAGGAGGAGTGAAGGGGACTGGTTTCTACTTATATTTAAAAAAAATTAAACTGTCAGTTATGCCCTTATGATGCCAATTTATACATGTTTCTTTAAAATTAGAAAATGTGGGTTATAATTGTCAATTTATGTAACCATTCTCCTCTCATTTTCTCTCCTTCTGTACTTAATTGTTAAAACATCTAAACAATGGAGGAACAATGGGGGGGGGGGGGGTAATTGTTCCTCTTCCCCTTTACTTAATTTCTAAGACATCTAAATAGGGGAAAGGGCTAACCATTCTCCTCTCCTTCCCCCCTTATCCTTTACTCTCTTCTCCCTCCAAACTTCCAAACATAGCATATATTTTTTTTTCTTAGTTCTATTGGTTTTAGTTTAATTTGATGCTATTTTTAATTTGTTATATTTTAAAAGTTCAGGTTTAATTTGTTATCACCAATAAAGTATAGGTTTAAAGTAGAATTTTTAATTTCTTAAAGAAGTCTTTAAAATGAAACGATAATAAATCATATTTGTAAAGTCAACTTGGTTTAGGTTTTTTAATTGTCAACTTTCAGGTTTTCTCAATCGCACTCGCAGTACACTTGAAGGCGTAGAAGATCATTCAAAAAAATTCTCTTGATCAATATCCCAAAGGGGAAGGTATGCCCTTGGCTCTGTCCTTTAATTTCATTCCACCGTCATTGTTGTCCTCGTTTTGATTTCTAACTGTTTTCAAATGCTTCTCTGACAGCCGCCCAAAAAGAACAAAAAAGGGAAAAATCAAAATAAAAAATGGAGATTGTAACGACGCCTTTTCAAGTGATCTTTGAAAAATTTGTTGATTACACAATTGGAGTAGTTGCACGTCAGATGGGTTATCTGATTTGCTACAGAAGTAATGTTGACAATCTCAAAACCGAAGTTAACGAGCTTAAGGATGCCAGACAGAGTGTGGATGATAAGGTTAAAGCTGCTAGAAACAATGTAGAGGAAATTGAAGCCAACGTCCTCAAGGTGGCTGACTAGTGTTGAGGAGATCACTACAGAGGTACAAAAATTCTTTGAAGAGGAAGGCCAAACAAAGTTGAAATGTTGCCATGGCTGGTGTCCTAATTTGAAGGCCCGTTATCAACTTAGCAAAAGAGCATATAAGATGGGATTGGATGTCAAGAAAATTCAAGATAAGGGAATTTTCCATACAATTGGACATCGTGTTCCTATACGAGGCGTGACCCCAATACCTACTAAAGGTTTTGAGGACTTTGAATCAAGAAAGACAATTTTGGAGGGAATTATGAAGGCTTTGAAAGATGATAATATCCACGCCATTGGAGTATGTGGGATGGGCGGCCTGGGTAAGACCATGCTAGTTGGAAAAGTTGCTACACAAGCCATGGAAGAAAAGTTATTTGAAAGGATGGTTACTGTAGTTGTATCCCAATCTCCAAACTTGAAACAGATTCAGAAAGACATTGCAAAAGAATTAGATTTGAAGTTTGAAGATGAGGACACTAATTTTCAAAAAGCACATTTGCTACGTGAGCGATTGAAGAAAGAGAAGATCCTTGTAATTGTAGATGATATTTGGAATAAGCTTGACTTGGAGGATCTTGGAATTTATTTCGGGGATGATCAGAAAGGAAGCAAACTATTGTTGACGTCTAGATTTCGAAATGTATTAGAGACAGACATGGATGTTCAACAATTATTCTATGTTGAAATTTTATCAAAAAATGAAGCAGAATACTTGTTTGCGAAAATAGTGGGTGATTTACCTGAAACATTGAATTTGCAACCTACATTGGTTGAGGTTGTCAAAGAATGTGCTGGCTTACCGGTTGCCATTACAGCAGTTGCGAATGCATTGAAAAATCAAAAGAATCTGAATGTTTGGAAGGATGCCTTGCGACAGTTAAAAAGGGCAAATCCAACACAGATCCCAGGGATGCATGAGAAGGTATACCCAAGTATAAAGTTGAGTTACAACTTTTTAACTAAGGAAGCGCAATCTCTATTCTTGTTTTGCAGTTCATTTGAAGAAGATATGAACATAGAAATAGCTTTCTTATGGAGGATTTTGGTGGGTTTGGAATTCTTTCAAGATGTCTATAGAGTGGAAGAAGTGAGAAATAGGGTCCACACATTGGTCGAAAGTCTAAAAGCTTCTGGCTTGTTGTTAGATGGTAACGGAAGTGGTACATTTAAAATGCATGACATCATTCGTGATGTTGCCATTTATATTGCAGACAAAGATAAGGAAATGTTAACCATAAGAACTTCAGATGATTTGGAAAAATGGTCAAATAAGAAATTACTGAAAGATTTCATTGGAATTTCACTTTTTGATGTTAAGTTTAGTGAGCTTCCTAAAAAGTTGGAAGATGCACAACTGAACTTCATTTTCTTGTATGATAAAGACAATTCTTCGCCAATCCCTAATCACTTTTTTGAAAGGGTGAAAGAGCTCAGAGTTTTAGTTTTGCAAGGATTATGTCTTTCCACTACCTTCATCCCTTTCATGCCTTCACAATCTCCAAGCGTTGGTTTTGCACGAATGTGAGATAGAAGACGTGGCTATAATTGGAGAATTAAAGAAGTTGAAAGCTCTTACCATATCAACATCCATTAAAAAGTTACCCGTGGAAATAGGGCAATTGACTCACCTTCAATTGTTGGATCTGAAAGGTTGCAACCAACTTGAAGTCATTCCATGCAATATGTTATCAAATCTGAAAAGGTTAGAAGAACTATATATGAATGGTAGCTTTAATCAATGGCATGTTGATGGAGAAAGTACAGAAAGAAGCAATGCTAGGGTTTTAGAGTTGGACCATTTGTCACTCTTAACCACGTTATGTATACATATTCCCAATGCCAAGATTTTGCCAAAAGCATCGCTTTTTGAGAAGTTGGTAAGGTATAAAATATTAATAGGCTCTGATTGGGATTGGAACGATGATAGTGGTCAGAATGAGGATGAGTTTAAAATCTCAAAAAAATTGAAAATTGAGCTTGATAGAAATTTTCAATCAGAGGGCGGGATTAAAATTTTATTGAAAAGTTGTGAATATCTTGATTTGCAGCCTGGAAAGGGTATTAGAAGTATTCTTTACGAAGTTGATCAAGAAGGTTTTCCACAGTTGAAGCATCTATATGTTCGAAATAGTGTTGAGATTCAATACATCATTAACTCGATCGGAGGTCAACAGGTTGCGTTTCCTATCTTGGAGTCAATTTCTCTCATCAATATGAGCAATTTGGAAAAGATATGTCATGACCAACTTGCAATGGGGTCTTTTCGTAACTTGAAAAAGTTAGAAGTGACAAATTGTGATAATTTGATATTTGTCTTCTCCTCATCCATGGTTAGATGTTTTTCGCAACTCGAGAATATAACAATTTGGGATTGCAAGGTAATGAATGAAATTGTTGCAAAGGAAAGAGAAAACGAGATAGACGTCAACGACAATGACAATGTCATGGCAGATATAATAGAGTTCACTCAATTGCGTTCTTTGGGTCTAGGAACATTGCCAAATTTGATGGGCTTCCATTCTGATGTTGATTGTCACATACTTTTCAATGAAAAGGTATAATTGAACCATTTTGATAACCTTCTCACATGTACATCTTTAGTTTGAGCATGAAACACAAATTTTAGTGCTTTATTGGTAATGTCTCATTCATATATATATTAGTGCAAATCAATTTAATTAGTGCATACCAATGTTTAGAGTAGAGTAATTATCGTTTAGAGTAATTGTAAACAATGGCAATTCTCATATATTTAGTAAAGATAAGAAAAAGATTAAATAACTATTAACAAATTTAAAAGTGTTTAAATTAGAGACTAATGTTTAGAGTAGATCTGATACTAGTACGAGTTTGGTCATTTTATTTTCTAAATATTAGTGCAAATCAATTTAATTAGTGCATACCAATTTAAAATTTTCTCATTATATGATTAATTTAAACTCAATTCATAATATATTTGGAATATATATAGAATCTGTGAGACCTAATTAAATAATTTAAGAAATTCTATTGAATTTTATCCTCGAAAGCATTGTTATCTAAGATTGTACTGAGTACTGACTACTCTCTTCAATTAAAAGGTTTATTTATTTTTTCCTCCTTTCTTTTATTAGTTTGGTCCATGTTCTACTAGCTTCGTGGTATAATTGTTAAATAAATTTTCCTATGTTTGTCTCTATGTCATATTCTCAACATATATCTAATTTAATTAACTTTTTCGATCTTCTCTCTATCTTCTTATTCTCCACTATTTTAGGTAATATAAAGGTATTTATTGACTCAATAATTATGTGAGAATTGTAGGTTGCATTTCCTAACTTGGAGAAATATTCCTCTACCGCATTAATAACCTGAAGATGATGTGGCACAACCAACTCGTTCGAGATTCCTTTTGCAAACTACAACAATTGGATGTTCACAACTGTGAAAATCTAATGAACATTTTTCCACCTAATATGCTGAGAAGACTCCAGAATCTAGAACGCATATGGATACAAAATTGCAATTCCGTAGAAGAGGTATTTGAAATTAGAGGGGTAAATGTTAATGAAATATGTGATATGGTATCCATTCAGTTGAGAAACCTGTATTTATTCAATCTTCCGAAACTGAAGCGTGTATGGAGTTCAGATCCCCAAACAATGTTAACATTTCAAAATCTGCGTGAAGTTCGAGTTTTAAGATGTAAAAGTTTGAAAAGTCTTTTCCCAGCCTCGGTGGCCAAAAGTCTTGAACAGCTTGAGGAACTATACATTAATGATTGTGGATTGGAGGAAATTGTTGCAATGGAAGAAGGATTAGAAACAACGACTAAGTTTGTGTTTCCACGACTAATCTCCCTAAGTCTTGAAATGCTGCCTGACCTCAAGTGTTTCTATAAAGGAAAACACACATTGGAGTGGCTATCACTGAAAAAGTTGGAGATATACAAATGCGACAAAGTGAAGATTGTTGCTTCGAATGATTTAAACTTCCCAAATACAAATGAGTTGGGCCATCATCTTCCGATTCAACAGTCTCTCTTTCTGATTGAAAAGGTATGATTCGTTCTTGTTTCTTTGTTAATCATTCAAAGCCCAATGTCCATCATCTTCCGATTCAACTATTTTAGTGTAGTTATCTTAAAATAATCCAAAAAAAGTAAAATTCATAACGATTTGTTTTTTTTGCTAAACATAACGATTTGTTAATACTTAATAACTAGTGGGATTACAATATAAGTACTAGGATTAGGAGCCCAATGTCCAGCTGTAGCCTAATTGTGTTAAAGCTATACATACTAACTTTTAGCTGAGCAATCTCTTGCTCAAACAGAGCTAGATTAAGTTAATGTTCAAAACAAGAACTTTATATACATTGGGTAGGTCCATGACCACCTTAAATTTTTTAATTTTTTTTTTACGTTTCTTTTATGGAAAAATTATGGAGGACTTGAGAATTGAGATGTTGTTCAACTCGTAAAACCTTAAAACTAATTAAGATGTCATCTTTGGGTTTGATATAGAAGTTTTTTATTTTGCTAGTCAAAATATAATATTCAAATTAATGATGGGTTGGTAGGTCGGATTCTTTATTATTGTTTAATTTTTTAAACTTTTGTTTGTGTTTGGTTCTAATATATTTTCAGAATTTTGAGTTCGACACATACGTTTTCTCATAATAGTTTTTTTGTTTCAGTTTATTCTAAAATTTGTTAAAGCATAAGGATTACAGATTTAAGTAGGACAGGTTTGATTGGCTTCTCTACCCATCCTGATCCTGTATCAGTTTGATGTTTTTTAAAATGGTTTGGTATGGATTTGGGTTAAAAGTTTGAGTTCCAATAGAATTTGAGTGAGAATCAATTAAGTCCACTTGATTTAAAGCTTTTGCACAATTTTGCTAAAGATTCGTCATATTTTGTTGCTTATTATATCTTTAGCAAATTTGTTTATGGACTTTTCTGATTGAACAATTTGTTTATGCCTCACCTTTAAAACCACTAGTGGCAAACTCTGTGGATATATTTCAGCCTGTTATATTGAACAATTTGTTTATGCTCACCTTTATCTTTCAGCCTGTTATATTTTTCATTTATTTCTTAAAATAATCATTAAAACTTTGTGCATATATATAAACTAGTACTTTTGTGCCTAGGATCTTGTTACACCAGATCTTGAAAGGAACTAAAGAGATCTAGAACATCAATGCACAAAGTTTTATAAAATAATCATTTTAATGCGAAAGATTTAAGATAAATTCTGTCCCTGCTTGAAAATTTTTGGATTTATCCCAAACTTGCTTAAAAATCTCTAAATTTTCCTTTCTTTTGTTCATTTCTTTGATCTCTCCTAGATACCTCTCTATGAATAAAATTGGATTGGGATGATACAGACAGACATGTGGTCGACTTCTAACAGAGTCTTTTTGCAAACTAAAAGTTCTCAAGTTGTACTGCAAAGATGATAGATCCACAGCGTTCCCTTGGCTAATTGTTCAAAGATTATACAATCTTAAGGAACTTTACATCCATGATTTTTTCGACGAAGAAATTTGCGCATGTGGACCTGTCGATATGGAACGACAATATTCCGGGTTGCTCGAACGTTTGATGAAGTTACATCTATCTAAAATGCCCAAGTTGATGCATCTGTGGAATGAAAACTCCCAAAAAGGCCGTGCTTTTCAAAATTTGGAGATTCTAAGTGTATCTGATTGCGGCAGATTAAAGAATTTAATGCCATCCTCTGTATCTTTCCGAAATTTAAACAGTTTGAGAGTATCGAGATGTCATGGATTGATTAGTTTATTAACTTCCTCAGTAGTCAAAAGTTTGGTCAAACTCACACGTATGGAAATATTTGAATGCAAAAGAATGGAAGAAATAGTCACAAACGAGGAAGGAGGTGAAGCAGGAGATGAGATTTGTTTCAATCAATTGAAATATTTACAGCTTCATGGTTTACCCACCCTGAGAAGCTTCTACTTGGGTAATCGCATCATCAAATTCCCATCCCTGGAAAGAGTAATTGTGACTGGATGCCAGGAATTGAAGATCTTCTCTAATGGAGTCTTAAGCATGCCAAAGCTAAAGGATGTTACACTGGTGGAAGAATATAAAATTGATTGGTGGGAAGTCCCAAGACAACAGTTACAGGAGAGAGATCTTAATATCACCATAAAAAGATTTTGGGAGGAAAAGTTTGATACATGCGTGGGACAACTATTCACGGAGAAGGTATGTTTTCACACTCTTATGTAATTCTATTTCTTAAAGCATTTTTGTTGGAGTAAACACAAGATGCTACGCGCTTTAGACCCAATCACATATCTAATATCTTCATTTTCATGGTGACACAACCTTGGTAATATATGCATAATACTTTACTTGCCATTGTTTATATACTTGTCACTTTGTCAGTTGTATACTGTCCCATGTATATTTCCGAAAAAAAATTACTAATGCAAACACACTTATATTTTAAAAATAAAAATAAAAATTAAATTTATATTTAATTTAATTTAATTTGTGTGATGATGTACAAGTGATTTATATTTGCCTATAAAAATTAAAAATTAAATTAAACCCACAAAAATAAAAATAAACACAAGTAAAGCCCATTAAAGCCCACACAATTGATCTTGAAAAATACACAGCGGTTCCTATGCATTAGCATGCGGGGTTGATACCTGGTTCTCATCGATGATGTACAAGTGACCAATGGATGACACAAGAGGAGAAAATTTTTTTTTTTTTTTTTTTTTTTTTTGAGAAAAACTTAGATATCAATTGCATATATATATTTGGTGGATGAGAATGAGATTTTTTATTATATTATTATGTAGTGTTGTGTTGTTTTGGGATTAATTTTCTCTTTCACCTCATTTATTTTTTATTCGTTTTTCCTTTTGTCCATTTTGACCTTTTTTATTGTAGACCAATGGAAGCACAAGTGAGGAAGGACAAGAAAATACCGGTGATGACTTGGAGGATGACTCAAAGTAGGATTCTAGTTTGGATGGAGAGGAAAATGCGGGTGATAACTTGGAGGATGACTCAGGGTTATAAGATTCAAGCGAGGATGTAGAGGAAAATGCCAGTGATGACTTTGAGAATGACACAAAAGGAATATTGATCTTTTAATTTATGAATGGTTGAATGCTAGAACGATATAAATTTATTTTGGGTGTTGAATGCTTAATACTCTTTTATGTGTGATGTGTGTTGTACTCTTTATTTGTTTTAAAGTACTTTAAATCACTATTGGATCAAAATGCCCACCAGAATATAATTTTTATGTGTGATGTACTCTTTTATTTGTTTAAAGTTATCTTACATTTTCTTTGCTAATGATCTTGGTTAGTAAGTTTATATCAATATTTTTTGAGATGAAGTTACTGGGGATCAAACCCTAGACATTGAAACACAACAAAGGTTGAGGTACCATTAGGACGAAAACCCATTGCCAAGTTTATACTGAACTTGCTTGGCAAAGATTGAGGTTTCGCAACAATCGGTCCCAAATATGTCGTTGTCTAGTGAAGTCAAACCAAATTTAATATATATGTATGTGATAGCGGACTTAAAATATGAAATCAAGCTTCAAATTAAACAAGCTCAATCAGGTCTAGTTCGTTTCCAATTCCAATGAAGAGGTAGGCAACAAAAAACACAATCCACTTCCCATTTAACTCAAACAACCCCAACCAATCATTTATTTCTAGTATACTCGACTTGGGCCAAAAATCTAGCCCACCCCCTTCAGTCCAATCTCCTTCTCGTTCAGTATTTCATTAAACACACAAATCTCCTTCAACTTCATGTCAAGCCCAGTCTGGATACTCAGCCCAAGAACTCATCGATTTTGAACCAAACATAATTCTCACCAATCAAAATATCCCATTAGGCCTCTCGCTCGAGTATTCATAATGAAAAAAAGAGTAAAAAGTTAATCTTTTCCTTACGAATGTGATCAAAACGACATATTAAAATCCAAAATTTTAAATTTTAAAGTTTAATCAAAATGACTCAAAATTTAGAGGGTGAAATTTGCAATTTAGTCCCACCCCTTGCGGCTCAACCCCTAGCTAATTATTAATGCTTGAGTTATCATTAAAAAAAATTATTGATTGCATAATATTTTTTTTAAAAAAATTGTTTCTTTCTTGAGAAAAATAATATTTGTTTTTTGTGAATATCAAATTTTATTTCTCAAAAGAACATATTATATCATAATTCATTAGGACATAATGTATTATATTATAATCCAAAATCTATTTATAGTAATCTTATCAAAAGCAGGTTTAATCAAGTTTTGAATGATCCAAAAAGAAAAATACTGTAAAATTTAATAATTCAATAATTGGTAGCTATTGAAGAAAGGCTTAATCAGCTCAATAATTCTGCCTCCCACTATCCAATGTGTGGAAGAAAGGCCAAGGAAAAGAAGACAAAAAGACTAAAAAATAGTTTACAAACTACTTTGTTTTTGCTTAATAAAGTTACAAGCCACTTATTAAAGGTAACTGTTGTGTCCCAATCCTATAGTCTCATCACCATTTGTCATTTACCAACTAATAATTCAAAAGATTCATCACACATTGTGCAGCCAGCATTTTAAAACATCAAGAATAATTATAAAGCATATCAAAAAACAATAATGGTAAAGTGAAAGAATCGTTGAATTGATTGGTCACCCATATTACGAATAGATACGGTCATGGGACAAGTCTTTCACAGTTGAATTGGAAATCACTTGTTCACACGTATAATATGAATCGCATAGATAGTATATCTTTAAGTTATATATGCGATTTTGCACCCCATATTTTTCCATATGCTCTTTGGCCTGATCTACATGTAAAATTTAAGTCAAATTAATGTATTGATTTGTCAATATAGTATTAGGTGAAAATAATATTGGAGCAAAATGTTCAATGCCAATGAGAAAAAGTTAGTATTGTGGAATTAATAATATTAATCTAGCCCTTTCATTCGTTAATATACAATTTTTGTAAATACAATATAATGCTTCTGTTTTTCAAAATAATGGTGGGAATGATCTGAACACCAAAACAAAAAAAAACAAAACCATTCTCTATAACCCTATCTTCCTCTAATACCTTTCTATTGAAATCTCAAATTTTCATAATTAATTACATGTTTCGTAAATTTGTATCTTTCTTTCTTTTTTCAAGATGTTATAATTGACTTGAATTTTTGTATATTTGGATGTATAAATGCAAAATAAGTGAGTTGTTTTTAGATATTGTAAGGACTTTTTTTACATAAGAGGTGTAAGCCTTATGTTATGGCTTAGTCTTCTATCAAGTATTGAAATATACTTTCTCTTTTGAAGGTGAGGCTAATCTCAAATTGTGCATATTTATAGTGCACTTCTAATGGACTGCATACATTATCATATAAGTTGTCAATGGTTATTTTGAAAATTTCTTTTAATCCAACTTGCAATTGATTTCGATTGTAAAGCCTAACAATTTGTAACTTGATTTGGATCTGACAAATTTTATGTATTGATGTGTTACATAATATATTTGGATGACATATGGTAAAATGGTCCTTAATTTCTCTCTAAACCCACTTTCTTCTACTCTCTAAACCCATATCTTTGTTGCAAAATGTTTTTTTTTCTTTTCTTGATGTGATGCTATTGTATTTAGTTAATTTCAAAACTAAATAATTTGAACCATTAATCTGATAATACAATAAACTGAACCATGCTTGCAGAAACACAACTGTAAACTCATTCTTATTGACTTATAAATCTGAAGCCTGAAATCAAAGTGTTTATTATAGTTTTTTAAAAATATAATTGAATGAAATGATTGTAAGGTTATGAGTATAATTAAATTATAAGTGGAATTTTTATAACTGTAACATTTGATAATTACATCACATATCTATTAATTTTATAGGCTTATTCATTTGAAGACGGTCTTGTGTATGATGTTTGGAGAAGAATATAGTCACCATTATTCAAACATGGGGGCTTCTTCGGTCCCGTGCACTTAATGTCCTGTTCTGGTCCTGTTTAAGCTACCATGCATATAATTTGGGGTAACATACATGTTATTTGGGGCATGTTACGCATGTTACCCCACTAAACCAAAACGGGAATGGGACCAAAGAATTTCTCTTACTTTCCCTTTAGACATGTGATAAGACTGAGACTGTTGTAGACTAGGTAAAGTATTTGTCTCACACACACACACACAAACAACATACCCATGGGTTTGGAGGAGGATTTGGAAGAAGTGACCAACAAAGTGTATATTGTATAATCATGAATGAAAATCTTCTATCCCACTTTTTATGTTCCACTTTATACTCCACCAATCACAATTAATCATGTGTTAGAATTGTGTTTGATTTGTTTCCATTTTAAATCTTAGTTTTTTTATACGGAAAGGAAAAAAACACGTGACGAGTTATGATTAGTGGAGTATAAAATGGAACATAACAAGTGAGATAGAAGATTTCCATTCGTATAATCATAATATTAAAACTGCTAGAGAACTCTTGGCAGATTCAAAAGCAGGAAAGGGCCCTTTAGATGGCTTAAACATCTTCCAGTAAATTCAATTATTGTATATTGTATAACCACAATTAGTTATGTGCAATATGTATAATATTGGACTATTTGACTGAATATTAGTCTTGTATTATAAGTGTAATGCTATTCTGCAGATTTTATATGTCAATTTTTTCTATTTCGGCCTCATGGAGTGACTTGTGATCTTTTTTATATTATTTTATTTTTAAACATATCAAGATTGTATTAAATTTGTAATTATAAAAAAATATTATAATTCCAAATTTAATTGAAAATAGGACTCTTACATTTGACACACATATATATATATATATATATACAATGGTGGGTTCCAGTTAGCTCAACTGGTAAAGTCTCTTGTCGTCGAGCAAGGGACCTGGGTTCAAATCCCGCCTACACCAAAAATCAATTGGTGTCTTGGCCTGATAGTAAGAGCAACATCATGAGCGGACGCCATAGATTTAAATTCTATCATATATCAAAAAATATACAATAATTTTTTATTAAAAAATATTATCATTCCAAATTTAATTGAAAATAGGACTCTTACATTTGACATATATATATATATATACAATGATTTTTCCGTGCATTGCATGGGTCACACATGTATATATATATATATATATATATATATATATATATATATATATATATATATATCACAAACATGATGATTTTCCCATGCATTGCATTTGCATGGGTTATCGACTACTAATTAATAGTTTGAGAAGACAACCCAATATGGTAGTACTGACTTCCCTAGTCCTCCCAAACAAATTCTTAAACTGAAGTATTTTGTTCAAGAGGCTGTCAAGCTTTTCAAAGAAGATTTCCACCCTATATTGCCCTTTGTTACAGATCATATAGAGGTGGAAATTAGACAAGAACAATATGATGCGTGCAAATATATGACTCCAACGTATCAAAGCCAACCTTATAAATTATTTAAAGCCTTAGAACCAAAGAGCAAAAAATGAATTAATAATCAACATAAAAATATAAAAAATACCAGTGCTCAAAATTTTAAAACATCCCAATAAGCAGATTTTCCAAATGAACAGCCAAACACCAAATTTCAGGTACTCAATATTTCTTCTTTTAAGAACTTTAAAGTATTAGTGTTTATGAAGTGAATTCTACGGCTCAATCTTGTACTTGAGTTGTTACTCAATGGCATGGTAGTCAAGTTTTTGAGCTTTCATCTTCACATGAAAAAATTTATTAATGTTGCTTTAAGAATGAGTACAATAGGTCCGTCTATTCTTGATTTTGAATACAATCTCTGCTATTACAGAAAAAGGATGCTTTATTTGCTAGAAAGAAAAAAATCTAATTTCATATACCCATTAATCCTATAGACAACAATATCAAACAGTGATTACAAACATCAAAGAAAGACAATTCTACATACAAAAGAACAAATGTAACAATGACTGATAGCCAGAGATGAGCTCAATTTTGTTCCTATAGAAGGCCATTTACAGGTGATGTGGTAAAGACAGGCTTGTCTTTGTTAGTTGTACATCCATCATTGTTGCTACTGCTTTTTCTCCGAGGCTTTGCCTCTCC
Source organism: Fagus sylvatica (assembly GCA_907173295.1). NCBI lineage: Eukaryota > Viridiplantae > Streptophyta > Magnoliopsida > Fagales > Fagaceae > Fagus > Fagus sylvatica. The sequence continues at coordinate 31,126,859 of OU015761.1, read as the reverse complement.
TAGCATTGTGATGACATCCCTCATGGAGGGTCTGTCCTTTGGGAGCTTGGCAGTGCAAAGAAGTGCTAGTCTAAGGACTAACAGCATCTCTTCTTGAACATGCTTGCAACTTCCTACATTGGGGTCTAGTGCTTCTTCTAATGATTTATTGTCTCTAACTTTCCTTCGTATCCACTCAACAATGTCGACAGACTCTCTAAACTCAGGATATGTCAACAGACTCTCTAAACTCAGAAGCTCTAGAACCACCCCAAAGCTGTATATGTCAATCTTTTCGTCGACCTTCAATATGTATCCATATTCTGCCAATATCATAAAAATCACAATATTGTTAGTTACCATAAAAGTACCAAGTTTCTTTGTACTCCATCATAGAATGAAATATTGATGAACAACAGATGATATAATTTTGTCTGTTTAGAGGGATATCAAAAACCAAATAAAACAAAACCAAGTTTAATTGCTTTGATTGATTACTCTTTCTTTAGTTCAAGAACATTTCGTCTAATGCATGTGTTTCATCGAATTCAAGAGTCACTATTACACCATATCTATCAATCAAATTTTAATCTGGTTAAGCATAAGAAGAGCAAAGCATAAGAACCTATGCCTTAAACATGTAAAGAAGAACCAATATAAATAAAAACGTTTAGATCCCACAGAGAGAACAGAAAAAATTATACCTTCTAGATGCAAAGCCTTAGCTCAAGATATCTCATAAATTAACCTTCCTTGCAGCTTCGAGCAGAGCTGAAACGCCAATATAGAAAACTTAAATAGCCAAAATTTTCATGGGTCAAATAAAGGATTCTATCTAGAGTCTTAAAAGGGTTCAACTTGTATCAGTATTAGTATTATAGTGCCTGTCAATACATATGCCGCTTGCTAATTCAGAAGAGCAAAGAAAAGAATCGAGAGAGAGGTCAATAGACTTTCAGCAATTAATCAATCAATGAACAAAGAAAGGTCCAGGTCCAGGTCCTCATAAGGCTTCTAGTGTAATCTACAAAGATTAAAACTTTCTTTCACATTCTCCATAGAATAAAGACTACCAAGCAAATAAATCACAAAAGAATTATTTTACAACTTAAACTGAAATAGACTGGAAAATAAAATTTAAAGCAACACAGAAAGTTAAAATAATTGTAATTTATATGGGTACAAAATCAATGATCTAGTGAAGGCCCCGAGAAGCTGTTATGGAAGAAAAATTTTATTCCAAACTTCCAGTGCACCTGATAAAAAACGGATTAAAAAGTGTCAAACATTAATAGAAGCTGCATAGCAGTCCAATCCAACAAAGGCAGACTATTGAAGATCGAAAATATAGGCGGTTGTTGAAGATCGAAGATCGTAAATTAATGGACCAACACTTACGTAATCCCAACCAAAACTGCTCAATTGTTGAAGAAAGACGCATACATACACACACAAATGGACTTTTGATTTCAAAATGGCATGTTAAACCTAACACTTCCAGCATAAATTGATTTGCTAACAAAATCAGTGTATTTCTGTTGGTTGTTTCACTAACCCCTCCTAATTACTAAAAGATAAGCTTTCACTGTTGCATGGGCCATTGTTTTGACAGTGACATGGAACTTCCCTCTCCAAGGCTCATGTCAGCATATTTTGACAGTAGATCCTGCAGAAGTATCCATAAATCAGCAGAACATTCAAAGGACAAACATATAAAACAGGAGAGAGAGAGAGAGCAAACTAAGCTTGCTCTTTGTAAGTAGATACATCACTAAGACATGCATCATATGATCTGCCTACCAATATTTGAAAAGAAACAATTGTCTGGTTCTTATATGACTGAAAGAAAGTGAATAGCCAAACAATTGGATAAATACAATTTTTTTTTAAAAAAAGAAAAGGACGAATGAAGAGCGATAGAACAGCAAAAACTGATGAATCCAAGGCTTTGGATAGGCGCTTCTTTCAGACAATTTATCAAACACATCAAAGGCATGCCAAGTGTGTAACTAAAACAAAAGCGAAGGAAAGCAAACCATCAATTTATCAAACACATCAAAGGCATGCCAAGTGTGTAACTCCTCTAATCCTCTTAACAATTCCCACATCGGTCCAGCTCACAGTTCACTGCCTGTAGTGTACAACAAACCAAACAAAAAGAAAATCATATAAAGGAATGGAAACTACAACTACCAAATCGCAATAGAGGTGAAAAAATGCCCAATTCCATTCTCATGATTTATCTGCCGTTATTCTCACCCCTTACTCAGAAACCCCAATTCCCAAAATAACATCCAATCATCAAACCTCCAAATCAAAATCAGGGAAAAAAAAAAGAATTGAAATTGGAAACCCATAATGAAATTGAAAGCTGAATTGAGCCTCACCTCACTGAATGGATGAGATATATATGCGGCACCGAGTGTGTCCACCGGATTTGGAAACGTCTCAAGAAGAGGGTGAGAATAACGGTTGTCTGTCCAAATCAAAATCTAACGTTTGTCTTTAATGTCAAACATGAGATTAACGGCTGGAATAAATGTGGTTTTCACGTTTGGGAAGGTTTAAATGTGAGAAACCCTAGTCAGTTGGTGTGATGGGGAGGTGAGAAGTCCAGAGAAGGAGAGAGAAGACAGGATGATAAAAAAAAAAAAAAAGAAAAGAAAATAGGGGAAGGGGAAAAAATGAGGGAGATCAGCAGGCGTGTGAGAGAAACCCATTAGATTAGTGATTTAATTTGAGGAAATGTGTGTGAGAGAGGGGGAACACTTATTGTGGGAGAGAGAAAGGTGTGTGGTGGAATTTTATGGTAAGAGTAAATCTGACATGGCAAGCTTGGGAGAAGTCAAAACTTTTTCTCTTAGTTACAGCTTTTAGTTTATATTATAGACTAGTCGCAAACCCGTGCGATGCACAGGAAAGCTATTGAAAATGAAATCGAAAGAATATATCATTTTTTGAGAGACTATTGAATCATCATAATATTATAGTTTAGCATGAATACTTTCATAAATGCTAGAATGCATATAAACAATAGATTTTTTGATGAATACATATAAACAATAGATGACATTAATAATATGCAATTATGCAAGATACTTTTTAACTATGCATATAAACATATAGCGTAGCAATGCTTTAGAGCAATCATGAAGGCAGCTTTACAAAACATAAAGTTCAGAATCTTTTCTTTTAGTTTACATGTATAAAAAATAAATAAATAAATTGAAATTTGAAAAATTGAGAAAGAGAATACCTTGATCTAAGCTTTCTTTTAGCCCTTAGCCCTAAACCTATGGCCAACAAAATCCTTTTATACATTAGAAATCCTAATCGTTGTAGAACCGACCTAATTTCCTTGAAGAACACTCACAATTTGACAGCTACATATCAAAATTGGACTTGGGAGACTTGGGCCTGGACCAAGGGCAGGGCTAGGGACTTCGCCTTCGCATTCTCCAGTTGTGAGAACCCATATCCAAATATTTCAAACGGCACCGTAGAAGTAGTTCTTGACTTGAGATCAGCAGAAAAAGCCAAAGACTTCAAACGGCATCGTAGCAGAAAAATAAAAAGGAAAAAACTAAGGCTTTAAACGGCACCGTAGAAGTAGTTCTTGACTAAAAACAGTCTTTAGTTCTTCTCATTGAATTTTGCTTGAAAATATTCAAAAATTTCTTCTAACAAACACATAGACCAAGAACAATAAAAACAAATCTAACAACAATGAAAAATAAACAATCAACTTTTCTGAACAATTAAGCACACTAACACTTTCTAGAACAGTCAATTATAGCACCCAAAAATTCCTAACCTCAATATGAAATATACAGTTACTACACGGAAAAAATGAATTAAACAGAATTTAAAGAGGCCATACCAACTCTACCACCTTAAGTCGTGGTGTGAGGTAAAAATTATGCAAAATGTCAAACCTGGAAAATATGTTTTAGCTCATCCTTAGCTTAGTAACATTGTTCTGAATGACTTTTAGATGCTCCTATAAGGCAAGGGGATAATAAACAATGGTATAATGTTCTCTTTTTAAACATTAGATTACTAATACATTTTTTTTTTTTTTTTGATCAGTAAATAAATAATTTTATTGCAAAAGAGAAAAAGATGTACACAGGAAGTGTACAGAACAGAAACAAGCACTCAGGCAATACAGAAACCTAAGAAATCTACAATAGAAGAAAAAGAAACTATTCCAGCAGCCTTAGACCAGTCCAGCAAGGTTCGAAGGACCGTTCCTTTAACTTCCATCAGGTTCCTTTCCTTCCCCTCAAAGCTTCTAGAATTTCTTTCCCACCAAATACACCAAAACACACAAGGGGGAACCATGTCCCACACCTTCTTAATTTTGGTGCTATGGCAACTGTTTCCCCAGCAAGATAACAGAGCAAGCACCCCACCTGGCATAACCCATTGAATGCCAAAAATACTAAACATGAAAGACCAAATCTCCATAGCAGCCGAGCAATGTAATAGTAAATGAGAGATAGTCTCGCCATTCTCCTTACACATACAACACCAATCAAGAACTATTACATGTCGTCTCCTCAAGTTATCAGTGGTGAGAATACGCCCCATTGCAGCAACCCAAACAAAAAAAGCCACACGCGGAGGAGCATTAGTTTTCCAAATCCTCTTCCAAGGAACTTCCATACCAGCAAGAGGTAGGAGATACTTGTAATATATCCTCACCTGAAAGCCCTCCTTAGAAGACCCTCTCCAACATAACCTATCCTCCCCATAACCTTTGACTGAGCTGGAAGCCAGCAACTCCAAGAAAGAAGCTACGGCATCTAGCTCCCAATCTTGAGCATTACGAGTGAAGTTAAAATCCCAAGACACACTCTCATTACGGTAATGCATATGATCCTTTACAAAAGCCTCCTTATTTCTTGCTAGACAGTATAATTCCGGAAAATCAGCCTTAAGACTACGCTGCCCACACCAAGTATCAGTCCAAAACCTGGTCTTGGCCCCATCCCCCACCTCAATATACACATGCCTAGCAAAAAGCCCCCCATCTTTTCTAATATGCTTCCAAAGGCTGACCCCATGAGGCCCATGAACCTCCCTTGTGAACCAACCCCCTGCGAATCGCCATATTTAGAAAAGATAACACTCCTCCAAAACGCATCCGTCTCAACCCCGTATCTCCATAACCATTTGCCCAACAAGGCTCGATTGAATACCCTTATATTCCGAAAACCAAGGCCACCAAATTTCAGAGGCTGACAAACTTGATGCCAATTAACCAAATGAAATTTCTTCCCTTCGCCTATTCCACCCCACAAAAAGTCCCTTTGAATTTTATCAATACGAAGGGCCACCGACGAAGGAATAGGAAAGAGAGAAAGATAATATGTTGGAAGGCTCGAGAGAGTGCTCTTGATCAAGGTAACCCGACCCCCCTTGGAGAGGTACATACACTGCCAGCCAGCCAACTTCCGTTCCATCTTCTCCAAAATAGGATCCCAAATAGCCTTGGACTTAACCTTAGCTCCCAAAGGAAGACCCAAGTAATTTATAGGCAGCTGAACTGTTTTGCACCCCAAAATAGCCGCCAACTGACCCAACTCAGGAACATTACCCACTGGTGCCATTTCAGATTTGTTGAAGTTAATCTTCAACCCAGAAATAGCCTCAAACCAAGTGAATAAGAGCTGAAGATTAAAAATATGAGCTGGATTTGCATCAGAAAAAATCAACGTATCATCTGCAAACAAAAGGTGAGACACATGAACCATAGAGTGATCCCTAGAGCCCACTTGGAAGCTTGACATAAGACCACCCTCCACCGCTTTAGTCATCATTTTACTTAATGCCTCCATAACAATGACAAACAAAAGAGGGGAAAGAGAGTCTCCTTGACGAAGACCACGAGAACTCCCAAAGAAACCTTCCGGGCTACCATTTATAAGAACTGAGAAACGAACTGTGGATATGCAATAATGAATCCACCTACGCCACTTCAAAGAAAAACCACACCTTTCCAACAAATAAAGGAGAAAACTCCAATTCACATGATCATATGCCTTTTCCACATCCAACTTGCAAATTACCCCCGGCTGGCCATCCTTCAACTTGGAATCAATACATTCATTCGCCACTAATACCCAATCCGTAATTTGGCGGCCTTGAATAAATGCATTCTGAGAGGGGGAGATAACCGTAGCCAACACCCCGCTCAAACGGTTAGCTAGAACCTTCGCCAAGATTTTGTACACGCTACCCACCAAACTTATAGGCCGGAAATCCTTTACCTCGACAGCATTAACCTTCTTCAGGATAAGCGATAAGAAGGTAGCATTTATACTGCGAACAAAAGAACCATACTCATAAAATTCAGCAAAAACAGCCAACACATCCCCCTTCATGATAGACCAGCAAGCATGATAAAATGCCATGGGAAAACCATCCGGACCGGGGGCTTTATCCCCATTCATATTTCTCACCACTTGGCAGATTTCTTCCTCCTCAAACGGTCTTTCTAACCAAGAAGCCTCTTCCGGGGATATGGAGGAGAAAGATAAACCATCCAACAATGGTCGACATGTAGTCTCCTCGATGTATAATTGCCGATAAAACCCTGAAATCTCAGCCTTGATAGCCTCTTGATCAGTAGATAGAACTCCATTGATGGATAGCTGGCGAATAGAGTTGCGCCGTCTATGAGAATTGGCTACCGTATGAAAATACTTGGTATTTTTATCACCTTCCTTCAACCATTTCACCCTAGACTTTTGCCGCCAGCAAATCTCCTCAAGATAAAGAGTTGTCTCCAGATCACTGATCAGACGAAGTCTCTCATTTTTTTCAACTTCAGATAAAACCCTTCTTTCCCCCAAAGACTCCAACTCATGCAAAGAATGAAGCAACTTCTGATGTTTGAAATGGATATTGCCAAACTCATTGACATTCCACTTCTTCAAATCCAACTTTAAGGCTTTCAACTTGTTGGCTAAAATATGACTTGGAGAGCCTGGGAAAGAATACGAGGCCCACCAACCCTTCACCCGATCTACAAAACCTTCCGCCTTCAACCACATGTTCTCAAACCAAAAAGGGCTTTTGCCACCATCTAATCGACCACAATCCAAACGAATAGGAAAATGATCAGAGAGCAGCCGAGGCAAACGAAGCTGGTTGACAAGACCGAAGTGATCAACCCAAGCCGGAGAAATCAAGAACCTATCAATCCTAGACATTGCTGGAACCTCCCGATTATTAGACCATGTGAACATCCCACCTTCCAACGGGATATCCAGCAACCCACAATCAGAGATGAAATCATTAAATTCATGCATAGCCGAATTAAAAGACACCAAACCTGATTTTTCACTTGGGAACCGCACCACATTAAAGTCACCCCCTATACAACAGGGAACATCCCACCAGCTTAGCAATCCTGCCAATTCCTCCCAAAGGAGACCTCTCTCCCTGTCCAAATTAGGACCATAAACTCCTGAGAAACTCCATTCAAACTGATCTAAGACATTCCTGAACTTGCAAGACAGCGAATAATAGCCAGCCGCTTCATCCACCTTCTCTACAACCCGCTTGTCCCACATCAAAAGGATACCCCCAGCAGCTCCATTTGAACCCAGACTGATCCAATCTACATGTTGGTTGCCCCATAAAGATTGAACCACCCTGCGAGTGATGACTGCCAACTTGGTTTCTTGAAGACAAATGATGTCAGCCTTCCACATTCTGATCAAATTACGCATACGAAGACACTTGTCTTTGTCATTCAAACCACGAACATTCCAAGATACAATGTTTAGATTCATAATGACAGCATCATTGCCCTTTCCCTGGTATTTCTACGACTGTCAGTTATCTTGGAATCATAATTGACGGAACTCACCAGACCCCGCAGTTCTCGCAGACCCTTACTAGCTGATTGACCTCCTCGATGTTGGCTTGGAGCTCTAGTCCTGGACTGTGGTCGTCGTAACTCAATTTTTTGGAAGAGAGAGATGACCTCTTCCTCGTAGCCCTCATAAGAAGCCCCAACTAACTCTCCAAACGCTTTCATCTGACCCATCACCCACTCAGAAGGAGGGTTCTGATAAAACCCAATTTTTGGTATGTCTTGCATGGAAGAAGCTTCGAGGAGAGGACAAACCATAGCAATCGGTTGAATCACCATCGGTTCTGGCATCTGCACCTCAACCAACTCTAATCCAGTTGATTCGAGATGAGATCCAGTGAATTCCGGAGTCCTCCCAATAAACCCACCATCGGAACACCCATTAACCACCATTGGAGTTGATTCGAAGCTGTCGGGTACAGGCCGTGGAGGTGCGACACCCCTCCATGACCACAACGGCGGAAAGAAGTCTGGTAAAGCCAGCCGGCGACCATCGGCAAGCTGGAAAGTCCACCCCACATGTGACTCGCGCTCATTCCGCTCCGTCTGAGTCGCTACCTGGCCAGCGTTACCAACCGGAGTCAACGCCAGACTTCGCTGCCTTGGGATAACCTCCTCGGGTTTGGGCTCTACCCGATTTGGCATAAAGTTTTCGGCTTGGTGGTTAATTGAGACCGCTAGCCCAGATGGTCCAGCATCCAATCCACCTACCACATTAGTTAAAATAGGCCCAGCTGGCCCAGATGGCCCAGCATCTATCCCAATCTCCATATGCCCAGATGGCCCTCCTATCTCAAACGTGGGCCTATCTGTGGAACCCACTAAATGAGTGTCACCCACAGGCCCATTTTTTTCCACTTGGTTTTTGGGCACCCATTTCTCACGTGATTGAGCCTCATCTTCATGTTCATCCTGGGAAGTCCACGTTACACGCCTTTTTCCATGCTCAGAGATATGGATACTCAATCCTTTCCCCAATTTTCGGTGCTGGCTTGGATGATTTTGATTCGGGAAAAAACGTAACGGCTGGCGTATCTTGGAATCTGCCAAGATTTTCGGGATTGGTTGAGGAATTTCATCTTTCAAAATCACGCCTGAATCACAGTCCGATACCGAGACCGGCGGTATCACCAGCCCAGAATCTTGTATCTTCACCGATTTCCTGACGCCAACAGCTTCGGCATACGTATGTTTTCCTTTATTACCCGAGACCACTTCGCATCGAGTCTTCTCCACCCCATCACCGAAGCCTCTGTTCTGCCTAGTAACTTGTTGGAACCCATCGTCGTCTGGTACCAACAGCAGCTGTAATTCATTCCCAAAACCACGCCACCCACTTTGTTTCCTCCCTTCCGGGATCACCACTCTTCCCCTACTACCGCCCCTGCCACATTCAGTAAATTCTAAATACCTCCCATGATCATTGCTGCATCTCCGACTCACGTACGTTTTCCCATTCTCTGCTCGAGTCCTAATGAACGCTTGGTCCTTTTCCCTCACAATGTTCTCCTCTACACACTGGCCTATCCATTTAGCTCCTGCCAATCCCAAGTATATGTTTCTCACATGCTTCCGGCCACTCTCAGAAATCTGAACCTGCTTCGAACCGGTACCATTTAATGACAGATCAAATCTCTTTGCCTCAATGTGAAAACTCCTTTTGCCAAAGGCAATAACATAGGAAGATAAAATTGTTTTGGTTATGCCGCAACAAATCCGTTAGCATGCCCACAAAACTGTTAAGGAAGTAACACAATCCCAAAGCTTATCATCTTTGCTATTTTGAGGTAATCATGTAACATTTGAAAGCAAAGAATTAGCGAAAATTTCATAATAAGATTTTTTTTTTCTTTTCACCGTGATACCAATTTAAATATGATTTAGTTATAAGAGCAAAGAAGCAAATTGGAAAATAAAATTTAGAGCAGCAGAGAAGAGTTATTTGTTAAACCAAGAATTGTTCTCAATGAATTATTTTTCACTAGTTTTACATGATAGCAATTAAAATCAATCTGAATCTGCCACAAAAATTTTCAAATTAAGATAACATTTTAATAAATTGGTGGAGAAAAATAAATCACAAAAAATCAAGTGATGGAAACTTTCGTTTTGGCATTTCTTCAAACAGTTTGAGGGAGGACTTAACACATCGTCCAACCCATGAAAGAAAAGATAATTGGAAACTTGGCCGCAATGCTAATAACCCTTAGAATAACAGTAATAGTAATTATACCAATAACGTTGCTGCTGTTGCTCTCAATCATGTTGCTCTGCCAGTGGCCGCATTGAACCCGACCTTGGGTGGTGAAACTTTCAATCCCGGTGCGGTTTTAATGGCCCAAAATCCTGCTTCAGGGGTTTTAAAATTGAATCCGGTGTTGGGAGGTAATGCCGCACCCATTAATCATGTCGAGTTTGGGTTGCCTGCTGCATCGTTTCCTGCGGAGTGTCACAGTCCTTGAACAGGGTTGCAAATGCTGGCTTGAGGAGGCCACTGAGGCGGATTTTTTTATTCGAGCCCCAACTGGGAAAACAACAATGATATAGAGAAAGAGAGGGGAGGGACCTGGTTAGGGTATCGGGGAAGAGTTTGATAGTTCTATACAGAGGGCATGTAATTATCATATACAAAATTAAACAAAACAAATTACACAAAAAAAAATAATAATGAAATGTAAATTTGTGATAGTTGAAAAGTTGATGTGTCCAATTTTTATGAAGTCATTAAAAAAATAAAAAATAAAAAAAGTTTTAGTTTTACATTATAGTATAGATTCATTCCCTTCATGTCCACTTTAATGAACTTTCCAAAACACCCCTAATATTTGGTGAATATAGCTATAAAAATAATTAAATGAGGGTCAAGAAGTAATTCACTAGATCTTCTTCATAAATTATTTTGATTTCCACTTTTAGGAATTATTTAAAATACCCTTAGATTTATTATTCAATTAAAAAATAACACACAAAATATATATACTAATTTAACAGCAACAAAAAAACAATAACTTCCTCAAACCACTATCCCACATATTCAAAGCATCTCCCCTCCACTATCTCACATTTAATTTTAAGTTTTCAAGTTATTCAAACCATCTCTCCTCCACTATCTCACGTATAATTTTTAAGTTTTCAAGTTTTAAAATTTTTAACTGCTCTTAACTTCTTATCCTTATCATTTTTATTTATTTATTATTATTTATGAATTCTCTCTTATACAGACTTCCTCTACTTCATTTGTTTCCACGTTTTCAAGTTTCTTCTTTATTTTTTTATGTTATTTCTTTAAAATTTATTATTTTATGCTTCTCAATTATTATTTTATTTTTATTTTTTGAGTTTTAAAGTCTCTCTCACTCTCTCTCTCTCTCTCTCATATTATTTTTTTTGGTTGATTCTATGTACGGTAGTAAAACTTAATATTTGTATAATTCAAGTCAAAAAAATATATATATATTTGTATAATTCTTTTCATATGTTTTGTTGTATTGTTTTGTATCACAATAGCAGTGCTTTGGATATATAGCATGGGTGAGTTAAATAATCTATAACCGTTTGTACAGCCTACATTGATATTCTAGCCCAATGATTAAATCAAATGCTTAATTTATGAATGGGTTAGTATATTCACTTGTGATAGATACTTTATTTCCAGGAATATGGAATAAAACGGGTAGGGAAACTAAATCGGTTTTAATTTTGGTAGAGAAGTTGTCATTAAATTATTTTCCAAACCTGTTTTGGCATTTCAGCATACACTTTATAACTCACTAATGTCTTCACATATGCTCCGCGTGTTCAGAGGCTCTATTCAATTTTTTGACAAATTGTATGATCCATAGTTATCTGCATTTTTCATATTTTCTAAATTTCGGAACCCCTATTTTTTACTTTTTACTATTTTATACTTTTTAATTTAATCTCTTATCACATCTCTTGCTTCCATGACAAATTGCAATGGTTGTAAATTCCATTAATATTTGTTTATGATGGAATTTTAAAATTTATAATTTTTTTTTTTTTTTAAATATTATGGTTTTCACATGCTCGGATTGTAAGTTAAATTCCAATGCTTTAAATGCTTCAAATGCCCAATATATTTAGGCTCCATTTGTTTCAATGTAAAACTATCTTTGCAAAATATTTTCCGAATTTTTCGGTGTTTGGTAGCATCATAAAACATGGTCAAAGGAAAACTATCTTTAGTAATCTACAAAATGGATTAAATAGTATCCATTCATGTATTGATCAAAAGCAATATAACAAAAACCTATACCTAAAATTAAGAATGATAACACCACCATTACATTATAATATCATGTATCTTACAAATTCTATTTAGTACTTTCAAATTAGGAGCAAACTTTTTCGGTGCCCACTTCACTACATATTTGCCTTTTCTATTTTCATTGATAGCCACTACAACCACGAAGATAAGAAAGATACCAATGGAAGATTGTCCTGCTTCATTTTCACTTCTCTCCTTTACTATGACATTACAAAGAAAAAATGAGAGCACAGTTACTTATAGTCATGGAGCAAAATAAAAAATAACAATCAAGATATATATCTTGAAGAATGATGGGTTCCCTTAATTTTCAATTAATTTAAGAACTATACAATAGAGATATTTGTTGTAACATAAAATGTTGTCCTTTTATTTTTCTTCAAAATCGCCCACGATGTATATACCAAAAGCCAAATATACTTTTGAAGATTGGATCTGATTTTCTCTTTATTTGGTTTTATGTTTGGATTTTTATCCACATTTGCTTTTTTGTTTTTTAAATCTACATTTCATTATTGAATCTACTTTTATGTGTGTGTGTTTTTTTTTAAGGTATTTATTTGGGCTTTTTATCTACATTTAATCAAATCCTTTTTTCTTATTCTTTTCTCCAAAATCAACGTTTTGAACCTTTGAAATTTAGTCAATTCCATTTCACACTCGATGATTTCTTCTTCTGACTTTTTGTTCTTTTTTTTTTTTTTTTTTTTTTTCACATTTTACACTTAGCTAATTTATACAATAATTAAAGAATTCTATTTGAATTAGGACTCTACATTCTTAATCGTATTTATTTGATTCAATCTTTCTTCTTTTTTCATGGTAATCTCTTCACACAATATGACTTTTATCATATCAATTTTAGATCATGATTATCTTATTTTGTAATTTTTTTTCACTTAATTTGTTTATGTATAATTGTTGTCAATAATCTATTTTTATCAATTTGTTTTTTATGCAAAAGAAACTAATAAAAATAAATTTATTAACAAAAGCTTAGTGGGAAGTTGTTTTTTTGCTTGTTCTTTTTCTTCACATTTTAGACCTAGCTAATTTGTACAATAATTAAAGAATTCTATTTGAATTAATACTCTACATAGATTTGGATGGAAACAACAACCACACCATGTACTAAATATATATATTTTTTAACTATTATCAACAAACAATAAAAAAATTTCCTCAAAAATAAAATTCTAGACTTCAAAGACTTACTTGGACTAAAGTCATATGTTTCACTGAGCATCATATACAAAAGAATGGTATGAATTGCAAATTATTTAAATTAAAAAATATTAAATAAAAAATATTACAACTCCCAAATTAGAGAAAAGAGAAACACCAACACAAACTCTTGGTTCAGTAGTGTACTTATAAGTTATATATAAAGTGTATGCTGAAATGCCGAAACAGGTTTGGAAAATAATTTAATGACAACTTCCCTACCAAAATTAAAACCGATTTAGTTTCCCTACTCTTTTTATTCCATATTCATGCACACAAAGTACCTATCACAACTAACAAAAATATACTAAGCCATTGATAAATTGAGCATTTGATTTAATCTTTAGGTAGAATATCAATGTAGGTTGTCCAAACAGTTATGGATTATTTAACTCACCCATGCTATCCAAAAGTGCACTGCTATAGTGATACAAAACAACATGGCAAAAAACATGAAAATAATTATACAAAGGTTTAATTACCATTTTGGTCCTCAACCTTTAGCCTTTGTGTCAAATTGGTCCCTAACCTTTCAACTGTATCAAATTGGTCATCATCCTTTCAACCTTGTGTCAAAATGGTCCTTGTCGTTAAGTATTGGATGGAAAATGCTGACGTGGCTAACGGTCTTTTTCTAATATAAAAAATATTTGACGTAGCATGCTGCCTCATATTTTAATTTTTTTTTTAAAATGCCAACTCAAATAATAAAAATAAAAAATAAAAAATTTGAAACAAAATGCATTTAGCAATGCAAGTGTTGCTCAAATTGTAAACATTGGAGAAGAAGTACCGAATTCCATGACCTCTTGCTTGTATCTTTGTGACACATCATCATCAGCCACCTTTGTTTTGATGACAAAGGCTGATTTGGTAAACCCCAGTAGTTTTAGGATGTAGCCAATGAAGCCAAAGAAGTAGGAAGTTGTTCTTTTAAAAAGCCACATTCTTTGATCATTCCACCAACCTTGGAATGTGCCCCCACATAGAACAAATTCTCCAAGGCTGTATGCACGGTGCACAAACATGACAAATGCGAATGGTAGTACCCATGAGTTTGAAATCTGTTGGTGTAAGATGATTCTATTCTTAGAAGATAATTTAGCAACAATCATAGATAGGTTTGGTTCAGGTAATGAAATTTGTGTACCTTTGGAAACAAGGAGATGCCTCTAAGCAGACACAGGGATGGCACAAGAACATAGTACAAGGTAGCCAAGCAGTTTGCAGCCCATAGCAAAAAATAACAATATGAAAGTTAAAGTTTTAGAGGAATTTTTTTATATCCAATCACAAATGGGCAATACCTAGAAGCAAATATCTGAAAATTGCCTTTAGACAATCTTTTGTGCTGTATAAGTGACTGCAGTAGTGTTGTGGGAGAAACTCCTAGGAAGCCCTTCCTTTCTGGATTGAAATATCTTCCACTGGACAACCTGTTATGATATCTAATCCTGTTATGATATCTGCTAATCCTGTTATGATATCTAATCCTGTTATGATATCTTCCACTGGACAACCATACTTCAATCCCATCTGCAAATCAGTATATGTGAGGTTTTCCCCAATGAGTGTTTTCTTCATAGGTGCAACTAGCAAGAACTTTGCATGTTTCTTCTAGTACACTCACACTCTCTTCTACCTCGCTATGATTCAATGTCTTCCAATCTACCTTACATTCCTTGCATACTTTTCCCCACAAAGAATCTCTCTTCTGTGAAAACACCCACTACCAATATAGCAAGTTCCTCCATTCCCATCAAGTCCAGGAAGCTCCACCTTTATCTTCAGGTATACCACAAGTAGAAATTTCATTAAAATCTACTTCAATTAGGGATACATTTTTATAAATCAATAGTTTGAAATCAATTTAAGTTTTTCATTGATGCTCACCTCGTTTATTATGTTAAGGGAACTATTGAAGACATCATTTTTTGTAAGGTTGTCCATGGTTTGAGGAAACTGGAGACCCTCTTCTTCATCCATAAAAAAGCACATAGCATCTCTCACAGACTCTGAATTGTTTGAGTACATGTCGCAGTCCACATTAAGAATTATAGGTGCATTGCTTATCCTCGACAACACCCTTATTTATTTTTTATTTTTTTATTTTTTTAATTATGAATGATGATTATGATCATAACATATATCAAAACAATTAACACATGAAGTTTTTGGCAATGAAGATTTATGAAAAATAGAACTGAATTGTAGCTTGATCAAGCATTTTGCACGTGGATATGATGTCAAGCTTACTAGTGCATTTATGGCTCCTGCTTTAAAATTGTGGTGGTAATGGGGTCTCTTTTCACGTGCCAAGTATACCAAAGTTGGCAAAGGTTGTCCTTCAATATAATGTCCACAGCCTTGGGGTCTCTCACATCACTAAGTATCTATGAATTAGGTACAACTCTATTAACAATGCAAAGGAATTGAATACAATTTGGACATGCAAGTATTCAGTCCATGAGATAGAGGGCAAATATAGGAAGTACTTGAAGAATAGTTTGATGATCATGTTTGCTTGCAACCCATGTCCACTCATTGAATCCCTGATTTTCTTGGTATATTTCCTCTGGAATTCGACCAGCTTTGTGGTTTTTTCAATCCGTTTCTTTATGTCTTCATACAATTTCTGCAACAAGGAATGAAAACAAAATTTATTTTTTGTTACATGTGAATTAGAAAATTAAAGAACGAAAAAATTACAAGATGTTTGTAAGCTGATTTTGAACTTCAAAATTAGAAGTAATTATAATTTGATTAGAGTAATGTTCAACATGCTTTCCTATGGTATCATTTTCATTTGCCAAACAGGCATGGCACTAGTAGATAGCTGTGCTACAAGTCGTTAGTGAAGAAAAAGGAAAACTACACAAAATTTAAGGGTCTGTTTGGTTGGGAGGATGGAAAAATGGGAGGATAGAAAAGATTTATATTTTCCACAATATGTGTTTGGTTCGGAGGATGGAAAAGTGGAATGTTTAAAAACAAATATAAATATCATTTGTTTGGTTGATAAGAAAAATGAGATGGAAAATGTGATTTATATGAATATACTATTATGCCCTATAAATAGAATAATAGGAAAGTCTTTTTGTTTTTCTTTATCTTTAGTAAAGTAAAGTCACAGTTAAAAATAAATAAAAATAAAAATTCAGAAACATGAAAAGGGAGGGCAAAAAAGTCATGGTCTTTTAAAAAGAAAAAAGAAGAACCCAACAATGTGGAAAAGGGAGGGCTAAGAAGTCTTTTGACTTCAATGCCCAATCCCCCACACTTTTCTCTCCCATTTTATGCTGGAATTGGGAAGAAACATTTGTGTATGCTTGGAGAGAAAACTCACGGGATGCACCACTTTTTCCTCCCCATTTCTACCAAACCAAATGGTGGAAAACACCTATTTTCTCTCCACTTTTCACTCCCCTCATTTTTTTCTCCCTCTTTTCTCTCCAAACAAAATGAGCCTAAGTGCTCAAATGACCTCTAATTTAAAACTACAAATCTTTTAGGCTTAGTTTCTTTTGGTTGCGAGTGCAATACCATTTCGTAGGGGTGTTCATATTTATTTTGAATTCTGGGAGTACAGGGATGTGGTACTCTCTACTCTCACCTAATAGTGAGTTCAACTAAGGGCACGTTTGGTACACTACAATACTTATTGCAGTGTAATAGGAATCAGTATTACAAGGAATAAAATAAGTTGTAATGTAATAACTATTACCATTCATTTGTTTGGTGAAAACACATGAATAGAAGTCTGAATCTGTATTCTATATTTTACTACAACATGATTAATATACTAGTATTGCTTATTATACGAGTATTAATAATTTTAAAACATTTTGGAGACTTGGATTTTGAATGTTATATATATATATATATATATATATATATATATATAGAGAGAGAGAGAGAGAGAGAGAGAGAGAGAGAGAGAGAGAGAGAGAGAGAGAGAGAGAGAGAGAGAGAGAGAGAGAGAGAGAGAGAGAGAGGCAAAAAAAAAAAATTGGAGACTTGGGTATATATATATATAGTCAACTATGGTTTTTTGGAATTTTTTAACTTTTTAATTTTTTTTGAACTATTACTAAATTTAAGGAATAATTATTACTGTCATTTTGATAAGGAATAGCTATTCCTCATTTTAAAAAATAGTCATTCCTAAGAAATAACTATTCCCTATAATAAAAGTGTAATCAATTAACAATCGAATAATTACTCCTTAGAAATATCTATTACATTACGAAACCTATTACAATGTATCAAACTTGTTCTAATTGTATTCACAATGGATTCACCTTTTATGCAAGAGAAGAGAATATCAGGTTGCTATATTTCGAAAGTATCTAATAATTTTCCATACTCAATTAACCCGTCGTACCTATTTGGCCCAAGTTGACCGAAGAGGCTCTAAATAGACACAACAAAAAAATGAGTTGACAAATTGTTATTTGTTTTAATATAGTCCTGACATTATTTTATTATTTACTATTAACAACTTATCATCTCAACAGTTGTGGAATATGTTAGGAAACTTGAGACTCTAGAGTTATTATTGATGAGAATAGTCTGCTGAACCTATCCCACTCGTTATTAACCTTATCTAACATGTGACATTCTCTGATTTGTCCCTCCACATCCTTATCCTTATCCTTCCCATCCTTATTTCCTTTCTGCCTTATCCTTATCCTTGACCCTTAGCACGCATTCCCTGACCAGTCCTTCCCATCCTTATTCCTTTCTGCCTCACCCTCTCGGCCTCTTCATCTCCAACATCCTTTATTGACTTATTGAATGCCTCTAATAGCACATCTATCAAATATTTTATTACCTTTGTTTCAAAATAGACAAGAGTTTACAAATGGATCAAGAAAAATGCATGTGTCAAATTTAAGAATAATTGGAGAAGTTAATTGGATAAATACTTTCATTTTAAAACTTTCATATGTTTTATGGAAATTCAAAAAGAAGTATCTCATTATTTCGGAATAGAGGGAATATTTGATGATTTTAACATGAGTATTAAAAAAGATAAGTAACTTTCATATATATATATATAAAGACACATGATATATTATAATTGGTTGTACCATGCAATACCTTTTTTTTAAGGTTGAGTCAGCCCTTTGAATGAAAAGCTTTTAAACGTATTGGACTAAAGTATGACAATTGAAAATGGATTTATATAATGGTAGGGTTGGCATGCATCCCCAAATACTGAAATGTTATTTTTAAATTTTTTTTTTTTTTGCTAAATATGTGTTATTTTTAAGGGTAAATTACACTGACATCTCTAATGTTTGATGAAATTAGACTTGTTACATCATATTTTGAGCAAATGACACTCCAATCCAAAATATCCAAAATAATTAACACATCGCTCCAAAAATGAAGTGAAGTGTGAATTATTTTAGAGTTAAGTGTCAATTATTTTAGAGCGAAAAATCAATTATTTTGAAAATTTTGAAACAGAATGTTATTTGTTGAAAATAGGGTATAACGAATCTAATTTCATCAAATATCGGGAGTGTTAATGTAATTTACCCTATTTTTAACTTGCGTCCTCTATTCACCAACTTTATATGGAATGCAAGCTAAGCCTTGTTATGATAAAATTATCTTATGAGACGAGTTTGTAACTGTCTCCTCTTAACATGTGGATCCTATTGGGGTGTGACGCCCACCAAATATTAAAGAAAAATTGCATAAGTGCCTTGATAAGCATTATAAGTATATAAGTGATTCATTTGGTGGTAGTTGGTGTTATATATATGCATGGCCCAACGATAAAGGGTCATCATTATCAAAAAAAAAAAAAACGATAAAGTTTTTTTTTCAGCTGGTATGCCTTACCATTATTGTTGCTCTTTGAAAACGTTGACTGCACAATTTGTGAGGAATCTTTTGAATTATTAGTAGGTAAATGCCAAATGGTGATGGGACTATAGGATTGGGACAATAGCTTTTAATAAGCAACTTGTAACCTTTTTTTTTTTCTTTTTTGTCTTCTTCGCCATGACCTTTCTTCAACACATTGGATACTGGGAGGCATAATTATTGAGTTGATCAAGTCTTCCTTAGATACCAATCTTAGGGACACACTTAGGTCCCGGGACCAGTGTGGGTTTTGATAAAATATTTGTGGTTTGTGGTAAATTTTGTATTTGTAGTGATAAACACGTTTATTCTTGTAAAAATAAAATTTATAAATTTTGATAACATTAATGATATTTGTAATAAACTTAATTTTACTACAAATTATATATATTTTGCAATAAATGACACATTTTATCAAAAAAATACAAAAAATACAATTTTTAACATCTTTGACGGGACGGTTCCGCTATGGGACCTAAGTATTTCCAATTTAGGTCCCATTACAAGATTGGTATTGATTTTGGTAAAATATGTGTATTGTGTGGTAAATATTATGTCCATAGCGATAAATTTGTGTCTGTTGTTGTAAAAGAAAAAATGTGTGAATTTTAATAATATTAGTTATATTTGTGAATAACTTAATTTTACTATAAATTACACACATTTTATCAAACCTGAAATACAGGTTATTAAAAAAAACACATATTATAATTTTTGACTCGTGTGGCAGGATGGTCCCATAGCGGGACTAAGTATTTTTGTGAATTATGATAGCATGGTGTGTGATATCATATTATTCCCCATCTTTCTAACTTTACTTACTTTTTCCATGGGTTAATGGGTACACACAGATACTTACAAAAAAAAAAAAAAAAGTAAAGGGATTGGTAGATAGAGATATACCCTTTGTTCTATTGTCTTCAGTTCACCATCTGTGTTGTGCATTGTCATTTGGGCATCCATTGCTACTACTCTCTGCTCATCAACCATCACTCTCAATTATGGATTCTTATTTTACCATCCATTTCTTTAAGTGTGTGGCTATCTTTGATCGATCTACAGTCTAAATTGAGGAGCTAGAAAAAAGACTCTACTCCATTGACTGAATTAAAGTGAGCACGCCGTATACTGGTATTTAGTTATCCTTTGAATTAATTTTTGTTGTGTTTTTCAGCTAGTCATCATCTCTAATTTGGATATATGTGGCCAATCCTAACCAGTTTATTGAGGATCTCTAACCAGTACCAAAAATTTTGGTGTTAAAGACTTGGTGGTTGTTGTGGTTGAATGAATTATGGTTACTTACTTCAACTTTTATAGTTCATTTATTTTGATTATTCGTTTGATGCATGCAGCTCTTGTTGCTCTTTTATTGCTGTGGTTGCGTTTTCAAGATTTAGTTGCTCATAAAACAAAGGGAAAGAAAAGAAGAAATGAGTTTCACGTTTACTCTGATTCACCGAAGTGAACGTCCTTGCTCTATGGTCTAAGCAGTTAAGGAAAAAACTCTGTTCATTGAAATTCGAAAGATAGGTATGTTGTCCAAGTTCCAGGCTTTCATTTGTTCTTCGTTTTGATTTTTCAAAAAATATTATGCATATATTTTTTTTTGGTAATTTAGAAAGATTTTATTAAGAAGAAAACAAGACAATACAAGAGTAGAAGACCCAACAACTTAATCTTGAGTCAGGGATATATAGAGCAAAAACAAAGCACTAAGAAGCAAGAAACAAAATATAGACTAATCTGATCTAAGACAAACCATATTGACCACAAGATGAAGCAAAAATAAATAAATAAATAAAAATTATCAATAAAATATTTTAGATAAGTAGAAGAAATAAGAAGTGTCGGAAACTGAGTTTTTCTATGAGATTTATTGGTACGCTTGTACGATATATAACTACCCACAAATTCCTAAAATTAAAATAAAATAAAACCGAAAACTCACCCACCCCATTAAGACCCTACTCATTCACTTAAAAAAATCCATTGCTCCTCCCTCTCTCTGTTTGTCTCTCTCAACTCCCTCTCTGTTACTATCTTTACTAGATTTCTGCTCGTATTTCTCTCTCTACTAGAGAAAATACTGAAAACACAAAACTATACTTTCAATTTTTGACACAAAAGAGTTGGACAAATTAAAAAGCAAATATGGAATAATTGGATTATCGGATATGTTATAAGCTCTCAATCTTGGAATAAAGTTGAATTCTAGTTGGTTGTTTCTTTATGGAATCATCATCAGAGTTGCAATAGATTCTTGTAGGTCTGCGACTGCGATGATTTCTGAAGTTAACGAACGAGTGATGATGCCGAGGATGGTTATCGGATAGGGTGAGGATGGTACTTGTTTTTGGAGATTGAAAATTGAGCTTAATTTTAGCTTCATAATCTTAACAAACTCGGGATAATTATGCAATTTGGCATTCTTTATAATACGTCTTTTTAGTATTAAAAAAAAAAAAAAAAAAAAGACGTTGAAATGGTGTAAATATTAAACGAAAGATTTTATAGTGTGTTTGGATGGAAGGATTTTTTCTTTGATACTATATGGAAGGATATGAATGTAGAGTAGAGTAAGAAGGAAGAGGTTTCATAAACTCTCTTCTATTTTCCCTCCTTTGTCCCAAACATATCCTCAAGGACGGATTCGAGTGATTTTTAAGTCCGGAAGCTTCTTACTTTCTTTTTCTTTTCTATGGAGTAAAATCCTTCCAAGCTTTGTCGTTTCTTTTTTCTTCTTTTTCAAACTTTGCTGATTGCTTTTTCAGAAATTGATTCCCTTGCATTGGAATGGCTGTGCGCTTTGTCCTTTAGTGGTGATTTTCTCCCTTGATTGCAAGTAGCTGTCTTGGGAAGAGAATCATTGGATTATTTTTTAGATTTGATTTAATTGTTTCTTCAGAATTTGTGTCCTTTGCATTGAAATTTGAATGGGTGGACTGGGTGTGTCTTTGTCGTTCAGTGGGGTGGGTGAATTGAAATTTGAATGGGTGGGTGGGGCTTGTACTTCAGTGGGGTGGGGTCCACAATCCCGTGGAAGAACGCGCGAATGGGGGCTCCTTACTCAACCCAAGCGGCCATCCCCAAACTCCCAAAGCTGATGAGTAAACTTTCAAATGGAAAACCAATTGCTCTAATTCTCTCTTCCCTTAATATCTATCTAATATAGAAGTAACACTGTGTTTTTGTCTTTCGCCCAAATAATATCACTCCAGTAGAGAGAGACGAACATAAATCCAGAAGAGAGAGAGGAGCAATCGGGCTTTTTAGTAAACGGGTAGGGTCTTAATTAGATGGGTGGGTTTTATTTTATTTTACTCACGTTTAACACGTCATATGTCTAGTTGTAAATGAAAATAAATGTCATCTCAATTAAAAAATGCTCACATCATCAACATGTTAGCCACATATATATAAAGTTAATGTTTGAGACCATTTCTACGTATTTTAAATGTTAGAGACTAAACATGCAACTTGGGTAAATGTTAGGGACCAACTGTAACAACCCAAGGAAAGCGCTAGCCACATCTGCGCTTATACCCCAAAAAGATTAGTCAAGTTACAATTGAGGCTCCTTGCAATTGTTAATAAAGCCCAGTTCGATCCAATAATTGCCCAATGTGGGACTCAGTAAATACACACACTTTTCAGAATTTGGGGCATCACAATCACCCCCACTTAAATCTCTAACATCCTCGTTAGGGCCCATATGTCCAAGCCCACACGGGATTACTGAGTTGGCTCTGATACCATTTGTAACAACCCAAGGAAAATGCTAATCACATCTGCGCTTATATCCCAAAAGGACTAGTTAAGTTACAATTGGGGCTTCTTACAGTTGTTAATAAAGCCGAGTTCGACCCAATAATTGCCCGATGTGGGACTCAGCAAACGCACACACTTATCAGAGCCAACCCAGTAATCTCGTGTGGGCTCGGACATATGGGTCCTAACGAGGACGTTAGGGATTTAAGTAGGGGAGATTATGATGCTCCAAATTCTGATAAGTGCGTGTGTTTGCTGAGTCTCATATCAGGCAATTATTGGGTCGAACTGGGCTT
Organism: Fagus sylvatica; assembly: GCA_907173295.1. NCBI lineage: Eukaryota > Viridiplantae > Streptophyta > Magnoliopsida > Fagales > Fagaceae > Fagus > Fagus sylvatica. The sequence goes on along the minus strand of OU015761.1, from coordinate 31,103,533 downwards.
TATTAACAACTGTAAGAAGCCCCAATTGTAACTTGACTAGTCATTTTGGGGTATAAGCGCAGATGTGGCTAGCGTTTTCCTTGGGTTGTTACACAACAATATATTTAACAAAAAAAAAAAAACAATAATTGTAAAGCGAATGAATTGTTGTATTGATTGGTCACCCACATTACGAATAGATAAGGTCATGGGACAAGACTTCCTTGATTAAAATGGAAGTAACTTGTTCACACGTATAATATGAATCTCACATATACTATCATATAGTATATCCTTAAGTTATATATGTAATTATGCATCCCATATTTTTGCATATGCTCTTTGGCATGATATACATGTAAAATTTAAGTCAAATTAATGTATTAATTTTTCAATATAAAATTAAGCTTTGCAAATATTGCATGCCAAAACTTGAGCAGGGCTCAAGTTAAAATGATTTCATTTGTCATGGACTCTCAACGCGAGAAAGAATGAAGTATTGTATATTAACTAACATGTAAATATTGTCCAAGTGTCAAAAATTCAAATTATCAACATCAATTGCCCTTAAATCAACAATAGCTTCTTTCAACTCATCATCAGATTCTCTGAGGCCCAACATTATAGAAGATTTTGTTATCATGCCCTCCTTGCTAATTTTCGCATGTTTTAAACTGACAAGCTTTGTTCATACCCGCATTTAGAAAGGGGAAAAAAAGACATACAAGAATCATAAATAGAATCAGCAAGCATACGGGTTAAGCTAATGAGCCTTGCACAACAACCCCTAAACTGGGTCTCGTTATGCATATTATTAATTATCAAAAGTTTTAGGGGGTAATGACCAGAATGTGTATCTAGAATTTCTAACTAACACAGACATCCACATAGACATATACACACAAACAAGCACTTGCAAAAACTAAGAAATTAAGTTAAACCAAATTGACTTTCCAAAGTTTTTTGATCTCTATAAATTCCAAACCTTTTGTGTTTGATATACTAAATAATATTTCAATTTCTTATGTACATTATTCGGAGTATATATTTAATCATATAGTGTTATGTAATTTTTCATTTTCTTCATTTTTTCCATCTCGTATGAGTTTGCGACTAGTTAATTAATATTACAAAAGTGTTATATTGACAAATTAGTACATTAATTTGACTTAAATTTTACATGTATTTCATGCCAAAGAGCATATGAAAAAATAGGGTTTGCGGTGCATAATCGCATATATAACTTAAAGATACACTATCTGTGAGATTCATATTATACGTGTGACCAATCAATTCAACGATTCGTATGTTTTACAAATGAATCTTTTGAATTATTAGTAGGTAAATGCCAAATGGTGATGGGATTATAGGATTGGGACAATAGCTTTTAAAAAGGAACTTGTAACTTTTTTTTTTTTGGTCTGTTTTTCTTCTTTTCCTTGGCCTTTCTTCAACACAGTGGCTAGTGGGAGGCAGAATTATTGAGTTGATGAAGCGCCCTTCCTTCAATACCAATTATTAAATTATTAAATTCTACACTATGTTTCTTTTTGGAGCATTTTTTAAGTTGATTAAGCCTGCGTTTGATAAGATTATTATACATATATATTTTATTATAAATAATATAATACATAATGGCCTAATGAATTATATATGATAAAATATAGTCTATTGTGAAAATAGTAGACAGCATGGAGTGTGATATCATATTATTTCCCCCATCTCTGTACCTTTACTGACACTTTCTCAATTTTTGTCTTCAATTCATCATCTGCGTTGTTCTTTGTCATTTAGGCATCCATTCCTACTACTCTCCACTCATCACCCATCACTCTCATTATCGATTCTCATTTAACATCCATTTCTTTAAGTGTGTGACTATCTTTGATCTACAGTCTAAATCGAGGAGCTGGAAAAAAGACTCTACTCCATTGACTAAATTAAAGTGAGTACGCCGTATACTTGTATTCAGTTATCCTTTGAATTAATTTTTGTTGTGTTTTTCAGCTAGTCATCATCTCTAATTTTGAGGATCTATAACCAATCCCAAAAATTTGATTTTAAGACTTGGTTGTTGTTGTTGTTGAATGAATGGCTACTTACTTCTCCTTTTTATAATTCATTTATTTTGATTATTCCTTTGATGCATGCAGCTCTTGTTGATGTTTTATTTCTGCGGCGAAAAAGAAAGGGAAAGAAAAGAGAAAAGGAAAAAAGAAAAAAAGAAAAGGAGGAATGAGTTTCACGTTTACTCTCATTAACCGAAGTGAACATCCTTGCTCTGTGGTCTAAGCAGTTAAGGAAAAAAACTCAGTTCATTGATATTCGAGAGATAGGTACGTTGTCCAAGTTCCCACTTTAATTTGTTCTTCGTTTTGATTTTTCAAAAAATATTATGCATGTATTTTTTTTGGTACTTCAGAAAGATTTTATTAAGAATAAAACTAGACAATACAAGAGTTACAAGACCCAACAACTGAATCCTTAGTCAGGGATCTATAGAGAAAAAACAGAGCACTAAGAAGCAAGAAACAAAATATAAACAAAATATAGACAAAACTATATTGACCACAAGACTGAAGCAAAAATAAATAAAAACTATCAATAAAATATTGGCGAAAATATTGTTTTTGTTCTTAAACTATATCTGAAGTTCGTTTTTTGTTCATAAACTTTAAAAAGTTCTCTTTTCGTCTCTGAACTTTACAAACTTCCTATGTTTTGTCCATCTGTCAATCCACATTAACTTTAATCTTACCTGTCTTAACAAAGTACTGATGTGTTATTTATTTAATATTATTAAATCTGACATGAATTTTTTTTGTTTTTTGTTTTAAAAAAATAACACACGTGGCACGAAATCATTGGGTCACACATACTTTGCTTAAATTTACACCTAATTAATTCATTATGTAATAAATAAAATGAAAATCTCAAATCAACTTTCAACTAAATCTCATCTACGGTAGCCGCCACCAGCCAGAACCACCAGATTTCTTCAAAAACTCCCCAATTTTCAGAATTTCATCCAGATTTCCTCCTCTATTCTCACAAGCCAAAACCAATCAATCTTGAATATGTATTTTGAGCATGAACGTGTTGTGGGAGATTATGAATTTCTACTTTACATATTTGACAACAAGCCAAGAAGTGTTTGAGGACGAAAAAATTCACATGGTTGTCAATGACGCAAGTGAATAATATGTCATGGATTAATCTTTCATAATTTGTTCTGTGATGTTGCAAATGTTATAGATCTCTTTACCTTATGTTGTTGAGTTAAGGAGTACGCACTCTCAGGTTGCTACCTTTTTATTTGTATGGAGTTGTAACTTCATGTTTTAGCTTTGAGTGTCAGAGAGCAGAGTTTAAAAGAATCGTGCCGGCCATGAGAATAGAAGAGGAAATATTGTGAAAACTGGGGATTTTTGAAGATTTGAGGAGGGGGGATTGGGTGAGATTGAGGGGATTGGTATTTTAAAACAAAGAATGAGTGGACCAATGATTTTGTGTCATGTGTGTTATTTTTTAAAAACAAAAAATAAAAATTCATGTTAGATTTAATAATATTAAATAAATAAAAAGTCAGAACTTCGTTAAGACACATAGGATTAAAGTTAAGGTGGGTTAACAGAAGGACAAAACATGGGACGTTTGTAAAATTTAAGGATGAAAAGAGAACTTTTGAAAGTTTAAAAATGAAAAATGAATTTCACGTATAGTTTAGGGACGAAAACAATATTTTCGCCTAAAATATTTTAGATAAGATAGGAGAGATAAGGAGTAAGTAGTGTCCAGACAGTCATGAGTTTATCGATACATTTGTAGGATATTTAAATACCCATAAATTCCTAACGTTCATTTTGTTACTAAAAATTAGTACAAGTCTGTCAAGTTCTTGTTAAATATAAAAGAATAAAGAAGGATATGTTAAGAGTGTATGCACGGCCAGTTCCGAGCTTTGGGTTGCCCAAGCCAGTCCCATTTTGGTTGCCCGCTTACTATTAAATATTAAAAAAGAAAAAAAAGAGGATTGAAATGCACAATATACCTTTATTGTACGCCCTTTAAGTTTGGTTAGTTTTGATTTTGTTCACTAATATTTGAAAGTTTTGATCCGCTCCCTCTTCATTTGGTTCCGTTTGTATTTTAATCCTTCAGTCCAAAAAACATTAATTCCTAACCGTTAAGTGCCACCTAAGCTTGACACATGTGTTAGTTGGCCCAATAAAATCATGCCACGTGTAAATTGAATTAAAAATATAAAAAAAACCTTCAAAATAAATTCTCTCTCTCCCTCCCTTTTTGCCCTTTTCCCATTTTTTCGATTTTTTTTGTTCTCCAACCACCATAGCCGTTTTCAACACCCCTGATGATAAACATCCAAACATCCAAACCCCAAACCCAAATGTTAAATTCCTTAGTTCCCACACTTTCTCACCAACCAAACAGAATAAACAAAAAGTTCCAAAACTTTCATGACCCAGGTCTACTTCCCAATCCCCGAATCTGAATCCAAACACCATCAATTAAAAAGATAAACACATAACCCAAAACCCATCAACACCTAACACCCAAACCAGCAAACCCCCAAATCCAAAACCCAAAAATTAGCTCACGGTGGCTCACGACAGCACGAAATGGCGAACCCAACCACCCACGATGGAGATGGCTCACGGTGTTGCTCACTATGCCGGCGACACCTTAAACCTAGCTCTGATTTGAGGAGAGAGAGAGAGAGAGAGAGCCTAGATCGAGCTTCGATCTGAGGAATGAGAGAAAGAGAGAGAGAGAGAGAGAATAGAGAAAAAAGAGCAAGTTGAATCAATCAAAATAGAGCAGGTACTGATAAAAGCATTTCTTTGAAGATGTTAAAGCGATTGAAGAACCTGATTCAAAACTCAAGTTCTAGGAGAAGAAAATGAGAGAAATTGATAATAAAGCAACGGATAACATTCACACCTATGAGAGCACAATACTCAAAAAGCTGGAAGCTGATCATAAGGTTATGGAGGATATCTCTGAGATCAAGATAAACATTAAGGACATTAAGTAATACCAGAAAAAAAAAAATAAAAAAAAAAAATTAAAAGAACACAAAAAAAAAAAAAAAAGTAAATATTTAAATTTTTACTTTTAACAGTTGAACAAAAACGATGTCTTTTTAATGAATTAAAGCTATGTCGTTTTGAGTTGAGGTGACACTTAATGGTCAGGAACTAAAGTATTTTGGACAGAAGAGCCAACATCCAAATGGAACCAATTGAAGAGGCAGATCAAAACTTTCAAACATTAGGGAACAAAATCAAAACTGGCCAAACTTAAAGGGTGTTGTATTTTAGTGTAAAAAAAATAAAGGTCCAATTTTAAAAAAAAAACTTTAATGCAAAATCAAGGTTATATTATGTTTTTACATTGAATTACATAAAAATAAAATAAATGAAGTAAAATGTATCCCCGATTATGGTGCTTTATAATTAGCATGATGACTCAAAGAAACAACTTCTCATTACAAGGTGATTTCTGGATATTTGGATTATGGATTAGAGATTTGTTTTTGCACTTTTGGTAGCCAGTGGCCTTTTGTTTTGTCGAGACCCAATTATGTGTTTGTGACATTATGTTGCTGGATTAGTAAAAATTTGTTTGTGGTTTTATTTGTACTTTTATTTGGATTAATACGTTCACGATATTTGGAGGAATAAAGAAATAGAATTGATTGCTGAACAACATAATTAAAATAAAGTGATGGATTTAATTGAGGAAATCTTGACTTCTAGGTATAGGTTTTTCAAGGAAACCCAACCTCCCAAAAGTCTAATAGACTACAATTTTTTTTTTTTTTTTTTTTGAAAAATACAAATATTTTTCAAATGATTTTATTTTTCGAGAACTGAAGGGAAATTTATACAACTGCATCTAACGTTCCAAAGCAATAAAATAGAACTCCACTGTGCTAAAAACAAGGGACAATTACTTTCACTTTTGAGATATATATATCACTTAAAAATCCTACTCACTAACCGAATACACAGATAACCAAACTACTAAAATAAATAAAGTGGACCACTAGGACTACTACTTCCTAAAAAATATAACTCATTAATAAAAAACTAACATAAAAGACACCGAATAATTCTAAACAGTAACAAAATAACATTAAAATAGGAAACAAACTCAATAACCCCACTTCCTACTCCTACATGCCACCTGCCACAAATGAAGTATGAACTCTGTTTCATGCATGTAACAGTTTAATAAATTGTTATCTGTTGCTCCATATCTAAATTTGTTGGCCTGTTGCCAAATGAATAATTTTTTTTTGTATATAATAGAAAATTTTTTTTCATTGTATAGTTGCCCCTAAGGGGGGTTGCCCAAGCCCAAGGGCTTGTGGGGCTTACCCCCCAACCGGCCCTGAGTGTATGTAGGGAAAGAGAAAATGGAAGCAAGAGTTAAGTGGTTCAGCCTAACAGTCTACGTCCACAAAGGACAACCCTTAACAGCTATATCTTTACTATATGAGATCCTTATGTCCTTATTTTTTGTTACAATGAGCCCAATATAATTTATATAGTAGAGAAACTATGCTAGTCCTAGATTAACTAGAACTAGGTTTGCTTGTTTTACAAGTAGTATGCTTCATGAGCCAATGTATCTCTAATAGTTCTTAACACTCATTTCAATTCCTACAAACAAGTACTTGTACGTTACTCTTCTTATCTTCTCACTGCTCCCACTTACAACTTTGTATATTTGAAAATGAGTAAATATCTCAACTGTATGTTTGACCATGTCAAACCCCACAAAGCCAATCATGGCCACACATGCAATCCCTATTACCTTAAATATTATTTTAACAATTAATTAAAAAACATAAATACTTTACAAGGTTTTTAAAATAATAATTTTTTTAACACACATTAATGGTTATTTCACCACATAATTCAACAAAGACAATTGAAGCTAAGAGGTAAGAATAGTATCGGGATCCATAGTACACCCACCTAGCAAGATATTTTCTGCTTTGGTTCGAAACCTCACAGTCTTGTTTTTACTTGGGGCTTCATTAGGCCCACAAGTGAAAGGTCTCTTGCAAGGTTGTGAGGCATCATCCTATATGAACTAAGGAAGGGACACTCACTTAAGAGATGTGAGACTTTTGGTTCACACACCTCACCTACACCCTCAGAGGAGAGTTGTCCTTGGCTCTGATACCCTGTGTCAGGACCCTTACCTACCTAGCAAAATATTGTCCACTTTGGCCCGAAGCCTCATGGTTTTGTTTCCGCTTAGGCGCCATGTGACAGACGGTTGTGGGGTACAGTACACCCTCTCTCACTCAATTAGTTTGCTTGTTATGTTTGGATGGAGGAGAATGAGAGGGGAGTAGAGGAAAGGGGATAAGGGGATGTTTAAAGAACCTTATTTAGAAGTTTTTTTTTTAAGTGGGCGGGGGAAGGATTTGAGGGAATACAGGATAAGATACCCCTCCAAACCTCTCATTATTAATTCCCCAAATCGGGGGAATTTGGAGGAGGAGTGAAGGGGACTGGTTCCACTTATATTTAAAAAAAATAAACTGTCAGTTATGCCCTTATGATGCCAATTTATACATGTTATTAGAAAATGTGGTTATAATTGTCAATTTATGTAACCATTCTCCTCTCATTTTCTCTCCTTCTTTAGTTAAAACATCTAAACAATGGAGAGAACAATGGAGGGGGGGGGGGGGGGAGTAATTGTTCCTCTTCCCCTTTACTTAATTTCTAAGACATCTAAATAGGGGAAAGGGCTAACCATTCTCCTCTCCTTCCCCCCTTATCCTTTACTCTCTTCTCCCTCCAAACTTCCAAACATAGCATATATTTTTTTTTTCTTAGTTCTATTGGTTTTAGTTTAATTTGATGCTATTTTTAATTTGTTATATTTTAAAAGTTCAGGGTTTAATTTGTTATCACCAATAAAGTATAGGTTTAAAGTAGAATTTTTAATTTCTTAAAAGTCTTTAAAATGAAACGATAATAAATCATATTTGTAAAGTCAACTTGGTTTAAGTTTTTTAATTGTCAACTTTCAGGTTTTCTCAATCGCACTCGCAGTACACTTGAAGGCGTAGAAGATCATTAAAAAAAATTCTCTTGATTAATATCCCAAAGGGGAAGGTATACCCTTGGCTCTGTCCTTTAATTTCAATCCACCGT
>OU015761.1:31028734-31095250 GCA_907173295.1 Fagus sylvatica | reverse complement strand
CCTCCATCTTCTTACATCTTCTTGTGCTACCGCTCTCATCTCAAACCTGAGAGTTTTTTCTCTTTTTTTTTTATGGATACCATCAACACAATAGCAAAATTAACAAAAATATATAGGCAGAGGCTATTCTTTATATATATATATATATATATATATATATATATATATATATCATGTTTGTTTTTTTTTTTCTAGTTAACGTGAGTTTATATTCATTATGTTGTGCATTGTTGTGTTCACAAAGGCTAAGGCTATATATGATGTTGAAGCAATAGTTGCTAGTTGATATAGAGATTCAATAGTCTTTTTTTTTTTTTAATATCTTTGGATTATATTGGAATTTTTGTATCCCAATATAAATAATAGACTAAATAGTAACTATTATAGAATTGTGGCATAAAAAAGAATTATAGTTTGATAAATCCACTTTTTATGTCAATTTAAATTCAATGGACTAAAGTAGTTGTCGGGAGCATACTACTGTATGGTAAATCTACATCATTATTCTCACTGTGTCTAAACTATATTAAAATGAAGGGTATAATAGTAATATTGTTATAAAATGATTCATTTTCATTCATTCTAATATTACTCCTAAACAAGGTTACTTACATTCCATTCCATTCTATTCTTTTATTTTAAAACATCCAATCAAGATTACTTAGTTCCATTCCATTGCATTCTGTTCTATTCCATTCCATTCATTTCTATTCATTAAACATATTTCACTCCATTCCTTTAAAATTTATTCATTTCATTCCCTTTTAAACTCCCAAACGAAGTCTAAAGTTCTTCTCATTCCACCGAACGCACCGTTTCATTAAGTTCTTGCTAAAACCGTGAGCTACACGTGTAATGTACATATTGGTTGTTTTACCATTAGTTAGTGGAAGATCCTAGAAGCTATTAGTACTGTCTGTTAGTGTTGTTAGTTAATTGGTAGTGGAGGTTGTTATGAAGTTGTTAGTTATATATGCATATGTGTTACATGTTTAAGCTTTTCCATTTTTGTATATAAGCTGGTTTTTGTCTGTACAGATAAATTAACACAGTAATAACAAAGAGATATTTTTCTCTTTCTTCAATCTTGCTCTGCAATATTCTTTACTGAGTGAATTTTCTTATTTATCTTTTTTCCCCCTTAAAATAAATGCAAATAACCTCTTTACATGCGTTACACATGCTCAGTCACTTAAAATTAATTTTTAAGGGTCTCTAGTATAACCTTTTAAAAAGAAGTTTGTAAAGGGTTTTCAAAAAGGTGTAGGCCATGAATTAGAATAATTCTCTCTTAATTCTGGGCTTTACTTTGTAGATTACTTGAACAACAATAACATGAGGTAAGCTTTAATTTCTTTGGTTGTCTTCAATTTTTAACATGTGTGTGAGAGACTCCTTCATGGCTTGTTGTATACTATTTTTATTTGAGTTTTGTGTCATCAATATTGATGTTTGCGTGTTTAAGAATTGTGCATTTGTTTTGCATCTTTTTTTTTTTTTGTTAACATGAAAGTCCAACTTAACATTGCTTCCATGAGTGACATGAAAATACAAGAACCCAATAACAAAATAAAAATAAAAATGGTCCCAACCCAGAAATATTGTTTTACAACTCAAAGGTAAAAATTGTCTAGGAAATCAATCTCAAATTCAAAACCAACTCATCTTACAAAATCAAATCCAAATATATTAACTAAATCCATTAACAGAATTAAAGATACCAATAATGCTAGTCTAAAGATCCACCAAGTTCATAATCTAACACTGAAGTCGCACAACCGCAGTTGGTGTTACAAATCATTGACATGGATGATGGATGGTCATCATTTGAAAGCTGTGGTTGAAGATGTATATACCTACAAAATGGATTAAATAATATCCATTCATGTATTGATCAAAACCTGTACATAACACCACCATTACATTATAATATCATGTATCTTACAAATTCTATTTAATACTTTTAAATTAGGAACAAACTTTTTAAGTGCCCACTTCACTACATATTTGTCTTCTCTATTTCCATTGATAGCTACTACAGCCACAAAGATAAGGAAGATAAAAATGCAAAATTGTCCTGCTTCATTTTCACTTCTCTCCATTACTATGGCCCTTGTTGCTTACAAAAATTCCCCTGTAACATTACAAAGAAAACAATGAGAGCACATTTAGTTATAGTCATGGAACAAAATAAAAAATAACAATCAAGATATATATCTTGAAGAATGATGGGTTCCCTTAATTTTCAATTCATTTAAGAACTGTACAATTGAGATATTTGTTGTAGCATAAAATGTTGTCCTTTTTTTTTCTACAAAATCGCCCACGGCGCATATACCAAAAGTCAAATATAGTTTTGAAGATTGGATCTGATTTTCTCTTTATATGGTTTTCTGTTTGGATTTTTAATCTACATTTGGTTTTTTTATTTTTTTAAATCTACATTTCATTATTGGATCTACTTTTTTGTATTTGGGGTTTTTTTTTGTAAGGTATTTATTAGGGTTTTTTTTATCTACATTTTATCAATTTGTTTATTTTTTTCAAAATCTAACGTTTTGAAAATTTGAAAATTAGTCAATTCCATTTTACACTGGATGATTTATTCTTCTGAATTTCTCATATTTTATTTTTTCACATTTTACACGTAGCTAATTTATACAATGATTAAAGAATTCTATTTGAATTAGGACAATACATTCTTAACTGTATTTATTTGATTCAATCTTATTCTTTTTTTTTTCATGGTAATGATCTCTTTGCACAATATGACTTTTATCATACAAATTTTAGATCATGATTATCTTATTTTGTAATTTTTTTTCACTTAATTTGTTTATGTATAATTGTTGTCAATAATCTATTTTTATCAATTTGTTTTTTATGCAAAAGAAACTAATAAAAATAAATTTATTAACAAAGCTTAGTGGGAAGTTTTTTTTTTTTTTTTTTTTTTCACATTTTACACTAGCTAATTTATACAATAATTAAAGATTCTATTTGAATAGGACTCTACACATAGATTTGGATGAAAACAACACCCAAACCGTATACCAAAGGTTACTTTTTATTTTTTTTTATTAATAAACAATAATAAAAAATTGTCCTTAAAAAAATTATATATATTAGACTACAAAGACTTACTTGGACTAAATTCATATGTTTCACCGAGCATCCTATTCAAAAGGATGGCATGAATTGCTAATTAATTAAATTATTAAAAAAATATTACAACTCCCAAATTAGAGAAAAGAGAAACACCAACACAAACTCTTAGTTCATAAGTGTAATTATCTATTACTATTAAAAAGATTCATTCCCATCCTGTCCACTTTAGTGAACTTCCCAAAACACCCTTAATATTTAGGGAATATTGCTATAAAAAATAATTAAATGAGGGTGAAAAAGTAATACACTAGATACTCCGCATAAAAGATTTTGATTTGCACTTTTAAGAATGAAATTCCCTTAGATTTACTATCCAATTAAAAAGTAACACACAAAGGATATATACGTAATTTACAGCAATAACAAAAACAATAACTCCCTCACTCAAACCACTCTCCCATGTATCCAAACCATGTCTCCTCCAGTATCTCACCTCTAATTTTTAGGTTTTCAAGTTTTAAAAATTTTAATAAAACCTATTAACTTCTTATCCTTATCTTTTTTATTTATCTATTATTATTTAAGAATTCTCTCTTATTCAAACTACCTTTGCTTCATTTGTTCCGCATTTCTAGATTTCTTTTCATTTTTTTGCTTTCATCTCCATCTTCTTTTCTATATTTGGTGATTGTACTTTATTTTATTTAAAATTTAAAATTTTTTGCTTATTTCTTCTTTTCTATGTATGGTTATAATTTAATGTTTTCACGTATCTCTCTCTCTTTATTGTTTTCTTTGTTGTTTCTACGGTAGTAAAACTTAAATATTTGTATAAGGTTTAAATACCATTTTGGTCCTCAACCTTTGGCCTTTGTGTCAAATTGGTCCCTAACCTTTTAACTGTGTCAAATTGGTCCTTAACCTTTCAACCTTGTGTCAAAATAGTCATTGCCATTAAGTGTTGGATGGAAAATACTGACGTGGCTAACAGTCTTTTTCTAATATAAAAATATCTGACGTGGCATGCCTCATATTTTAATTTAAAAAAAATGCCAACTCAAAAAAAAAAAAAAAAAAAAAAAAAAAAAAAAAAAAAAAAAAAAAAAAAAAAAAAGGATCATGGCATGGCACGTGAGTTTTTTTTTTTTTTTTGATCAAGTAAAAAAGTGAAAAATCCCTGACCTTCAAAATCCATGCCTTCTCTCACTGCCCTCACCCTCCCTGCGTGCACTGCCCCTCTTCCCTGCCTGCACCGCCCCTCTTCCCTGCCTGCGCTGCCCCTCACCCTCTTCCCTGCGCCGCTCATTCATTAACTCCCCTCCACCTCGCCAATCTCCAACCTCATCGAGCCACATCTCCAGCCTCACCGAGCCACACACGGATTTGGTTCGCTTCTGGGTGAGAAAGTCATACAAATATACAATTGTGGTCTTTGATGGTTGAGGTTCGAGTTCCTTTTTAAACTTGGGGATGTTTATTTAATGGACTTGAGCTTTTAGTATTTGATCCTTGTATTAGACTCAACTTAGTTAATTCACGACTTTACCCAAGTGATGCGTTTGCAGAAGCTGTTTACTGTGATATCCTTCTTTTTGGGTTTCATTATCTGGCAATCTATTACTTTAAATTAGTTTATGTGAGGAAATGATGTATGTATGTATTTTGGGTTGTGTTTAGGTGAAGATACACAAGAAGGCGGCAACATTAGTGTAAACGAGAGCATGCCTTTTAAATTACCCTGAGGAAAGTAACAATTCAACTACTTCTTCACCGAGCCTAGGGGGAATGGTTCCAAGTTTGGCCTTGCCTCCTCCTCCTCTTGCTGTTTTTCTGGGCTACACCCTTCCTCCAGGGCATCCGTGTAATAGTTTCACTCTGTCTCTCCCACCAGCAGATAAAAAAAGAACTGGACCATGGCATAAGTTCTACATTTTTTTGGTAACTTAATATATTTTCTTAGTGGCACGGTGGAGGGGAGTTGATGAATGGGCAGCGCAGAGAAGAGGGTGAGGGGCGGCGCAGGCATGGAGGGTGAGGGCAGTGAGAGAGGGCAGGGATTTTTCACTTTTTTACTTGATCAAAAAAAAAAGAAAAAAAAAAAAAGAACTCACGTGCCATGCCATGATCAATTTTTTTTTTTTTTTTATTTGAGTTGGCATTTTTTTTTTTAAATTAAAATATGAGGTAGCATGCACGTCAGATATTTTTTATATTAGAAAAAGACCATTAGCCACGTCAGCATTTTCCATCCAACACTTAACAGCAAGAACCATTTTGACACAAGGTTGAAAGGATAAGGACTAATGTGACACAGTTGAAAGATTAGGGACCAATTTGACACAAAGGCCAAAGGTTGAGGATCAAAACGGAATTTAAACCTTTGTATAATTATTTTCATGTTTTTTGCCATGTTGTTTTGTATCACTATAGCAGTGCACTTTTGGATAGCATGGGTGAGTTAAATAATCCATAACTGTTTGGACAACCTACATTGATATTCTACCAAACATTAAATCAAATGCTCAATTTATCAATGGCTTAGTATATTTTTGTTAGTTGTGATAGGTACTTTGTGTGCATGAATATGGAATAAAAAGAGTAGGGAAACTAAATCGGTTTTAATTTTGGTAGGGAATTGTTGTCATTAAATTATTTCCAAACCTGTTTCGGCATTTCAGCATACACTTTATATATAACTTATAAGTACACTACTGAACCAAGAGTTTGTGTTGGTGTTTCTCTTTTCTCTAATTTGGGAGTTGTAATATTTTTTATTTAATATTTTTTAATTTAAATAATTTGCAATTCATACCATTCTTTTGTATATGATGCTCAGTGAAACATATGACTTTAGTCCAAGTAAGTCTTTGAAGTCTAGAATTTTATTTTTGAGGAAATTTTTTTATTGTTTGTTGATAATAGTTAAAAAATATATATATTTAGTACATGGTGTGGTTGTTGTTTCCATCCAAATCTATGTAGAGTATTAATTCAAATAGAATTCTTTAATTATTGTACAAATTAGCTAGGTCTAAAATGTGAAGAAAAAAAAACAAGCAAGAAAAACAACTTCCCACTAAGCTTTTGTTAATAAATTTATTTTTATTAGTTTCTTTTGCATAAAAAACAAATTGATAAAAATAGATTATTGACAACAATTATACATAAACAAATTAAGTGAAAAAAAATTACAAAATAAGATAATCATGGTCTAAAATTGATATGATAAAAGTCATATTGTGTGAAGAGATTACCATGAAAAAAGAAGAAGATTGAATCAAATAAATACGATTAAGAATGTAGAGTCCTAATTCAACTAGAATTCTTTAATTATTGTATAAATTAGCTAAGTGAAAATGTGAAAAAAAAAAAAAAAAAAAAAAAAATTCAGAAGAAGAAATCATCCGAGTGTGAAATGGAATTGACTAAATTTCAAAGGTTCAAAACGTTGATTTTGGAGAAAAGAATAAGAAAAAAGGATTTGATTAAATGTAGATAAAAAGCCCAAATAAATACCTTAAAAAAAAACACACACACATAAAAGTAGATTCAATAATGAAATGTAGATTTAAAAAACAAAAAAGCAAGTGTGGATAAAAATCCAAACATAAAACCAAATAAAGAGAAAATCAGATCCAATCTTCAAAAGTATATTTGGCTTTTGGTATATACATCGTGGGCGATTTTGAAGAAAAATAAAAGGACAACATTTTATGTTACAACAAATATCTCTATTGTATAGTTCTTAAATTAATTGAAAATTAAGGGAACCCATCATTCTTCAAGATATATATCTTGATTGTTATTTTTTATTTTGCTCCATGACTATAAGTAATTGTGCTCTCATTTTTTCTTTGTAATGTCATAGTAAATGGAGAGAAGTGAAAATGAAGCAGGACAATCTTCCATTGGTATCTTTCTTATCTTCGTGGTTGTAGTGGCTATCAATGAAAATAGAAAAGGCAAATATGTAGTGAAGTGGGCACCGAAAAAGTTTGCTCCTAATTTGAAAGTACTAAATAGAATTTGTAAGATACATGATATTATAATGTAATGGTGGTGTTATCATTCTTAATTTTAGGTATAGGTTTTTGTTATATTGCTTTTGATCAATACATGAATGGATACTATTTAATCCATTTTGTAGATTACTAAAGATAGTTTTCCTTTGACCATGTTTTATGATGCTACCAAACACCGAAAAATTCGGAAAATATTTTGCAAAGATAGTTTTACATTGAAACAAATGGAGCCTAAATATATTGGGCATTTGAAGCATTTAAAGCATTGGAATTTAACTTACAATCCGAGCATGTGAAAACCATAATATTTAAAAAAAAAAAAAAATTATAAATTTTAAAATTCCATCATAAACAAATATTAATGGAATTTACAACCATTGCAATTTGTCATGGAAGCAAGAGATGTGATAAGAGATTAAATTAAAAAGTATAAAATAGTAAAAAGTAAAAAATAGGGGTTCCGAAATTTAGAAAATATGAAAAATGCAGATAACTATGGATCATACAATTTGTCAAAAAATTGAATAGAGCCTCTGAACACGCGGAGCGTATGTGAAGACGTTAGTGAGTTATAAAGTGTATGCTGAAATGCCAAAACAGGTTTGGAAAATAATTTAATGACACCTTCTCTACCAAAATTAAAACCGATTTAGTTTCCCTACCCGTTTTATTCCATATTCCTGGAAATAAAGTATCTATCACAAGTGAATATACTAACCCATTCATAAATTAAGCATTTGATTTAATCATTGGGCTAGAATATCAATGTAGGCTGTACAAACGGTTATAGATTATTTAACTCACCCATGCTATATATCCAAAAGCACTGCTATTGTGATACAAAACAATACAGCAAAACATATGAAAAGAATTATACAAATATTAAGTTTTACTACCGTACGTAGAATCAACCAAAAAAAAATAATATGAGAGAGAGAGAGAGACTTTAAAACTCAAAAAATAAAAATAAAATAATAATTGAGAAGCATAAAATAATAAATTTTAAAGAAATAACATAAAAAAATAAAGAAGAAACTTGAAAACGTGGAAACAAATGAAGTAGAGGAAGTCTGTATAAGAGAGAATTCATAAATAATAATAAATAAATAAAAATGATAAGGATAAGAAGTTAAGAGCAATTAAAAGTTTTAAAACTTGAAAACTTAAAAATTAAACGTGAGATAGTGGAGGAGAGATGGTTTGAATAACTTGAAAACTTAAAATTAAACGTGAGATAGTGGAGGGGAGATGGTTTGAATATGTGGGATAGTGGTTTGAGGGAGTTATTGTTTTTTAGTTGCTGTTAAATTACGTATATATATTTTGTGTGTTATTTTCTAATTGAATAATAAATCTAAGGGTATTTTAAATAATTCCTAAAAGTGGAAATCAAAATAATTTATGAAGAAGATCTAGTGAATTACTTCTTGACCCTCATTTAATTATTTTTATAGCAATATTCTCTAAATATTAGGGGTGTTTTGGAAAGTTCATTAAAGTGGACATGAAGGGAATGAATCTATACTATAATGTAAAACTAAAACTTTTTTGATTTTTTATTTTTTTTTTTTTTTTTTTTTTTTTTTTTGTTGACTTCATAAAAATTGGACACATCACTTTTCAACCATCACAAATTTATACCTCATTATTATTTTTTTTTTGGGTAATTTGTTTTGTTTAATTTTGTATCCGATAATTACATGCCCTCTGTATAGAACTATCAAACTCTTCCCCGATAAGCGTATACCCTAACCAGGTCCCTCCCCTCTCTTTCTCTATATCATTGTTGTTTTCCCAGTTGGGGCTCGAATAAAAAAAATCCGCCTCAGTAGCCTCCTCAAGCCAGCATTTGCAACCCTGTTCAAGGACTGCGACACTCCGCAGGAAACGATGCAGCAGGCAACCCAAACTCGACATGATTAATGGGTGCGGCATTACCTCCCAACACCGGATTCAATTTTAAAACCCCTGAAGCAGGATTTTGGGCCATTAAAACCGCACTGGGATTGAAAGTTTCACCACCCAAGGTCGGGTTCAATGCGGCCACTGGCAGAGCAACATGATTGAGAGCAACAGCAGCAACGTTATTGGTATAATTACTATTACTGTTATTCTAAGGGTTATTAGCATTGCGGCCAAGTTTCCAATTATCTTTTCTTTCATGGGTTGGACGATGTGTTAAGTCCTCCCTCAAACTGTTTGAAGAAATGCCAAAACCAAAGTTTCCATCACTTGATTTTTTGTGATTTATTTTTCTCCACCAATTTATTAAAATGTTATCTTAAGTTGAAAATTTTTGTGGCAGATTCAGATTGATTTTAATTGCTATCATGTAAAACTAGTGAAAAATAATTCATTGAGAACAATTCTTGGTTTAACAAATAACTCTTCTCTGCTGCTCTAAATTTTATTTTCCAATTTGCTTCTTTGCTCTTATAACTAAATCATATTTAAATTGGTATCACGGTGAAAAGAAAAAAAAAAAATCATATTATGAAATTTTCGCTAATTCTTTGCTTTCAAATGTTACATGATTACCTCAAAATAGCAAAGATGATAAGCTTTGGGATTGTGTTACTTCCTTAACAGTTTTGTGGGCATGCTAACGGATTTGTTGCGGCATAACCAAAACAATTTTATCTTCCTATGTTATTGCCTTTCAAATGTATTAGTAATCTAATGTTTAAAAAGAGAACATTATAGCATTGTTTATTATCCCCTTGCCTTATAGGAACATCTAAAAGTCATTCAGAACAATGTTACTAAGCTAAGGATGAGCTAAAACATATTTTCCAGGTTTGACATTTTGCATAATTTTTACCTCACACCACGACTTATGGTGGTAGAGTTGGTATGGCCTCTTTAAATTCTGTTTAATTCATTTTTTCCGTGTAGTAATTGTATATTTCATATTGAGGTTAGGAATTTTTGGGTGCTATAATTGACTGCTCTAGAAAGTGTTAGTGTGCTTAATTGTTCAGAAAAGTTGATTGTTTATTTTTCATTGTTGTTAGATTTGTTTTTATTGTTCTTGGTCTATTTTCAAGCAAAATTCAATGAGAAGAACTAAAGACTGTTTTTAGTCAAGAACTACTTCTACGGTGCCGTTTAAAGCCTTAGTTTTTTCCTTTTTATTTTTCTGCTACGATGCCGTTTGAAGTCTTTGGCTTTTTCTGCTGATCTCAGTCAAGAACTACTTCTACGGTGCCGTTTGAAATATTTGGATATGGGTTCTCACAACTGGAGAATGCGAAGGCGAAGTCCCTAGCCCTGCCCTTGGTCCAGGCCCAAGTCTCCCAAGTCCAATTTTGATATGTAGCTGTCAAAGTTCTTCAAGGAAATTAGGTCGGTTCTACAACGATTAGGATTTCTAATGTATAAAAGGATTTTGTTGGCCATAGGTTTAGGGCTAAGGGCTAAAAGAAAGCTTAGATCAAGGTATTCTCTTTCTCAATTTTTCAAATTTCAATTTATTTATTTATTTTTTATACATGTAAACTAAAAGAAAAGATTCTGAACTTTATGTTTTGTAAAGCTGCCTTCATGATTGCTCTAAAGCATTGCTACGCTATATGTTTATATGCATAGTTAAAAAGTATCTTGCATAATTGCATATTATTAATGTCATCTATTGTTTATATGTATTCATCAAAAAATCTATTGTTTATATGCATTCTAGCATTTATGAAAGTATTCATGCTAAACTATAATATTATGATGATTCAATAGTCTCTCAAAAAATGATATATTCTTTCGATTTCATTTTCAATAGCTTTCCTGTGCATCGCACGGGTTTGCGACTAGTCTATAATATAAACTAAAAGCTGTAACTAAGAGAAAAAGTTTTGACTTCTCCCAAGCTTGCCATGCCAGATTTACTCTTTCCATAGAATTCCACCACACCTTTCTCTCTCCCACAATAAGTGTTCCCCCTCTCTCACACACATTTCCTCAAATTAAATCACTAATCTAATGGGTTTCTCTCACACGCCTGCTCATCTCCCTCATTTTTTCCCCTTCCCCTATTTTCTTTCTGTTGATCTGACTCCTCAAATCCCTCTTCTTCTTTTTTTTTTTTTATCATCCTGTCTTCTCTCTCCTTCTCTGGACTTCTCACCTCCCCATCACACCAACTGACTAGGGTTTCTCACATTTAAACCTTCCCAAACGTGAAAACCACATTTATTCCAGCCGTTAATCTCATGTTTGACATTAAAGACAAACGTTAGATTTTGATTTGGACAGACAACCGTTATTCTCACCCTCTTCTTGAGACGTTTCCAAATCCGGTGGACACACTCGGTGCCGCATATATATCTCATCCATTCAGTGAGGTGAGGCTCAATTCAGCTTTCAATTTCATTATGGGTTTCCAATTTCAATTCTTTTTTTTTTTCCCCTGATTTTGATTTGGAGGTTTGATGATTGGATGTTATTTTGGGAATTGGGGTTTCTGAGTAAGGGGTGAGAATAACGGCAGATAAATCATGAGAAT
Source organism: Fagus sylvatica (assembly GCA_907173295.1). Lineage (NCBI taxonomy): Eukaryota > Viridiplantae > Streptophyta > Magnoliopsida > Fagales > Fagaceae > Fagus > Fagus sylvatica. Next base: position 31,083,625 of record OU015761.1, on the reverse strand, counting down.
GGAATTGGGCATTTTTTCACCTCTATTGCGATTTGGTAGTTGTAGTTTCCATTCCTTTATATGATTTTCTTTTTGTTTGGTTTGTTGTACACTACAGGCAGTGAACTGTGAGCTGGACCGATGTGGGAATTGTTAAGAGGATTAGAGGAGTTACACACTTGGCATGCCTTTGATGTGTTTGATAAATTGATGGCTTGCTTTCCTTCGCTTTTGTTTTAGTTACACACTTGGCATGCCTTTGATGTGTTTGATAAATTGTCTGAAAGAAGCGCCTATCCAAAGCCTTGGATTCATCAGTTTTTGCTGTTCTATCGCTCTTCATTCGTCCTTTTCTTTTTTTAAAAAAAATTGTATTTATCCAATTGTTTGGCTATTCACTTTCTTTCAGACATATAAGAACCAGACAATTGTTTCTTTTCAAATATTGATAGGCAGATCATATGATGCATGTCTTAGTGGTGTATCTACTTACAAAGAGCAAGTTTAGTTTGCTCTCTCTCTCTCCTGTTTTATATGTTTGTCCTTTGAATGTTCTGCTGATTTATGGATACTTCTGCAGGATCTACTGTCAAAATATGCTGACATGAGCCTTGGAGAGGGAAGTTCCATGTCACTGTCAAAACAATGGCCCATGCAACAGTGAAAGCTTATCTTTTAGTAATTAGGAGGGGTTAGTGAAACAACCAACAGAAATACACTGATTTTGTTAGCAAATCAATTTATGCTGGAAGTGTTAGGTTTTAACATGCCATTTTGAAATCAAAAGTCCATTTGTGTGTGTATGTATGCGTCTTTCTTCAACAATTGAGCAGTTTTGGTTGGGATTACGTAAGTGTTGGTCCATTAATTTACGATCTTCGATCTTCAACAACCGCCTATATTTTCGATCTTCAATAGTCTGCCTTTGTTGGATTGGACTGCTATGCAGCTTCTATTAATGTTTGACACTTTTTAATCCGTTTTTTATCAGGTGCACTGGAAGTTTGGAATAAAATTTTTCTTCCATAACAGCTTCTCGGGGCCTTCACTAGATCATTGATTTTGTACCCATATAAATTACAATTATTTTAACTTTCTGTGTTGCTTTAAATTTTATTTTCCAGTCTATTTCAGTTTAAGTTGTAAAATAATTCTTTTGTGATTTATTTGCTTGGTAGTCTTTATTCTATGGAGAATGTGAAAGAAAGTTTTAATCTTTGTAGATTACACTAGAAGCCTTATGAGGACCTGGACCTGGACCTTTCTTTGTTCATTGATTGATTAATTGCTGAAAGTCTATTGACCTCTCTCTCGATTCTTTTCTTTGCTCTTCTGAATTAGCAAGCGGCATATGTATTGACAGGCACTATAATACTAATACTGATACAAGTTGAACCCTTTTAAGACTCTAGATAGAATCCTTTATTTGACCCATGAAAATTTTGGCTATTTAAGTTTTCTATATTGGCGTTTCAGCTCTGCTCGAAGCTGCAAGGAAGGTTAATTTATGAGATATCTTGAGCTAAGGCTTTGCATCTAGAAGGTATAATTTTTTCTGTTCTCTCTGTGGGATCTAAACGTTTTTATTTATATTGGTTCTTCTTTACATGTTTAAGGCATAGGTTCTTATGCTTTGCTCTTCTTATGCTTAACCAGATTAAAATTTGATTGATAGATATGGTGTAATAGTGACTCTTGAATTCGATGAAACACATGCATTAGACGAAATGTTCTTGAACTAAAGAAAGAGTAATCAATCAAAGCAATTAAACTTGGTTTTGTTTTATTTGGTTTTTGATATCCCTCTAAACAGACAAAATTATATCATCTGTTGTTCATCAATATTTCATTCTATGATGGAGTACAAAGAAACTTGGTACTTTTATGGTAACTAACAATATTGTGATTTTTATGATATTGGCAGAATATGGATACATATTGAAGGTCGACGAAAAGATTGACATATACAGCTTTGGGGTGGTTCTACTAGAGCTTCTGAGTTTAGAGAGTCTGTTGACATATCCTGAGTTTAGAGAGTCTGTCGACATTGTTGAGTGGATACGAAGGAAAGTTAGAGACAATAAATCATTAGAAGAAGCACTAGACCCCAATGTAGGAAGTTGCAAGCATGTTCAAGAAGAGATGCTGTTAGTCCTTAGACTAGCACTTCTTTGCACTGCCAAGCTCCCAAAGGACAGACCCTCCATGAGGGATGTCATCACAATGCTAGGAGAGGCAAAGCCTCGGAGAAAAAGCAGTAGCAACAATGATGGATGTACAACTAACAAAGACAAGCCTGTCTTTACCACATCACCTGTAAATGGCCTTCTATAGGAACAAAATTGAGCTCATCTCTGGCTATCAGTCATTGTTACATTTGTTCTTTTGTATGTAGAATTGTCTTTCTTTGATGTTTGTAATCACTGTTTGATATTGTTGTCTATAGGATTAATGGGTATATGAAATTAGATTTTTTTTTTTTTTAGCAAATAAAGCATCTTTTTTGTGTAATAGCAGAGATTGTATTCAAAATCAAGAATAGACGGACCTATTGTACTCATTCTTAAAGCAACATTAATAAATTTTTTCATGTGAAGGTGAAAGCTCAAAAACTTGACTACCATGCCATTGAGTAACAACTCAAGTACAAGATTGAGCCGTAGAATTCACTTCATAAACACTAATTTTAAATTCTGATAAGTGTGTGTGTTTGCTGAGTCAAATTATTGGGTTCTTAAAAAGGAGCCCCAATTGTAAATAGTCCTTTTGGGGTTGATGTGGCTAGCGCTTTCCTGTTCAAATTTGGCCAACCTAAATCCCGTTGGGCTGACATATTAACGAGGACGTTAGGGATTTAAGTGGGGGAGATTGTTGCCCAAATTCTGAAAGTGTGTGTGTTTTGAGTCCCACATGCTTATTGGGAACTGCTTTATTAAAATTGCTTAGGAGCAATTGTAACTTGACTATTTTGAGCACGGGTATTTTTTATTTTTTTATGTTGATTATTAATTCATTTTTTGCTCTTTGGTTCTAAGGCTTTAAATAATTTATAAGGTTGGCTTTGATACGTTGGAGTCATATATTTGCACGCATCATATTGTTCTTGTCTAATTTCCACCTCTATATGATCTGTAACAAAGGGCAATATAGGGTGGAAATCTTCTTTGAAAAGCTTGACAGCCTCTTGAACAAAATACTTCAGTTTAAGAATTTGTTTGGGAGGACTAGGGAAGTCAGTACTACCATATTGGGTTGTCTTCTCAAACTATTAATTAGTAGTCGATAACCCATGCAAATGCAATGCATGGGAAAATCATCATGTTTGTGATATATATATATATATATATATATGCATATATATATATATATATATATATATATATATATATATATATATATGTGTGTGTGTGACCCATGCAATGCACGGAAAAATCATTGTATATATATATATATATATATGTCAAATGTAAGAGTCCTATTTTCAATTAAATTTGGAATGATAATATTTTTTTATAATTACAAATTTAATACAATCTTGATATGTTTAAAAATAAAATAATATAAAAAAGATCACAAGTCACTCCATGAGGCCGAAATAGAAAAAATTGACATATAAAATCTGCAGAATAGCATTACACTTATAATACAAGACTAATATTCAGTCAAATAGTCCAATATTATACATATTGCACATAACTAATTGTGGTTATACAATATACAATAATTGAATTTACTGGAAGATGTTTAAGCCATCTAAAGGGCCCTTTCCTGCTTTTGAATCTGCCAAGAGTTCTCTAGCAGTTCTTTTTAATATTATGATTATACGAATGGAAATCTTCTATCTCACTTGTTATGTTCCATTTTATACTCCACTAATCATAACTCGTCACGTGTTTTTTTTCCTTTCCTTATAAAAAAACTAAGATTTAAAATGGAAACAAATCAAACACAATTCTAACACATGATTAATTGTGATTGGTGGAGTATAAAGTGGAACATAAAAAGTGGGATAGAAGATTTTCATTCATGATTATACAATATACACTTTGTTGGTCACTTCTTCCAGATCCTCCTCCAAACCCATGGGTATGTTGTTTTTGTGTGTGTGTGAGACAAATACTTTACCTAGTCTACAACAATCTCAGTCTTATCACATGTCTAAAGGGAAATTAAGAGAAATTCTTTGGTCCCATTCCCGTTTTGGTTTAGTGGGGTAACATGCGTAACATGCCCCAAATAACATGTATGTTACCCCAAATTATATGCATGGTAGCTTAAACAGGACCAGAACAGGACATTAAGTGCACGGGACCAAAGAAGCCCCCATGTTTGAATAATGGTGACTATATTCTTCTCCAAACATCATACACAAGACCGTCTTCAAATGAATAAGCCTATAAAATTAATAGATATGTGATGTAATTATCAAATGTTACAGTTATAAAAATTCCACTTATAATTTAATTATACTCATAACCTTACAATCATTTCATTCAATTATATTTTTAAAAAACTATAATAAACACTTTGATTTCAGGCTTCAGATTTATAAGTCAATAAGTTTACAGTTGTGTTTCTGCAAGCATGGTTCAGTTTATTGTATTATCAGATTAATGGTTCAAATTATTTAGTTTTGAAATTAACTAAATACAATAGCATCACATCAAGAAAAGAAAAAAAAAACATTTTGCAACAAAGATATGGGTTTAGAGAGTAGAAGAAAGTGGGTTTAGAGAGAAATTAAGGACCATTTTACCATATGTCATCCAAATATATTATGTAACACATCAATACATAAAATTTGTCAGATCCAAATCAAGTTACAAATTGTTAGGCTTTACAATCGAAATCAATTGCAAGTTGGATTAAAAGAAATTTTCAAAATAACCATTGACAACTTATATGATAATGTATGCAGTCCATTAGAAGTGCACTATAAATATGCACAATTTGAGATTAGCCTCACCTTCAAAAGAGAAAGTATATTTCAATACTTGATAGAAGACTCTGCCATAACATAAGGCTTACACCTCTTATGTAAAAAAGTCCTTACAATATCAAAAAACAACTCACTTATTTTGCATTTATACATCCAAATATACAAAAATTCAAGTCAATTATAACATCATGAAAAAAGAAAGAAAGATACAAATTTACGAAACATGTAATTAATTATGAAAATTTGAGATTTCAATAGAAAGGTATTAGAGGAAGATAGGGTTATAGAGAATGGTTTTGTTTTTTTTTTGTTTTGGTGTTCAGATCATTCCCACCATTATTTTGAAAAACAGAAGCATTATATTGTATTTACAAAAATTGTATATTAACGAATGAAAGGGCTAGATTAATATTATTAATTCCACAATACTAACTTTTTCTCATTGGCATTGAACATTTTGCTCCAATATTATTTTCACCTAATACTATATTGACAAATCAATACATTAATTTGACTTAAATTTTACATGTAGATCAGGCCAAAGAGCATATGGAAAAATATGGGGTGCAAAATCGCATATATAACTTAAAGATATACTATCTATGCGATTCATATTATACGTGTGAACAAGTGATTTCCAATTCAACTGTGAAAGACTTGTCCCATGACCGTATCTATTCGTAATATGGGTGACCAATCAATTCAACGATTCTTTCACTTTACCATTATTGTTTTTTTTTTTTTTTGATATGCTTTATAATTATTCTTGATGTTTTAAAATGCTGGCTGCACAATGTGTGATGAATCTTTTGAATTATTAGTTGGTAAATGACAAATGGTGATGAGACTATAGGATTGGGACACAACAGTTACCTTTAATAAGTGGCTTGTAACTTTATTAAGCAAAAACAAAGTAGTTTGTAAACTATTTTTTAGTCTTTTTGTCTTCTTTTCCTTGGCCTTTCTTCCACACATTGGATAGTGGGAGGCAGAATTATTGAGCTGATTAAGCCTTTCTTCAATAGCTACCAATTATTGAATTATTAAATTTTACAGTATTTTTCTTTTTGGATCATTCAAAACTTGATTAAACCTGCTTTTGATAAGATTACTATAAATAGATTTTGGATTATAATATAATACATTACTTCCTAATGAATTATGATATAATATGTTCTTTTGAGAAATAAAATTTGATATTCACAAAAAACAAATATTATTTTTCTCAAGAAAGAAACAATTTAAAAAAAATATTATGCAATCAATAATTTTTTTTAATGATAACTCAAGCATTAATAATTAGCTAGGGGTTGAGCCGCAAGGGGTGGGACTAAATTGCAAATTTCACCCTCTAAATTTTGAGTCATTTTGATTAAACTTTAAAATTTAAAATTTTGGATTTTAATATGTCGTTTTGATCACATTCGTAAGGAAAAGATTAACTTTTTACTCTTTTTTTCATTATGAATACTCGAGCGAGAGGCCTAATGGGATATTTTGATTGGTGAGAATTATGTTTGGTTCAAAATCGATGAGTTCTTGGGCTGAGTATCCAGACTGGGCTTGACATGAAGTTGAAGGAGATTTGTGTGTTTAATGAAATACTGAACGAGAAGGAGATTGGACTGAAGGGGGTGGGCTAGATTTTTGGCCCAAGTCGAGTATACTAGAAATAAATGGATTGGTTGGGGTTGTTTGAGTTAAATGGGAAGTGGATTCGTGTTTTTTGTTGCCTACCTCTTCATTGGAATTGGAAACGAACTAGACCTGATTGAGCTTGTTTAATTTGAAGCTTGATTTCATATTTTAAGTCCGCTATCACATACATATATATTAAATTTGGTTTGACTTCACTAGACAACGACATATTTGGGACCGATTGTTGCGAAACCTCAATCTTTGCCAAGCAAGTTCAGTATAAACTTGGCAATGGGTTTTCGTCCTAATGGTACCTCAACCTTTGTTGTGTTTCAATGTCTAGGGTTTGATCCCCAGTAACTTCATCTCAAAAAATATTGATATAAACTTACTAACCAAGATCATTAGCAAAGAAAATGTAAGATAACTTTAAACAAATAAAAGAGTACATCACACATAAAAATTATATTCTGGTGGGCATTTTGATCCAATAGTGATTTAAAGTACTTTAAAACAAATAAAGAGTACAACACACATCACACATAAAAGAGTATTAAGCATTCAACACCCAAAATAAATTTATATCGTTCTAGCATTCAACCATTCATAAATTAAAAGATCAATATTCCTTTTGTGTCATTCTCAAAGTCATGACTGGCATTTTCCTCTACATCCTCGCTTGAATCTTATAACCCTGAGTCATCCTCCAAGTTATCACCCGCATTTTCCTCTCCATCCAAACTAGAATCCTACTTTGAGTCATCCTCCAAGTCATCACCGGTATTTTCTTGTCCTTCCTCACTTGTGCTTCCATTGGTCTACAATAAAAAAGGTCAAAATGGACAAAAGGAAAAACGAATAAAAAATAAATGAGGTGAAAGAGAAAATTAATCCCAAAACAACACAACACTACATAATAATATAATAAAAAATCTCATTCTCATCCACCAAATATATATATGCAATTGATATCTAAGTTTTTCTCAAAAAAAAAAAAAAAAAAAAAAAAAATTTTCTCCTCTTGTGTCATCCATTGGTCACTTGTACATCATCGATGAGAACCAGGTATCAACCCCGCATGCTAATGCATAGGAACCGCTGTGTATTTTTCAAGATCAATTGTGTGGGCTTTAATGGGCTTTACTTGTGTTTATTTTTATTTTTGTGGGTTTAATTTAATTTTTAATTTTTATAGGCAAATATAAATCACTTGTACATCATCACACAAATTAAATTAAATTAAATATAAATTTAATTTTTATTTTTATTTTTAAAATATAAGTGTGTTTGCATTAGTAATTTTTTTTCGGAAATATACATGGGACAGTATACAACTGACAAAGTGACAAGTATATTAACAATGGCAAGTAAAGTATTATGCATATATTACCAAGGTTCTGTCACCATGAAAATGAAGATATTAGATATGTGATTGGTCTAAAGCGCGTAGCATCTTGTGTTTACTCCAACAAAAATGCTTTAAGAAATAGAATTACATAAGAGTGTGAAAACATACCTTCTCCGTGAATAGTTGTCCCACGCATGTATCAAACTTTTCCTCCCAAAATCTTTTTATGGTGATATTAAGATCTCTCTCCTGTAACTGTTGTCTTCGGACTATCCACCAAGGACTTTTATATTCTTCCTCCAGTCTAACATCCTTTAGCTTTGGCATGCTTAAGACTCCATTAGAGAAGATCTTCAATTCCTGGCATCCAGTCACAATTACTCTTTCCAGGGATGGGAATTTGATGATGCGATTACCCAAGTAGAAGCTTCTCAGGGTGGGTAAACGATCAAGCCGCAAATCTTTCAATTGATTGAAACAAATCTCATCTCCTGCTTCACCTCCTTCCTCGTTTGTGACTATTTCTTCCATTCTTTTGCATTCAAATATTTCCATACGTGTGAGTTTGACCAAACTTTTGACTACTGAGGAAGTTAATAAACTAATCAATCCATGACATCTCGATACTATCAAACTGTTTAAATTTCGGAAAGATACAGAGGATGGCATTAAATTCTTTAATCTGCCGCAATCAGATACACTTAGAATCTCCAAATTTTGAAAAGCACGGCTTTTTGGGAGTTTTCATTCGACAGATGCATCAACTTGGGCATTTTAGATAGATGTAACTTCGTCAAACGTTCGAGCAACCCGGAATATTGTTGTTCCATATCGACAGGTCCACATGCGCAAATTTCTTCGTCGAAAAAATCACAGACGTAAAGTTCCTTAAGATTGTATAATCTTTGAACAATTAGCCAAGGGAACGCTGTGGATCTATCATCTTTGCAGTACAACTTGAGAACTTTTAGTTTGCAAAAAGACTCTGTTAGAAGTCGACCACATGTCTGATTCATGGTATCATCCCAATCCAATTTTAGTTCTTCCAAGTTAGAGAGTGTATCCTAGGAGAGATCAAAGAAATGAACAAAAGAAAGGAAAATTTAGAGATTTTTAAGCAAGTTTGGGATAATATTCCCAAAAATTTTCAAGCAGGGACAGAATTTATCTTAAATCTTGTCGCATTAAAATGATTATTTTATAAAACTTTGTGCATTGATGTTCTAGATCTCTTATAGTTCCTTTCAAGGGATCTGGTTGCTAACAAGATCACTCAGGCACAAAAGTACTAGTTTATATATATGCACAAAGTTTTAATGATTATTTTAAGAAATAAGAGTGAAAAATATAACAGGCTGAATAGATAAAGGTGAGGCATAAACAAATTGTTCAATATAACAGGCTGAATATATATCCACAGAGTTTGCCACTAGTGGTTTTAAAGGTGAGGCATAAACAAATTGTTCAATCAGAAAAGTCCATAAACAAATTTGCTAAAGATATAAATAAGCAACAAAATATGACGAATCTTTAGCAAAATTGTGCACAAAGCTTTAAATCAAGTGGACTTATATTGATTCTCACTCAAATTCTATTGGAACTCAAACTTTTAACCCAAATCCATACCAAACCATTTTAAAAAACATCAAACTGATACAGGATCAGGATGGGTAGAGAAGCCAATCAAACCTGTCCTACTGTAAATCTGTAATCCTTATGCTTTAACAAATTTTAGAATAAACTGAAACAAAAAAACTATTATGAGAAAGACGTATGTGTCGAACTCAAAATTCTGAAAATATATTAGAACCAAACACAAACAAAAGTTTAAAAAATTAAACAATAATAAAGAATCCGACCTACCAACACATCATTAATTTTGACTGCAAAATAAAAAAAATTCAAACCCAAAGAAATCTTAATTAGTTTTAAGGTTTTACGAGTTGAACAACATCTCAATTCTCAAGTCCTCCATAATTTTTCCATAAAATAAAAAAAATAAAAAAGAAAAAATTTTAGATTGTCATGGACCTACCCAATATATAAAGTTCTTGTTTTGAACATTAACTTAATCTAGCTCTGTTTGAGCAAGAGATTGCTGAGCTAAAAGTTAATATGTATAGCTTTAACACAATTAGGCTACAGCTGGCCATTGGGCTCCTAATCCTAGTACTTATATTTAATCCCACTAGTTATTAAGTATTAACAAATCGTTATGAATTTTACTTTATTGTTGGATTATTTTAAGATAACTACACTAAAATAGTTGAATCGGAAGATGATGGACATTGAGCTTTGAATGATTAACAAAGAAACAAGAACGAATCATACCTTTTCAATCAGAAAGAGAGACTGTTGAATCGGAAGATGATGGCCCAACTCATTTGTATTTGGGAAGTTTAAATCATTCGAAGCAACAATCTTCACTTTGTCGCATTTGTATATCTCCAACTTTTTCAGTGATAGCCACTCCAATGTGTGTTTTCCTTTATAGAAACACTTGAGGTCAGGCAGCATTTCAAGACTTAGGGAGATTAGTCGTGGAAACACAAACTTAGTCGTTGTTTCTGATCCTTCTTCCATTGCAACAATTTCCTCCAATCCACAATCATTAATGTATAGTTCCTCAAGCTGTTCAAGACTTTTGGCCACCGAGGCTGGGAAAAGACTTTTCAAACTTTTACATCTAGAAACTTGAACTTCACGCAGATTTTGAAATGTTAACATTGTTTGGGGATCCGAACTCCATACATGCTTTAGTTTCGGAAGATCAGATAAATACAGGCGTCTCAACTGAATGGATACCATATCACATATTTCATTAACATTTACCCCTCTAATTTCAAATACCTCTTCCACTGAATTGCAATTTCCTATGTACAAGCGTTGTAGATTCTGGAGTCTTCTCAGCATATTAGTTGTAGTTTGCAGAAGGAATCTCGAACGAGTTGGTTGTGCCACATCATCTTCAGGTTATTAATGCGGTCGATGGTATATTTCTCCAAGTTAGGAAATGCAACCTACAATTCTCACATAATTATTGAGTCAATAAATACCTTTATATTACCTAAAATAGTGGAGAATAAGAAGATAGAGAGAAGATCGAAAAAGTTAATTAAATTAGATTTATGTTGAGAATATGACATAGAGACAAACATAGGAAAATTTATTTAACAATTATACCACGAAGCTAGTAGAACATGGACCAAACTAATAAAAGAAAGGAGGAAAAAATAAATAAACCTTTTAATTGAAGAGAGTAGTCAGTACTCAGTACAATCTTAGATAACAATGCTTTCGAGGATAAAATTCAATAGAATTTCTTAAATTATTTAATTAGGTCTCACAGATTCTATATATATTCCAAATATATTATGAATTGAGTTTAAATTAATCATATAATGAGAAAATTTTAAATTGGTATGCACTAATTAAATTGATTTGCACTAATATTTAGAAAATAAAATGACCAATACTCGTACTAGTATCAGATCTACTCTAAACATTAGTCTCTAATTTAAACACTTTTAAATTTGTTAATAGTTATTTAATCTTTTTCTTATCTTTACTAAATATATGAGAATTGCCATTGTTTACAATTACTCTAAACGATAATTACTCTACTCTAAACATTGGTATGCACTAATTAAATTGATTTGCACTAATATATATATGAATGAGACATTACCAATAAAGCACTAAAATTTGTGTTTCATGCTCAAACTAAAGATGTACATGTGAGAAGGTTATCAAAATGGTTCAATTATACCTTTTCATTGAAAAGTATGTGACAATCAACATCAGAATGGAAGCCCATCAAATTTGGCAATGTTCCTAGACCCAAAGAACGCAATTGAGTGAACTCTATTATATCTGCCGTGACATTGTTGTTGTCGTTGACGTCTATCTCGTTTTCTCTTTCCTTTGCAACAATTTCATTCATTACCTTGCAATCCCAAATTGATATATTCTCGAGTTGCGAAAAACATCTAACCATGGATGAGGAGAAGACAAATATCAAATTCTCACAATGTCTCACTTCTAACTTTTTCAAGTTACGAAAAGACCCCATTGCAAGTTGGTCATGACATATCTTTTCCAAATTGCTCATATTGATGAGAGAAATTGACTCCAAGATAGGAAACGCAACCTGTTGACCTCCGATCGAGTTAATGATGTATTGAATCTCAACACTATTTCGAACATATAGATGCTTCAACTGTGGAAAACCTTCTTGATCAACTCCGTAAAGAATATTTCTAATACCCTTTCCAGGCTGCAAATCAAAATATTCACAACTTTTCAATAAAATTTTAATCCCGCCCTCTGATTGAAAATTTCTATCAAGCTCAATTTTCAATTTTTTTGAGATTTTAAACTCATCCTCATTCTGACCACTATCATCGTTCCAATCCCAATCAGAGCCAATTAATATTTTATACCTTACCAACTTCTCAAAAAGCGATGCTTTTGGCAAAATCTTGGCATTGGGAATATGTATACATAACGTGGTTAAGAGTGACAAATGGTCCAACTCTAAAACCCTAGCATTGCTTCTTTCTGTACTTTCTCCATCAACATGCCATTGATTAAAGCTACCATTCATATATAGTTCTTCTAACCTTTTCAGATTTGATAACATATTGCATGGAATGACTTCAAGTTGGTTGCAACCTTTCAGATCCAACAATTGAAGGTGAGTCAATTGCCCTATTTCCACGGGTAACTTTTTAATGGATGTTGATATGGTAAGAGCTTTCAACTTCTTTAATTCTCCAATTATAGCCACGTCTTCTATCTCACATTCGTGCAAAACCAACGCTTGGAGGATTGTGAAGGCATGAAAGGGATGAAGGTAGTGGGAAAACATAATCCTTGCAAAACTAAAACTCTGAGCTCTTTCACCCGTTCAAAAAAGTGACTAGGGATTGGTGAAGAATTGTCTTTATCATACAAGAAAATGAAGTTCAGTTGTGCATCATCCAACTTTTTAGGAAGCTCACTAAACTTAACATCGAAAAGTGAAATTCCAATGAAATCTTTCAGTAATTTCTTATTTGACCATTTTTCCAAACTCATCTGAAGTTCTTATGGTTAACATTTCCTTATCTTTGTCTGCAATATAAATGGCAACATCACGAATGATGTCATGCATTTTAAATGTACCACTTCCGTTACCATCTAACAACAAGCCAGAATCTTTTAGACTTTCGACCAATGTGTGGACCCTATTTCTCACATCTTCCACTGTATAGACATCTTGAAAGAATTCCAAACCCACCAATAATCCTCCATAAGAAAGCTATTTCTATGTTCGTATCTTCTTCAAATGAACTGCAAAACAAGAATAGAGATTTCTCTTCCTTAGTTAAAAAGTTGTAACTCAACTTTATACTTGCGTATACCTTCTCATGCATCCCATCGATCTGTGTTGGATTTGCCCTTTTTAACTGTCGCAAGGCATCCTTCCAAACTTTCGGATTCTTTCGATTTTTCAATGCATTCGCAACTGCTGTAATGGCAACCGGTAAGCCAGCACATTCTTTGACAACCTCAATCAATGTAGGTTGCAAATTCAATGTTTCAGGTAAATCACCCACTATTTTCGCAAACAAGTATTCTGCTTCATTTTTTGATAAAATTTCAACATAGAATAATTGTTGAACATCCACGTAGATCTCTAATACATTTCGAAATCTAGACGTCAACAATAGTTTGCTTCCTTTTTGATTATCCCCAAAATAAATTCCAAGATCCTTCAAGTCAAGCTTCTTCCAAATATCATCTACAATTACAAGGATCTTCTCTATCTTCAATCGCTCACGTAGCAAATGTGCTTTTTCAAAATTAGTGTCCTCATCATCAAACTTCAACTCTAATTCTTTTGCAATGTCTTTCTGAATCTGTTTCAAGTTTGGAGTTTGGGATACAACTATAGTAACCATCCTTTCAAATAACTTTTCTTCCATGGCTTGTGTAGCAACTTTTCCAACTAGCATGGTCTTACCCAGGCCGCCCATCCCACATACTCCAATGGCGTGGATATTATCATCTTTCAAAGCCTTCATAATTCCCTCCAAAATTGACTTTCTTGATTCAAATTCCTCAAAACCTTCAGTAGGTATTGGGGTCACTCCTCGTATAGGCACACGATGTCCTATTGTATGGAAAGTTTCCTTATCTTGAATTAATTTCTTGACATCCAATCCCATCTTATATGCTCTTTTGCTAAGTTGATAACGGGCCTTCAAATTAGGACACCAGCCATGGCAGCATTTCAACTTTGTTTGGCCTTCCTCTTCAAAGAATTTTTGTACCTCTGTAGTGATCTCCTCAACACTAGTCAGCCACCTTGAGACGTTCGGCTTCAATTTCCTCTACATTGTTTCTAGCAGCTTTAACCTTATCATCCACTCTCTGTCTGGCATCCTTAAGCTTGTTAACATCGGTTTTGAGATTGTCAACATTACTTTTGTAGTAAATCAGATAACCCATCTGACGTGCAACTACTCCAATTCGTGTAATCAACAATTTTTTCAAAGATCACTTGAAAAGGCATCGTTACAATTTCCATTTTTTATTTTGATTTTTCCCTTTTTTGTTCTTTTTGGGCGACTGTCAAGAAGCATTTGAAAACAATTAGAAATCAAAACGAGGACAACAATGACGGTGGAATGAAATTAAAGGACAGAGCCAAGGGCATACCTTCCCCTTTGGGATATTGATCAAGAGAATTTTTTTGAATGATCTTCTACGCCTTCAAGTGTACTACGAGTGCGATTGAGAAAACCTGAAAGTTGACAATTAAAAAACCTAAACCAAGTTGACTTTACAAATATGATTTATTATCGTTTCATTTTAAAGACTTTTTAAAGAAATTAAAAATTCTACTTTAAACCTATACTTTATTGGTGATAACAAATTAAACTCTGAACTTTTAAAATAAAACAAATTAAAAATAGCATCAAATTAAACTAAAACCAATAGAACTAAGAAAAAAAAATATATGCTATGTTTGGAAGTTTGGAGGGAGAAGAGAGTAAAGGATAAGGAGGGGAAGGAGAGGAGAATGGTTAGCCCTTTGCCCCTATTTAGATGTCTTAGAAATTAAGTAAAGGGGAAGAGGAACAATTACCCCCCCCCCCCTCCATTGTTCCCTCCATTGTTTAGATGTTTTAACAATTAAGTACAGAAGGAGAGAAAATGAGAGGAGAATGGTTACATAAATTGACAATTATAACCCACATTTTCTAATTTTAAAGAAACATGTATAAATTGGCATCATAAGGGCATAACTGACAGTTTAATTTTTTTTAAATATAAGTGGAAACCAGTCCCCTTCACTCCTCCTCCAAATTCCCCCGATTTGGGGGAATTAATAATGAGGGGTTTGGAGGGGTATCTTATCCTGTATTCCCTCAAATCCTTCCCCCACCCACTTAAAAAAAAAAAAAAAAAAAAAAAAAAAAAAAAAAAAAAAAAAAACTTCTAAATAAGGTTCTTTAAACATCCCCCCCATCCCCTTTCCTCTACTCCCCTCTCATTCCCCTCCATCCAAACATAACAAGCAAACTAATTGAGTGAGAGAGGGTGTACTGTACCCCACAACCGTCTGTCGCATGCCGCCTAAGCGGAAACAAAACCATGAGGCTTCGGGCCAAAGCGGACAATAGGGTCCTCATGGTTCAGAGCCAAGGACGACTCTCCTCTGAGGGTGTAGGTGAGGTGTGTAGTCTCACATCTCTTAAGTGGGTCCCTTACTTGTTCATATAGGGTCCTGCAAGAGGCCTTTCACTTGTGGGCCTAACGAAGCCCCAATAAAAACAAGACTGTGAGGTTTCGAACCAAAGCAGAAAATATCTTGCTAGGTGGGTGTACTATGGATCCCGATACTATTCTTATCTCTTAGCTTCAATTGTCTTTGTTGAATTATGTGGTGAAATAACCATTAATGTGTGTTAAAAAAAATTATTATTTTAAAAACCTTGCAAAGTATTATATGTTTTTTAATTAATTGTTAAAATAATATTTAAGGTAATAGGGATTGCATGTGTGGCCATGATTGGCTTTGTGGGGTTTGACATGGTCAAACAAAGTTGAGATATTTACTCATTTTCAAATATACAAAGTTGTAAGTGGGAGCAGTGAGAAGATAAGAAGAGTAACGTACAAGTACTTGTTTGTAGGAATTGAAATGAGTGTTAAGAACTATTAGAGATACATTGGCTCATGAAGCACACTACTTGTAAAACAAGCAAACCTAGTTCTAGTTAATCTAGGACTAGCATAGTTTCTCTACTATATAAATTATATTGGGCTCATTGTAACAAAAAATAAGGACATAAGGATCTCATATAGTAAAGATGTAGCTGTTAAGGGTTGTCCTTTGTGGACGTAGACTGTTAGGCTGAACCACTTAACTCTTGCTTCCATTTTCTCTTTCCCTACATACACTCAGGGCCGGTTGGGGGATAAGCCCCACAAGCCTTTGGGCTTGGGCAACCCCTCTTAGGGGCAACCAATAAAAAAAAAATAATCATTTGGCAACAGGCCAACAAATTTAGATATGGAGCAACAGATAACAATTTATTAAACTGTTACATGCATGAAACAGAGTTCATACTTCATTTGTGGCAGGTGGCATGTAGGAGTAGGAAGTGGGGTTATTGAGTTTGTTTCCTATTTTAATGTTGATTTTGTTACTGTTTAGAATTATTCGGTGTCTTTTATGTTAGTTTTTTATTAATGAGTTATATTTTTTAGAAGTAGTAGTCCTAGTGGTCCACTTTATTTATTTTAGTAGTTTGGTTATCTGTGTCTTCGGTTAGTGAGTAGGATTTTTAAGTGATATATATATCTCAAAAGTGAAAGTAATTGTCCCTTGTTTTTAGCACAGTGGAGTTCTATTTTATTGCTTTGGAACGTTAGATGCAGTTGTATAAATTTCCCTTCAGTTCTCGAAAAATAAAATCATTTGAAAAATATTTGTATTTTTCAAAAAAAAAAAAAAAAATTGTAGTCTATTAGACTTTTGGAGAGGTTGGATTTCCTTGAAAAATCTATACCTAAAAGTCAAGATTTCCTCAATTAAATCCATCACTTTATTTTAATTATGTTGTTCAGCAATCAATTCTATTTCTTTATTCCTCCAAATATCGTGAACGAATTAATCCAAACAAAAGTACAAATAAAACCTACAAACAAATTTTTACTAATCCGGCAACATAATGTCACAAACACATAATTGGGTCTCAACAAAACAAAAGGCCACTGGCTACCAAAAGTGTAAAGACAAATCTCTAATCCATAATCCAAATATCTAGAAATCACCTTGCAATGAGAAGTTGTTTCTTTGAGTCATCATGCTAATTATAAAGCACCATAATCGGGGTTACATTTTACTTCATTTTATTTTATTTTTATGTAATTCAATGTAAAAACATAATATAACCTTGATTTTGCATTAAAGTTTTTTTAAAAATTGGACCTTTATTTTTTTTACACTGAAATACAACACCCTTTAAGTTTGGCCAGTTTTGATTTTGTTCCCTAATGTTTGAAAGTTTTGATCCGCTCCCTCCTCATTTGGTTTCGTTTGGGTGTTGGCTCTTCCGTCCAAAAAACGTTAATCCTTGACCGTTAAGTGCCACCTCAGCTCAAAACGACATAGCTTTAATTCATTAAAACTTCATTTTTGTTCAACTATTAAAAAAAATAATAATAAATAAATAAATATTTACTTTCTTTTTTTTTTTTCGTTATTGTGTTCTTTTAATTTTATTTTTTTATTTATTTATTTTTTCTGGTATTACTTAATGTCCTTAATGTTTATCTTGATCTCAGAGATATCCTCCACAACCTTATGATCAGCTTCCAGCTTTTTGAGTATTGTGCTCTCATAGGTGTGAATGTTATCCTATTGCTTTATTATCAATTTCTCTCATTTTCTTCTCCCAGAACTTGAGTTTTGAATCAGGTTCTTCAATCGCTTTAACATCTTCAAAGAAATGCTTTTATCAGTACCTGCTCTATTTTGATTGATTCAACTTGCTCTTTGGCGTAAGATCTTCGAACAATATCAGATGTAGATGGTCCAGTACAAATCAAACCATTCATTTGGCTTCATTAAGATGTAAATAAAGCATTGAAGTCTTACCCTTTTTCCTTTTTTCTCTATTCTCTCTCTCTTTCACTCATCTCTGACCTGCTCTCTTTCTCTCATTTCTCAGATCGGAGATCGATCTGCTCTCTCTCTCTTTCTCTCATTCCTCAGATCGAAGCTCGATCTAGGCTCTCTCTCTCTCTCTCTCTCTCTCTCTCTCTCTCTCTCTCTCTCTCTCTCTCTCTCATCTCCTCAAATCGGAGCTGGGTTTAAGGTGTCGCCGGCATAGTGAGCAACACCATGAGCCATCTCCATCGTGGGTGGTTGGGTTCGCCATTTCGTGCTGTCGTGAGCCACCGTGAGCTAATTTTTGGTTTGGTTGATTTTGGATTTTGGATTTTGGATTTGGGGGTTTGCTGGTTTGGGTGTTAGGTGTTGATTGGTTTTGGGTGTATGTGTTTATCTTTTTAATTGGTAGTGTTTGGATTCAGATTCGGGGATTGGGAAGTAGATCTGGGGTTGTGAAAGTTTCGGAACTTTTTGTTTATTCTGTTTGGTTGCTGAGAAAGTGTGGGAAATAAGGAATTTAACAATTGGGTTTGGGTTTGGGTTTGGGGTTTGGATGTTTATCATCAGGGGTGTTGAAAACGGAAATCGGAAAAATGGGAAAAGGGAAAAAAGGAAGAGAGAGAGAGAGAGAGAGAGAGAAATTATTTTAAAGTTTTTTGTTTATATTTTTAATTCAATTTACATGTATGATTTTATTAGGTCAATTAGCACATGTGTCAGGTTTAAGTGACACTTAACGGTCAGATGCTAACGTTTTTTGAACTGAAGGATTAAAATACAAATGGAACCAAATGAAGAGGGAGTGAATCAAAATTTTCAAACATTAAGGAACAAAATCAAAACTGACCAGATTTAGAGAGTGTAGAGTATATTTCAAAATTTTTTTTTTTTTTTTTTAATATTTAACAGTAAGCAGGCAACCAAAATGGGACGAGCTTGGGACAACCCAATGCTCGAAACCGGCCCTACATACACTCTTAACATATCCTTCTTTATTCTTTTATATTTAATCAAGAACTTGACATACTTGTACTAATTTTTAGTAACAAAATGAACGTTAGGAATTTATGGGTATTTAAATATCCTACAAACATATCGATAAACTCACGACTGCTTGGACACTACTTACTCCTTATCTCTCCTATCTTATCTAAAATATTTTAGGTGAAAATATTGTTTTCGTCCCATAAACTATACGTGAAATTCGTTTTTCGTCTCTAAACTTTCAAAAGTTCTCTTTTTGTCCTTAAATTTTACAAACGTCTCATGTTTTGTCCTTCTGTTAACCCACCTTAACGTTAATCCTACGTGTCTTAACGAAGTGCTAACTTGTTATTTATTTAACATTATTAAATCTAACATGAATTTTTGTTTTTTGCTTTTAAAAAATAACACACATGACACGAAATCATTGGTCCACTCATTCTTTGTTTTAAAATACCAATCACCCTCAGTCTCACCCAATCCCCCCTCCTCAGATCTTCAAAAATCCCCAGTTTTCACAATATTTCCTCTTCTATTCTCATCATGCCGGCACGATTCTTTTAAACTCTGCTCTCCGACACTCAGAGCTAGAAAACTTGACCGTCCATGGAAACAGCTAAAACATGAAGTTACAACTCCATACAAAAGAAAAGGTAGCAACCTGAGAGTGCGTACTCCTTAACCCAACAACAGAAGGTAAAGAGATCTATAACATTTGCAACATCACAAAACAAATTATGGAAGATTAATACACGACATATTATTCACTTGCGTCATTGATAACCATGTGAAGCTTTTCGTCCTCAAACACTTCTTGGCTTGTTGTCAAATATGTACAGTAATTCATAACCTCCCACAACACGTTCATGCTCAAAATACAAATTCAAGATTGATTGGTTTTGGCTTGTGAGAATAGAGGGGGAAATCTGGATGAAATTCTGAAAATTGGGAGTTTTTGAAGAAATCTGGTGGTTCTGGCTGGTGGCGGCTACCGTAGATGAGATTTAGTTGAAAGTTGATTTGAGATTTTCATTTTATTTATTACATAATGAATTAATTAGGTGTAAATTTAAGCAAAGTATGCGTGACCCAATGATTTCGTGCCACGTCTGTTATTTTTTTAAAAACAAAAAACAAAAAAAATTCATGCCAGATTTAATAATATTAAATAAATAACAAATAACAAGTCAGCACTTTGTTAAGACACATAAGATTAAAGTTAACGTGGATTGACAGAAGGATAAAACATAGGAATTTTGTAAAGTTCAGAGACGAAAAGAGAACTTTTAAAAGTTTATGGACAAAAAACGAACTTTAGGTATAGTTTAAGAACGAAAACAATATTTTTGCCAATATTTTATTGATAATTTTTATTTATTTTTGCTTCAGTCTTGTGGTCAATATAGTTTTGTCTATATTTTGTTTCTTGCTTCTTAGTGCTCTGTTTTTTCTTTATAGATCCCTGAGTCAGGATTCAGTTGTTGGGTCTTGTAACTCTTGTATTGTCTAGTTTTATTCTTAATAAAATCTTTTTGAAGTACCAAAAAAAATACATGCATAATATTTTTTGAAAAATCAAAACGAAGAACAAATTAAAGTTGGAACTTGGACAACGTACCTATCTCTCGAATATCAATGAACTGAGTTTTTTTCCTTAACTACTTAGACCACAGAGCAAGGACGTTCGCTTCGGTTAATGAGAGTAAACGTGAAACTCATTCCTCCTTTTCTTTTTTTCTTTTTTCCTTTTCTCTTTTCTTTCCCTTTCTTTTTCGCCGCAGAAATAAAACATCAACAAGAGCTGCATGCATCAAAGGAATAATCAAAATAAAATGAATTATAAAAAGGAGAAGTAAGTAGCCATTCATTCAACAACAACAACAACCACCAAGTCTAAAAATCAAATTTTTGGGATTGGTTATAGATCCTCAACATTAGAGATGATGACTAGCTGAAAAACACAACAAAAATTAATTCAAAGGATAACTGAATACAAGTATACGGCGTACTCACTTTAATTTAGTCAATGGAGTAGTCTTTTTTTCAACTCCTCGATTTAGACTGCAAATCAAAGATAGTCACACACTTAAAGAAATGGATGTTAAATGAGAATCGATAATGAGAGTGATGGGAGATGAGTGGAGAGTAGTAGGAATGGATGCCTAAATGACAAAGAACAACGCAGATGATGAATTGAAGACAAAAATTGAGAAAGTGTCAGTAAAGGTATAGAGATGGGGGAAATAATATGATATCACACTCCATGCTGTCTACTATTTTCACAATAGACTATATTTTATCATATATAATTCATTAGGCCATTATGTATTATATTATTATAATAAAATATATATGTATATATATATATATATTATATATAAAATATATATGTATAATAATCTTATCAAACGCAGGCTTAATCAACTTAAAAAATGCTCCAAAAAGAAACATAGTGTAGAATTTAATAATTTAATAATTGGTATTGAAGGAAGGGCGCTTCATCAACTCAATAATTCTACCTCCCACTAGCCACTGTGTTGAAGAAAGGCCAAGGAAAAGAAGACAAAAAGTCAAAAAGAAAAAAGAAAAAGTTGCAAGTTCCTTTTTAAAAGCTATTTTCCCAATCATATAATCCCATCACCATTTGGCATTTACCTACTAATAATTCAAAGGATTCATTCATTCATTGGTCACCCATATTACTTGTTCACACGTATAATATGAATCTCACAATTAGTATATCTTTAAGTTATATATTCGATTATGCACCGCAAATCCTATTTTTTCATATGCTCTTTGGCATGAAATACATGTAAAATTTAAGTCAAATTAATGTACTAATTTGCCAATATAATGCTTTTGTAATATTAATTAATGGACAAGGTTTGGCTACAAACTGGTTTGTAGTCCGTTTGCTATAACCCACTATGTGGCAACTTATAAGACCATCTACATGTATTATTTAAAGAAATCACATGACTCATTAAATAGATCATGTGACTAAAGTACATGTGAATGATCTTATTAGTTGTCACGTAGTGAGTTGTAGTGAGCTGGTTACAAACTAGTTTATAGCCAAACTCTGTCCTTAATTAATTAATCGCAAACCCATGCGATGCACGGAAAAAATGAAAAATTACATAACACTGTATGACTAAATATATACTCCAAATAATGTACATAAGAATAAGAAACTGAAACATTATTTAGTATATCAAACATAAAAGGTTTGGAATTTATAGAGCTCAAAAAACTTTGGAAAGTCAATTTGGTTTAACTTAATTTCTCAGTTTTTGCAAGTGCTTGTTTGTGTGTATATGTCTGTGTGGATGTCTATGTTAGTTAGAAATTCTAGATACACTTTCTGGTCATTACCGCCTGAAACTTCTGATAATTAATGAGTTAATATAATAACTTGGACGTGCATTCTCACGCAGTTCCAGCCTGTGAAAATTGTATAAATTGTTTAGGGGTTGTTCCAGTTCCAGCCATGTACAATACTACCCAAAGATATATAAATTGTAACAATGTGATTGAGTCAAGCTACAATGGGTAAATTGTTTTTCCCCAAGATGTAAAATCTATTAATTTTGGAGGGATTTCTAATAATTTATTTAATCTAAATTATTAGTGATCAAATGTAAAAATTCAAAATTTATGGACTAAATTGTAATAGAATCAAACCATAATTAAAATTCTCATAAAATATTTGGTGAAATTTTATGGAATGATGGTCTTCATTTTACATCACATTAGTAAATGGTCCCCCCCACCCCCAAGAGAAAAGGAAAGAACAAAAATACACACTTCATCTTGAAAATGTAAGAAATCGTGAATCATGTGAACTAGGTGAAGAGGTGACTTGTAACGGAATTTGAGCAACCTGATAAATTTGTCTTTTCATAACTTATTAACATGAGAAATTGTTATTGAAATTATATTACGTGCTAATCACAACAAGCTCAATCAATTTGGTGTGACTGATGTATTTGCTCTTGATTTGAATCCTTCCCCTACTTTATTTTAATAAAAAAAAAAAAATATACTTCAACAATAGAAAAAAAGTTTTGGAACAAAATCCAAATCACAGTTGATCAAAGGGTCACAATTAGTCCTTGCAATCGGGTCCACAGTCCAAAATCAGTGTTACGTCATTTCTTCGATAGCTCACGCTACACCCTTCCCATCCGATTTTGTTTTCAATTATTACTGACAAGTAATTTCCAAGATTCTTACCGCAAGGGAAAAAAAAAAAGTAAAAAGCAAAAAGAAAAGGAGAAAAAAGAAGAAGAGGCTGGACAACAGTAATTGTGTCATCTACAACACGACAAAAAGAGATAAAAGTGTAATTAACTAGGAAAAACAAACTGTAAAAACCATCTCTTTATATAAGTCAAGTTAAGGTTAAAAAAGAAGAAACAAACATATGAAAGTTGAAACCTCACAAAATTTAATAATTTTACGAGCCTGGCGTTTGGGTACTATTAGTTAAGTACATTCAATTATCATTAATAGCCCCGACAATAGAGACAGAGCCACATGGGGACCAAAGAGGGCCTTGGCCCCTTCCGGCTCTACAAAAAAAAAAAAAAAAAAAAAAAAAAAAAAAAAAAAAAAAAAAAAAAAGGCTAGAGTAGGTATAAAAAGTTAATTGGCCCTCACTTACCTAATTTTTGGACCCTTTCAACAAAAAATTAGCCCAAAACAAAATAGTCAAAATTATCCAAGAACCCAAATCACAAATCAGCCCAAGTCAAAATTACCCCACTCACGTAATTTTGTTTTTCTTTTCAAATTACAACAAATCAGAAAATGTATAAATCTATTAAATTAAAAAAAAAAATTAAATAGCTAGGGTTACGGTGGCCAGACCCAGTAGAATCAACAAAAAAAAAAAAAGAATTACCGTAGAGGAGAGAGAGAGAGGGGCTGCAGACCTCATAGCCATCGCGGCTTGGCTTCGGCAGGAGGCTCACGCCTAGCTAGAGGCTTGGAAAAGCATCGAATCACACTGCAACTCACAGCCTTCACGGTCACGACGCACGCCTTAACCTCGCTGGCTCGATCTTCTTTCGTTGGCGCTACTGCCCGCAGATCTGGTATGAGGTATCTCTCTGAGACTCTGACTCTCTAACTCTCAGACTCTTATCTCTCTCACTCTCTATTTGCTTAAATTGCTTTGATTTAAAATGTTAGAACTTAGAACTTAGTCTCAGATCACTTATTTATTCACCGTCATTTTTTCTTTCTTTTTTATTTCTCTCTCTAGTCTTCAGTCTTTCACTTTCTCACATCTCAATGATTTTTCTTTTTAGTGTTGTGTACTGAGTTGCTGTGTTTGATTATTGATTGCTAACTTAGATCACTTGACTTGAGTGCTTTGTTTGTAAGTGTTTGGTTATTAATTGCTGACTTGCTTTGTTGTGGGTCATGGGTGTCAAATTTACTGTGTTTAACAACTGTTTAGCTGTGCAATATGTACTAGTGTTGTAGTGCACAAAATAAACATAATTTCTATTTGATTTGTAGATTATGGGTAAGTCAACTATAATAACGCACTTTTTTCAACAGAAAGAACCATAATGATTTAGAATCTAGTGCTAGTGATGTAACATTGCCAACCACTAATGCCGACATCCCAATTACAAGAAATGTCGAAATTCCAATTCTGGAAAATGTGGATATCCATATTTCGAAAAATGTTGATATCCTATTTCCAGAAAATCTTCAACCAAAATTTCAAAAAATTGATACTAGTTTGTTGGAGTGGGATACTGGATTGCATCAACAAATATGGGATTATCATGTTAATCAATGTGATGAAATCCGACGAGCTTACATTAACCATGGTGCTTTCCAACCTAATTTGACTACATACAAAAAATCCGGACCATAAAAGCATCGTCTTAGCTTTCAACACTCTTGGTTCCAAATCTTTCCATCATGGCTTGAATATTCTCCTACAAAAGATGCAGCATTTTGTCTCCCATGTTTTCTCTTTCATAAGCCATCTAGGATTCTTGGACAAAATGCATTCACGGTTGATGGATTTAGTAGTTGGAAGAAAGTTAGAAATGGAAAAAGATGTGTTTTTTTTTTTTGTCTCAAGAAGGGAAGAATTTTAATTCATCTCATAGAGTTGCCGAGGATAGATTAGATGATTTGATGAACCAACCTCAGCATATAGACAAGGTATTGAACAAACAATGTCATATTGAAATTGCAAAATCTACTACAGTTGAAGGCCTCAATTGATGTTGTTCGACTGCTTACATTGCAAGGTGTTGCTTTTAAATGTCGGGATGAAAACTATCAATCGTGGAAATTTTCTTGAAATATTGGATGTGGTAGTTTCATATAATGAAAAGGTTGTTGAAGTGATAACAAAAGTTCCAAAAAATGCGACCTACACATCACCACAAATCCAAAAAGAAATTCTACATGTTTTTTCAACTAAAGTGATAAATGCAATTCGTGAAGAAATTGGTGATGCAAAATTTTGCATAATTGTTGATGAAGCCTGTGATGAGTCAATGCAAGAAAAAATGGCTATAGTTTTAAGATTTTTGACAAAGATGGCTTTGTGCGAGAATGCTTTTTTGGGGTTGTTCATGTTGCTGACACTGTTGCATTAATACTAAAAAAAGCGACATATTCTTTGTTATCTCGTTATAATCTAGATATTCAAAATATTCGGGGGCAAGGATATGACGGTGCAAGTAATATGCGAGGTGAGTCGAATGGATTACATGCTTTGATTTCACATGATTGTCCATATGCTTATTACATCCATTGTTTTGAACATCGTAGTAGCAACATCAAAAGCAGTTATTCCCGTTTATAAATTTTTTGATCGGTTGGCTTTCATTATCATCATTGTCGGTGCCTCATGTAAGCGTAACGAGCAATTGAAATCTTAAGACGCTGAATTTGCATATTTGATTGATATTGATGAGCTTGAGACTGGAAGGGGACTTAATTAGAAGTGCACTTTGCAATGAGCTGGAGATACTCGTTGGAGTTCTCACTTTCGATCAGTTTCTAGCTTGATAAAGATCTTAGTCCAACATGTGAAGTTTTTCTCAAAATCATTAAGGAAGGATCTACTACTTCACAACGGGGAGAAGCAGACACAACTTACACAACTTATTTGATATTAACTTCGTTTGAATTTTTCTTCATCTTGCATCTTATGAAAAAAACTATGGAGCTCAGTGATAAACTTTGTCAAGTTTTGCAATTCCAGACTCAAGATATTTTAACCGCTATGCGTCTTGTTTCATCTACTAAAGAACTTCTCCAAACATTCAGAGATGATAAATGGGATGACTTACTTACCAATGTGATATCATTTTGTGAGCTAAGATCCATAGATATGCCGGATATGACTTCTCGTTATGTTGATAGACGAGGTCAAGCTCGTTATCAGCAAGATGACTTTACAATTGAGCATCATTATCGAGTGGATATTTTTTGTGCTACAATAGATTCTCAATTGCATGAACTAAATCATCGGTTTAATCAGCATGTAGTAGAGTTACTTGTGCTTAGTTCAACTCTAGATCCTTATCAAGCACGTTAATCTTTTAGAATCAATAATATTTGTTTTTTGGTAGCTAAATTTTATCTGCAAGACTTCACGGAGCATGAAAAAGAAGTTTTGCAAATAGAACTTTGTCATTTTGAGCATAGTGTAGTTCAGCATTCATAGTTCAAAAATTTGTCAAGCATTTCCGAATTATGTCAATGGCTGGTGAGGACAAGAAAATCAATAACCTACCAACTTGTTTTTAGAGTGGTTATTCTTGTACTTACTCTTCCAATTTTTATTGCAACTACAGAGCGGGCATTTTCAGTTATGAATATCATCAAAACTAGGTTTTGCAACAAAATGGAAGATGATTTTTTAACAGACTCCTTGCTTTTATACATTGAAAGGGAAATTGTCGAGTCGTTTAGTACAAATTCCATCATAGATGATTTCAGTAATGTAAAAACACGTCAACTTTTATTTTCTTCGAAAAATGCATTGTAATGTATTAAGAATAGTTATTTTGTATATTTTCAGTTGTTGATGTTTTGTTAATACTATATGGATGCTACTTTGGATTTTCAGGAAAAAAAAAATTTGGTTGATACACCGGCCCCTACTCATGTAAAATCCTACCCGATAGTTTTTTTTTTTTTAAATCAAGAGTATATATTGTGTAGTCTTTGCTTTCAATCTGGCAATCACTGGCGCCATTGATCTAGCTTCCCTTCACGACTTCACTGGTTCACCTCCGTTTTGCAGATTCACTCTGTTGTGTGTCTTTCCTTTCTCTTTGGCTATGGTTTTTTCTTCTTGAAATTGTTATCGTGTGTATCAATGTCTATCATTTTATTGTAAACCATATGATGTGGCAGTGTTCTACTAGAGAGTGCAAATATAGCTTTTTACACCGCATCCTTACCTAATTTATTCTCAATTGTAAATCGTGTCAAAATGTTAGAGGTTATATTGAATTCTTATCCAAATTCATGTGCATTATTAATAAGTGGGGTGTTAGACCCCTTCACTTCCTCATGTACTTTTTATTTTTATTTTTTTATTTTGTAATTTATATATTGTTGGAAAAAGTTTATGTTCAACCCACTAAATGTCAATTAAAAAGATCATCTACGTGTGTTTTTAGTCATATGACATTTTTAATGAGTCATGTGACTTTCTTAAATAATAGACTAAAACTCACTTTTGGCCCCTAACTTAGGGGGTGTTTTCATTTTGGCCCCCTAACTTCAAAAGTTTTCATTTAGGCCCTATAAGTTTGAGTAGTTTTCAAAAGAGCATTTTCATCCAACTCTGTTACCAAGATTTTATTAATGCCACATAACACATCTAGACCTGGCAAAATCTGACCGGGCCCATTTTTCGACCCGAACCCGAAGGAAAAATATGGGTATGGGTAGGGGTTTTTTGACCCGGGAACAAAGATGGTATCAACCCGTACCCGACCCGTAAAATGATGGGTCGGGTTGGGTCAACTCGCAGGTCACATGGGTTGACCCGTTTTTTAAATTATTATTATTATTATTATTATTATTTTTTTTTTTTTTTTCGGAGTCTATATTATTATGTTAGGAATTAAAGTATTATGAGAGTTTTTTTTTTTTTGAATGATTTGGAATTTGACTATTATAAAAGTTCACATAATGTCAATTAAAAAAACTTAAATTCTTAAATTAAATTTGTATTTGAAATAGGCTAGACTTAACCAAATCAACACAAAAAATTGGATGTTCTTTCTTGGTAGAAAGAGAATTGCAATCTATTTTCTTAGTTTTAATATTTTAATGGCACACGCTTTTTTGAGTATTATTATAACTGCGTTTACTTCTTAATCAACTTTTAACATTTGAGGTAAAATTCTTAGTATCAATCTTGTCTTTTGCCAAAAAGTGTAGAAACTTTGATTTGCATTTAAAGTTAATTAAATGGATTTGAAGATAATTTCTAATCCATTAATAGAATAGCCATATTTATTAACTTTTAAATATTTATTGACCCATTTATATTGTATACTAAAGTTATATTAAAACTTTGTATTATAAATGAAAATATTAATGAAATTACTCACCAGCTTGAGGTGCAATTTTCAAGTATAAATATTTTCACTGCTAGAACTACTACCAACTTCGAGTAGATTGAGGTCCAATTCATATTAATTTATTTAGTTTTTTTTTTTACCAAACATATTATGTTTTATTCGTGAAACTTTATATATATTGTCATCTTGATAGGTAATTTAATTTAATTTCATAATTTTCATTCAACTAATACATCTAAGGAGGTTCAATTAGCAAAAAAAAAAAAGTACATCTAAAGAGGTTGATAATTTGATATGGTCTATGACATCTACTATTTTTTTTCCCATATTCTTTTATTTGTGAGTGTTTTTGTTTATGTGTTCTCTTATTTGTATTGAAAGGAAGACAAAGAAAACTAAATGATAATTTTGGACTATAGGATCAAGTTTATTTTCATTTTTTATATATATATTTTTTCATGTGTAAAAATACGGGTCAACCCGGTTTTAACCCGACCCTTAAAAGACCGAGTAAGGGTTATAGGTTGTGCAACCCATTTAGGACGACCCGTTTTTTTACCCGAACCCACATGGGTCGAACCCGAACCTGATTGACCCGACCCATTTGCCAGGTCTAAACACATCCAAGTCAACATTTTTTTATTGATATTTAATTAAATTCAGAATTTTTAATTAAAAATTAATCAAATAATTTTTTTTAATTAAAAAATCCAAAAATTATTGAAAAATAAAATAAAAGTTATTTTTAATGAAATTGATTTGAGGATGGATATAAAATTTGATTTAATTACTTTTTTTTTCATTTTATTATTATTAATATTTTTTTATATAATATATATGACATGGCAAGACAACGTGACAAAAAATGGTGATGTGGACACATGATTGGGTGCTTAGTTGGACACTTAATGGAGGGGGCTCTAACTGAGATGAACGGAAGAGCTTAATTGACAGCTAAACATACTTATAGGGTCCAAATGTAAACTTTGAAGTTAGGGGGCCAAAATAAAAACACCCCTAACTTAGGGCACCAAAAGTGGATTTTAGTCTAAATAATACATGTGGATAGTCTATTTAGGACAAAGTTTATCTACAAACTAATGTATTATTTAAACAAATCACATGACTCATTAAATAAGTCACCTAACTAAAAGTACACATTAAAGCTGAGTACAGAGCAACTTTATGCTATGCTAGAGGCCTCACATTTTTCAAAGTTTTGGCTTCCATTTTGCAAGAAGTTCAGAGTAGAACCACTATGTGCTTTAGATTTTCAAGAGCAGAATATTTTAGGGTTAATTTTGTATTTTCATATGACTAATCAAACTAATTATTTACCTTGTTTAATGCAAATACGCTATCTCAGAACCTGCTAAGAAAATGTATATATTTTTAATTAATATTGGTGAGGTTAAAATCTTTGAGTCTATCTCTCCAATTTTTAATGCCAATATATATATTATATGGTTCTGAAAACTACTTTGTCCCATTTGAATTTGTTTAAAGCTAATTGCTGCATGTGCCAACAGAGAGTTGATAATTAAGGCAAGTGGGTAGACGATAGATAGTGCTGTCCACGTTGTAATTATTATATGTATGAAAATGATGATGGTATTATTGTGAAAGTCCCAAATAATACATATGTATGTGAAAACTGAAAAGTATGATAATGGTAATACTCCCAAAATCATATTAGATAAGATCCCCGGAGGCTTATTTCCGCATAGCAGTTGAGCCACTTGGTGAGTCTGTGAAGGCCAAAGAATGGTCCTCCGTCATGGTATCTACCTAGTTATTAAATTCCACTTGCTTTCCTCATTTGCACGCAAGCAACCATTTATTGTTGGGCTGAATGTATAATGGTATATTTATATTACTCACCAGCTACCACTAAATGAATTATATTTATATATAATGCTAATCAAGATATCTATATATATGAGATGTACTTATGCAGCTTTTCTTTCATATTTGGTGTGCTTGACACATCTATGAGACCTACATGTTATGGAAAAAGGTTTATAAACCTGTCTCATAAGATAATTTAATTTTACTATAGCAAAGCTGGAATAGAATACTCTTCATTTCAAAATCTCTCAATTTCGTTCATTTCATGGTTCAGATTAAATATTACAGAACTAAGAGTGTACAGAGTGCTAGATCATTTAAATTTTTTATTGACGTGACAATTTGTACACTATTAGATCCATGAAATAAAATCTTAACTATGAAATGAATAAATAAAAAGATTTTGAAATGGAGATGATACTTAGCTTGAATTCCAGATACACCCTGTCATGGTCATGGCCTAAGTGTGGTCCTCCGTTAAAATATAAACTTAGTTATTAAATTCCACTTGCTTTCCTCGTTTGCTGGCACACCATGACCATTTATTGTTGGGCCATGCATATATATATATATATATATATATATATATACTAGTCGCAAACCCGTGCGATGCACAAAAAATGAATTAAAATTAAATTCTAAAAAATTATTGGTCTAACTATGATTTTTATTGTCTTTTATATTTTATCTAAATATGAAAATTGATAATTATTAAAAGACATTTATTATTATTGTGTTTATATATAAAATATATTATAGTATTAGGCATTTATTATGATTGTGTTTATATATATGGAATAATATATTATTTCTATTAAAGAAAATATAATATGTCAAGATTCTAATGAGATGTTTAATTATAGAATAAAATTTAAATTCAATATATATATATATATATATTAAAATAATGAGGTGTAAAATTGTGAGAACTCAAAAGCTTATGTGACGCAATATTATGAGGTCAACCAAAAGTCAAAAAGCTTCGGTTTTACATTATAGTATAGATATATATATCTATATATCTATATAATGGTATATTTATATTCCTCACCAGCTACCACTAAATGAATTATATTTATATATAATGCTAATCAAGATATCTATATATATGAGATGTACTTATGCAGCTTTTCTTTCATATTTGGTGTGCTTGAGACATCTATGGGACCTACATGTTATGAAAAAAGGTTTATAAACCCATATCATAAGATAATTTAATTTTATTATAGCAAAGCTGAAATATAATACTCTTCATTTCAAAATTTCTCAATTTCATGCATTTCATGGTTCAGATTAAATATTACAGATGTAAGAGTGTACAGAGTGCTAGATCATTTAAAATTTTTATTGACGTAATAGTTTGTACACTATTAGATCCATAAAATAAAATCTTAAATATGAAATGAACAAATAGAAAATTTTTGAAATAGAGATGATACTTAGCTTGAATTCCAGATACACCCTATCATGGCCAAAGTATGGTCCTCCGTTAAAATATAAACCTAGTTATTAAATTCCACTTGCTTTCCTAGTTGGCTGGCAAACGATGACCCTTTATCGTTGGGTCATGCATATATACATAATGGTATATTTATATTACTCACCAGCTACCACCAAATGAATCACTTATATACTTATAATGCTTATCAAGGCACTTATGCAATTTTTCTTTAATATTTGGTGGGCTTCACACCCCAATAGGACCCACATGTTATGAGGAGACACTTACAAACTCGTCTCATAAGATAATTTTATCATAACAAAGCTTAGCTTGCATTCCATATAAAGTTGGTGAATAGAGGACGCAAGTTAAAAATAGGGTAAATTCCACTGACACCCCCGATATTTGGTGAAATTAGACTCTCTACACCCTATTTTCAACAAATAACATCCTGCTCTAAAATTTCCAAAATAATTGACTTTTCGCTCCAAAATAATTGACACTCAGCTCCAAAATAATTCACACTTCACTTCATTTTTGGAGCGGAGTGTTAATTGTTTGGGAATTTTGGATCGGAGTATCATTTGTTCAAAATATGGTGTAATGAGTCTAATTTCACCAAACATCAGAGGAGTCAGTGTAATTTACCCTTAAAAATAACACATATTCAGCAAAAAAAAAATAAATTAAAAATAACAGATTAGTATTTGGGGATGCATGCCAACCCTACCATTATATAAATCCATTTTCAATTGCCATACTTTAGTCCAATAAATTTAAAAGCTTTTCATTCAAAGGGCTGAGATTAAAAGTGAATGTCTCAACCTTAAAGAAAGTATTGCATGGTACAACCAATTATAATATATCACGTGTCTTTATATATACTAGACAATAGCCTGTGCGATGCACGGGACAATCTGTTTAAATGCTTTTTTGCCTGTTTTTAATTCTATAGAAAAAAATTTTAATTGACATTTTTCGTCCAAAAAAAATTGAAATTTTTCTACATGAGCTTTTAAGAATTGAAATTACAAATACAGTTAAGTTTAGTTAAAAATCGACAAAGTGTTTGTTGAAATTACAAATACATAAAAGTAATTTGCATAAACGATTTCAAACAGTTTTTTTTTTTTTTTTTTGTTGAATTTGGTATTAAAGGATTTACGAATTCAAAGTCGTCCCTTCAACGGTCTGAAAAAGAGGAAGAGTGAAAAAATAGGGAGAGAAAGAGAGTCAAAGACAATGTAAAGCATTGAACCAAGAAAAAAACATATTTGACATGTTTTGTTTAGTATGAAACAACCAAAACAACGTTGTTTTGGACATCACAAAAGTACTTAAAACGGCATCTTTTGGAGTTGTTTGTGTGTATATATTATTTTATTTTATTTTATTATTATTATTTTTAAACTTACAACACTTTGATGCTACAAAATAAGTAATAAAATTTGTCACTTTTTTATCCCACAGTATTTATACCTAACAAATCTAACGTAACATATATACAATTTCATAGGGGTAATAAATCAAGTTTGCATATGAGATTGTTCATCAAGAACGCGTTAAAAAGTGATAACAAAGTTATGGTCCAAGAAAGATATAAGAATAAATTTGTAATGAGTAAAAAGATCTTGCACTTGTAATGAGCATTTATCCCAAATATAATGGTGTGTAAGATATATGAGGATTATTCTTTTTGCATTCGAGATGTCAATAATATGTAATCCTCTATTTACCCCACATGCTAAATTTCAAATTAACATAATGTCCACAGTCTAAATAAAGCATCTCCATCTATCTTGCTTGCTTAAAAATATACCATTTTCCATTAACTAAGGCTTCGTTTGGGAGTTTAGAGGGGAATGGAATGGAATGGAATGAATAAATTATAAGGGAATAGAATGGAATGGAATGGAATGAAATTAATTTAATGAATGGAATGGAATAGAATGGAATGGAATGGAATGAAACTAAGTAATCTTGTTTGGATGTTTTAAAATAGAGGAATGTAATGGAATGGAATATAAATAACCTTGTTTGGGAGTAATATCAGAAGGAATGGAAATGAATCATTTTATAATAACATTACTATAATACCCTTTATTTTTATAAAATGTAGGATTAATTTATGGAATAATACTATAAAATTACCACACCATGGATGCAACAGGAACAAATAATATGTAACAATTTATATGACTTGGTGTAAATTGTTATATTATTGAATTATTTTATGATTTTTAAACCATGGATGCAATAGGAACAAATATCCATACACTGGAAAACTTGCCAATATTGGCATAGGATAGGATGATAGGTCTGCTCTAGAAATATTGGCCTCCAATCCATGGCCATTACTAGTATTCTGCCCCCAAAAATCTAAAATGCGTTTTTCATAGTTTATTACGTGACCTGCCTAATCACCTGAACGCTGCCCAATGTATTATACAGCCTATAGGTTACAAAACATAAACGTATTATATTTAATCTCACACAAGTGGAGAGCTATTTAATCTCGAAGAAAAAAGTTACAGGTTTGAAGAGAGAAGCAATAGCACAAAGGAATTGTTAGCAACAGCTGGTTTATGATAAAAGAAATAAACGTGACCTGAAGAAAATAAAATGTCAAATCTATAAGGATAATTTAGGATTTTACAAAAATACTAAGGACATTTTGGGACTTTTGGTGAAAAATTCATTAAACTGAAATCCATTCTCTCCTATTCCTCCCAATTTTGGGGGGAATGAAAATTTGGGGTTTAGAGGGAATAGGAAGGAATGAGTGTTCCATTCCATTCCATTCACTTAAACTCCCTGGAATAGGAAGGAATGAGTCCATTCCCTCCTTCCATTCCAATTCACATTCACTTAAACTCCCAAAGAAGGGAATCATTCCCTTTAAACTTCCTATTAACTTAAACATTCCAATATTCTTAAAGAGAATATTCTTAAAATATTCTTTTTTTTCCATTCCATTCCTTTCCTTCCTCCCAAACGGAGTGTAAAGGAACTTCACCACATGTCTCCACGATATGGACTCTTCCACCTCGAAATTCCTTATGCAATTTTATGTAAAGAAATAAATAAAGCATTAATTGAAGCAAAATTTCTATAAATGTTCCTCAAACAAAATTCACAAATACCCATTAAGAAAGCAGCTAAGGAAAGAAATAAAATAAATGCTCTTCAAATAAAATATCTAACACAATTTTCACCAAAATCGAAAGGCAACATTTAGATAACTTCATTCCAGCTAAAAAGACACCCAAAAAGATAATGAACTCCATTTTGCCAAAAGAGTAATAAAACACTAAAACACGCTTAATAAAATCCATTATTATATAAACAATTCAAACTCAATTCATAAAATCATTAAAAACCAATAGAAGCTGACAGTATAATGAGATAACCCCATAGAAGTGCACCCATGAAAAACCAAAAACAACAAAAACCCAATACAAAATGTTTGGAACAATGCCGATCCAAACAATGACATTGTGGAGAGGACAACCAAGGATTTGCAACATAAGAATATTCTAATAGATAAATCAACAAAGTTCTTGCTCATGAAACCCATTAAGAAGCAGCTAAGGAATAGAAATAAATAAATGTTCTTCAAATAAAAATTCTAAAACAATTTTCACCAAAATCGAAAGGAAACATTTAGATCAACTTCATTCCTACTAAAAAAAAAAGCCCCAAAAAAATATGAACCCCAATTTTATCAAAAGGGAAATAAAGCACTAAAACACACTTAAGAAAATCCCTTATTATAACTACTAAAAAAAAAAAACTGAAAGTGTAATGGTTTAAATTCTTAGTACTTACACTTTGGTCAATATATAGAAAGAAAAATCAAACCTTAATCAAGTAGATTGTGGTTCTACCAAACAAAGCTTAACTTTTGCAGCATATAAATAGGGCCACATTTAAAACCATTGACTAAATTATAGCAAAAGTTAAGATGAATAGAAGTACCAATATGACCAACCTCATAGTGAAATAAAATATAAAAGCACATTCATAGCCAAGTGGAAACCTAAGCAAACCTCAGCTCCACAAAAATCCTACTTTAAAATCAAATGCTAATCTACTTTCAAAAACGTAAATAAATAAATGATTAGATCCACAAAGTGCTTACCCAATTAAATAATAAATCAGAACAATAATAACATGTAACAACTAACCATAACAAACTTTCAAACATCTTTTTGAGAAAAACCTATGAAAAATCCATGTGGGAAGATAATCTCAATCGTTGTTCCTTTATGTTTGATGAAGGTTTAATATTTGTTTAATTCCAAGGTATATAGAACTCCAAAAATCTACATAGAGAAATATGTAACTATAGCAAGAGTTTGTTACTTTGTTAATGTTATAGAAAATTACCATAATAGGCAGCCATATCTCTCTTCCAACTTTTGCTCCATTGGTCCATCATCATCTATGTAATATGTATGCACGTCCTGTTATTTAAAAGCAGCAAATTGTAAAGTGTAAGTCAGAGCATTAATACTCCTAACATTTACAAATAACTAAAACAAAATTCTACTGGATAAAAGGAAAATTGGTTGTATCTAGTTACAACACATTATTATAAAGTTCAGTCATCAAAGACAATTAATTCCACCATGAAATGACACAAAAAGTGGGAAAATAATTTCTTTTCAAGATGATAAAAACTTGCCAAATCTCTTTGAGGGTTACCCTTCACCCATAAATCTCTCAAAAGTGTTGCTAGATTTGATCTCAGTCCCAAGTGCTTGTAAAAGCATAAACCATGCTATTATAAATGTTGGGAATATCTTTGTCGTCCCAAATTATTTGGGTTTCCTTCAACCAAACAACACAACATGGAAAACAAAGTCACATTAACAAAAATAAAAATAAAAAATATAGACAATAATAGAACCTTCAAAAGGCATTCAAAGGGTGAAACTTAACCTGGACACACGTGAAACTTGAAACACTGGATCACTTCGTGAATTGAAACACCATAGCCATCACTTCACTAATTGTCACCATAGCCATCAACACCCATCCAATTAGGATGCATTCTTCATTTTTCTGCAATTTCTTATTCTTTATGAAAGTCAAAACAAATTTAAGAAAGACATTTTAATATTTTTCTTTGTTCTATATAAAGAGGGCCATCCTTTTTCTTTTTAACCTTTCTTATAGGCATTTCATCAAACATATGGAAACATAGGCGAACAAAATTGAGATTATCTCTCAACTCAACAAAGCAGTTTGCTTGGCGAAAATCCATAGTAAAAGAGACATCAACAAAACCCAAAACCGGAAGAAATTGAAATCAATAGGAAAGGGGAAAAACACGGATATAAATATTGATCTCTTAGTCAATGGCAAGAGAGAGGGTGGCAAAATAAACACCCATCATACCTCACACCCAGTAATCAAAGCACCCATAACCCAAAACCCGCCAGAAAACCAAAAATCCACCATGACCCAAACGAACTCCCCGAAACAGACCAAACACAAAACCACAAAAAAGAAAGAAGAAAATTAGGGCATATATAACCAACCTGGCAGATGAATGGTGAGAAGAGAAAAAGAGAGAAAAAAAAACTCACCTAAGTTGCTCTGGCGAAATCGTCGATGAAAGAAGCATGCATTGATGGAGGAAGGAAGGGCAAAGGGAGGTAGAACAAAATCAAAGATATATATAATGGGATTCGAGGGTTATTCTCGAAAGAACTGTTACACTGGTTCATTTTGTTTGTTATAACGGCAAGACATGATATGGAAGAGAGAGAGAGACCAAGAATAAAAGGCATTAGAGTCAGGAGTTAGGGAAGATGAAAAATCTGGAAGCGTTAGAGACAGGAAACTTGAAACGGAATGGCCGTAGTGGAGGAGGAGTCATAGGAGAGAGATAGAGAAAATGAGAAAAAATTAAACGTAGAGGAGAAGGAGTCGTAGGAGAGAGACAGAGGCAAGGGAAAAGAATTAAGAAAGGAAACGTCTGGATTTAATGGGAAAACAGAAACTGGTTGGCGGTGCATGAGGAGTCCCAAAGAGAGAAAAGAGGATATTTTTTATAATTGAGAAAAGAGGATATACACAAAGAGATACAAAAAGAGATAAGTATGAAGTGGATTATTGTGGAAATTTAAACAACGCATTACTTGAAAAATTTATGCAAAACAATTAATTTTATTAAGAATATTTTTTTTTATGTAATTTAAGAATTTTTTAAACAACGTATTACTTGACATATCTAAATAATAGAAAGACACTTGCTTTAATTTGGTGTTTTAATTCCTGATGTGGTAGCCATATCAGTGCCACATCAGTTTGTAAGAATTAAAAACAATTAATAGACATCCCACTTGTCATTATGTGAGGCATTCTTAATTTCAAGGCCCATGTCTTCTGCTATTATATATTACTAGCGTATAACCCACGCAAAGTGCAGCGGGATACTTTTTATTATTATTTATGATAAAAAAAGTTAATGTGTATGTGAAATAAGTAAAACAAAGCATAAAATGATGTAAAGGTTTTCCGTTATTTTTTAAAAATATGAAGAGTTTTGGTTCTTTTGGTGAATAGTGAAATTTCATAATTCTACAGAATATAAAGGAAGGGAACATGAAACAATTGGATATTGATATGAACTTTGCTGTGCTTTTCTGGATTCTCATGGTTTCTTCTGTTGTGCATTTGTTTTCATTAACTATATTGTGTTACACTTTTATATATTATATAAGATTAGTGTAATCAGTATAAACTCTAAATGCATAAAGAAATACAAAATATCAAAGCTTTGGTTCCCAAACCTTTCAACTTCCTTGGGTGACTCTTCTTGCATAAACGTCAAAATCTTGCTTCCTTAAGTTCTTTTCAAAGAGAAGTCAAACCTTGTTTTTGTAACTGCTTCGCAAGAAAAGAAAAGAAGTTAAGTTTACAATATAGAGATGAGAACATTGATGAGAAAATGATACTTACTTAGGAATAAAACTTATGTTTTACTATTTTTTTGCGAAGATTTTATGCCGCCTAGTGAACTTAGGCATACAATGTTTTTTTATGAACAGATAGTAATATTTTTTTAACAAAAACACAAACTTAAATTCAATGAAAAAAAATTATATCTTATCAATTATGCTTTGGCTGTAATTCTTCTTTGGCTTTGGCTTTGGCTTTTTTTTTTTTTGGTTAATTATATGTGCCTTATCAACTATAAAACAGAGATAGGAGAAGAAAAAAAAAGAAAAAAGATGAACACCGTATACAAATTGACTGCGGCCCACACGTGTATTGGTCATTCATAGATAGCATAATCGATGAATCTTGACGTAAATAATTTCAAGTAAATCGCTATCCCCTATTCTTGCGGCTGTCTTTTAAAATGTAATTTTAGATCCTAGATTCGATCTGTGTATGATTGTGTGTGCGTACGTGTGTGCTTTCATATGTAATGTAATTCAAAGTGTTTCCTTGTTTCGTGATTGAACTGGTTCATTGAGGATTTTTTTTAGTACTATTTATTCCGTAACATATATTCTGAAACTATGGTAGTATTCACAGATTAATGTAGCATCAACAGTTATATTCCCTGATTACGGGTATTTTTTTTCTTTTTTTTTTTCAGAAGTAAACTACATTCATATATCAATTTGAATTATTTGAAAGAAGAAAAAAAAAAAAAAAAAAACCGAATGTATCAATTATGCTTTGATTCTTCTTTTCTGTTAATTATAAGTGTTTTATCAATCAATAGCAAAGCAAAAAGACATTGCATTCTAAAATGAAAATCAAGAGAGAAAAAAAAACAATAAAGTTTTCCTAACCTTTCAACTTCTTGGGTATCTCTTGTAATTGTACTTGTAGAAAAATGAAGATTTTGCTTTCTTGAGTAAATTTATTTGTGAAAAAGGAAGATTTTGCATCCTTGAGTAAATTTATTTGTAAAAAAGCCTAACCGTATTTCTGTAACTACTTCGCAAGAGAAGAAGAGAATGGGTAAATAAAACAGAGGAGAGGTTTCACATAATTGATACCCTTGTTTGCCTTTTTTTTGTGTGTGTGTGTGTGTGTGAAACGGTTAATTTTATTATGGAATTTTTTTTGGGATCAAATTTAAGAAGTCTTCTAGTATTAGGAGATTGTCATAATTGTAAATTTTTTATTATGATATTTTACTAAGATGTCTTTAAATAATAGGAGACTTGTTTTAAAAATTTGTTATTATCTATCTTTATTTAAAAGATTTTTATTATGATATTTTATTAAGATGTCTTTTAGTAGTAAAAATATATTTTGTTTAGATGTCTTTTTGTAATAGGAGATTTATTTAAGAAATTTTTTTTATAAAAAACAAAGTTTGATAGATTTAAAAAAAAAAAAAAAAAAAAAAAAAAAAAAAAAAAAAAGAAAAAGAAGAAGAAGAAGAAGAAGAAGAAGAAGAAGAAGATTTTTACGACTATTGTTTTTAGAAAAATTGGTGTTGACATTTTTATAATTGTTTTTAAAAGATGTTTGACACAATTGTTTTAATTTCTTTTAAAGAAGTATATTTTGTTCAGATGTCTTTTAGTAGTAGGAGATTTATTTAAGACTTTTGTTATAAAATGTGTATATATATATATATATATTTTTAAGATGTTTACGATTCTTTAAAAAAAAAAAAAAAAATTGGTGTTGACATTTTTATTTTTATTATTATTATTTTTTATAATTTTATTAGTAGGAGATTTATTTTAAAATTAAAAATAAAAATGGCTTTGATCATTAAATTGAACTAATTGCCTTAATATCTTTAAAAAACAATACTTGGTGTTTATCGTTTGATAAATAAACTGATTAAGTTAAACGTATAACTTTGAGAACTTTATATTTTATTAAAATGTCTTTTAATATTAGGAGACTTCTTTTAAAGATTTTGTTATTATTTTTTTTTTTTTGAAAAGATTTTTATTATAATATTTTATTAAGATGTCTTTTAGTAGTAAACAACGTATCACTTGGGATATATAAACAATAGATAGACATGCCACTTGTCAAGATATAATGCTGACGTGTTTTAATTGCTGATGTGTTAATATGCCACATCAGTGCCACATCAATTAATAGACATGCCACTTGTCATTATGTGAGGCATTCTTGGTTTCAACGCCCATGTCTTCTGCTATTATATATTATATATATATATATATATATATGAAAGTTACTTATCTTTTTTAATACTCATGTTAAAATCATCAAAT
Source organism: Fagus sylvatica (assembly GCA_907173295.1). Lineage (NCBI taxonomy): Eukaryota > Viridiplantae > Streptophyta > Magnoliopsida > Fagales > Fagaceae > Fagus > Fagus sylvatica. The sequence continues at coordinate 31,042,457 of OU015761.1, read as the reverse complement.
ATTCCCTCTATTCCGAAATAATGAGATACTTCTTTTTGAATTTCCATAAAACATATGAAAGTTTTAAAATGAAAGTATTTATCCAATTAACTTCTCCTATTATTCTTAAATTTGACACATGCATTTTTCTTGATCCATTTGTAAACTCTTGTCTATTTTGAAACAAAAGTAATAAAAATATTTGATAGATGTGCAATTAGAGGCATTCAATAAGTCAATAAAGGATGTTGGAGATGAAGAGGCCGAGAGGGTGAGGCAGAAAGGAATAAGGATGGGACGAATAAGGGTCAGGGAATGCGTGCTAACAAGGGGAGGGACAAATCAGAGAATGTCACATGTTAGATAAGGTTAGTAACGAGTGGGATAGGTTCAGCAGACTATTCTCATCAATAATAACTCTAGAGTCTCAAGTTTCATAACATACTAGCATATAACCCGTGTAAAGCATGGAAAAAACTCTATATAAACACATAATGTGTATATGATTAAAATATATATTCAGAATTATTTTATGAAAAATATTTCCATAAAATAAAATAAAATTGATAATAACAAATAGATGGAGAATTGCACTAACAACAGAAAAATAAAAGGAATTAGATAGTGTATAATAATTGAGAAAAAATAGTTATCTTTAATTGATAAAACAGAAAATAAGTTAGAATCAAGCAAAAATAAAAGATTACCTTAGTTCAATTGCCTCTTATATCCCCTTACAGTCATATAAACGTACAAAAACACAAAAATAAAAATAGATCATGAAAGAAAAATAAATAAATAAAAAAGAAAAAGAAGTAGAAGAACAAAACTTGTACCAGATTACTATTGTTTAGATGTTACGTAAGCAGATTATGGAAGAGTGAGGAACCTTCAATTTAACATGCTCTATTTATCTTCCTTCTATCAAAGAGTATGTTTGTTCACCAAATGATATCTTAAGTGATTGTTCACCAATCAATACATTTTCACTAAAAGAGTACTCCTAACACAGTGAATTTGTTAATTATTATCTATTTTTATTTAAAAGTGTTTGGCAGTTATTAAATCAAACCACTTAAGAAATTTAAACAACGTATGAATTTTTTTTTTTTATAATCTTTAAAAATTCTTTTAGTATTAGGAGATTGTCATAATTATAAGATTTTTAATATGATATTTTATTAAGATGTCTTTTAGTAGTAGGAGACTTATTTTAAAGAATTTGTTATTATCTGTTTTTATTTTAAAGATTTCTATTATGATATTTTATTAAAATATCTTTTAGTAGTAGGAGACTTATTATCAAGAATTTTTTATTATCTATTTTTATTTAAAAGTGTTTGACAGTTATTAAATCAAACCATATAGGAAATTTAAATAACGTATCACTTCAGAAATTTAAACGATAGATAAACATGCAAACCACTTAGGAAATCTAAACAATGTATCACTTCAAAAATATAAAAGATAGATAGATATGCCACTTGTCATGATGTAAAACATTCTAGGTTTTAACGTTCATGTCTTTTGCTTTTATATATTATATAGATTTCACAACTGTCGAGGTGACAAGTTGTTAATAGTAGACAATAAAATAGTGTCAGTAATGAAACCATATTAGAACAAATAACAATTTGTCAACTCATTTTTATGTTGTGTCTATTTAGAGCCTCTTCGATCAACTTGGGCCAAATAGGTATGACGGGTTAATAGAGTATGGAAAATTATTAGATACTTTCGAGATATAGCAACCTGATACTCCCTTCTCTTACATGAAAGGTGGATCCCACCATGAATACAATTAGGGCAAGTTTGATACACTGTAATAGGTCCCGTAATATAATAGATATTTCTAAGGAATAACTATTTGGTTGTTAATTGGTTACATGTAATAGTTATTCCTTAGGAATGACTTTTTTAAAATGAGGAATAGCTATTCCTTATCAAAAGGACCGTAATAGTTATTTCTTAGATCTAGTAATAGCTCAAAAAAAATGAAAAAGTTAAAAAATTCCAAAAAACCATAGTTGACTATATATATATATATATATACCCAAGTCTCCAATTTTTTTTGCCTCTCTCTCTCTCTCTCTCTCTCTCTCTCTCTCTCTATATATATATATATATATATATATATAACATTCAAAATCCAAGTCTCCAAAATGTTTTAAAATTATTAATATTCGTATAATAAGCAATACTAGTATATTAATTATGTTGTAGTAAAATATAGAATACAAATTCAGACTTCTATTCATGTGTTGTCACTAAACAAATGAATGATAATAATTATTACATTACAACAAATTTTATTCCTTGTAATACTGATTCCTATTACACTGTAATAAGTATTGTAGTGTACCAAATGTGCCCTTAGTTGAACTCACTATTAGGTGAGAGTAGAGAGTATCACATCCCTGTACTACCAAAATTCAAAATAAATATGAACACCCTTACGAAATGGTATTGCACTCATAACCAAAAGAAACTAAGCCTAAAAGATTTGTAGTTTTAAATTAGAGGTCATTTGAGCACTTAGGCTCATTTTGTTTGGAGAGAAAAGAGGGAGAAAAAGATGAGAGAAGTGAAAAGTGGAGAGAAAATAAGTGTTTTCCACCGTTTGGTTTGGTAGAAATGGGGAGGAAAAAGTGGTGCATCCCGTGAGTTTTCTCTCCAAGCCTACACAAATGTTTCTTCCCAATTCCAACATAAAATGGGAGAGAAAAGTGTGGGGGGTTGGGCATTGAAGTCAAAAGACTTCTTAGCCCTCCCTTTGACTGAAAACACAAATCTTTTCTATCCTCCCAACCAAACAAACCCTTAAATTTTTGGTTTTCTTTTTTCTTCTTCTTAGCACAGCTTTTTTGTTTTTAAAATACATAGGAAAGCATGATTACTCTAATCAAATTATAATTACTTTTTTGCCCTCTTTAATTTTCCTTCAAAAAATAAATTTTGTTTTCACGTTTTTGAAGACATGAAGAAAATTTTAATTCCAGAGGAAATTACCAAGAAAATTTCAATTTTTGCAAGCAAACTGATCATCAAACCATTCTTGACTTTACTTTACTAAAGATAAAGAAAAACAAAAAGACTTTCCTATTATTTTATTTATAGAGCATAATAGTATATTCATATAAATTACATTTTCCATCTCATTTTTCTTATCAACCAAACAAATGAAATTTATATTTATTTTTAAACATTCCACTTTTCCATCCTCTACAAGAGAACCAAACACATATGATGGAAAACACAAATCTTTTAGACACCAACTTGAGTTTGGAAATATCACGGAAACGGCCTGGAGGCATAGGTTTGGTAAATATGTCCACTGGTTGAGAAGATTGAACGGAGCCATCCTGTAGTAAGTGATCCAAAGTGACAACCAAACAAACCATTGTGGGCTTAAATTCACAATTGTGTAGAACAATTTTCCTGGAGAAGCCAACGTAACCAAAGGAGCTCAGCAGTTTCTTCATTCTGCCTAATAGAACGAGCAACAACAGATTGTTTCTTGCTGCGCCAAGAGATGAGGGAGTAGAAAACAATACCCTGTAGTGGAACAGCTATCTAGTCGGCTAGTGCCATGCCTGAGAATTTGAAACAAGGGCCTTTCAAATACCAAATGAAAATGACCGCGGTACCATGAACTGGCTAACAAGGAAAGCATAGGAGATGTTGAAGATAAACAAGACTACTAATTGTCTGTAGAGGGTAATCAAAGTGGTTCTTATAATTACGATTGTTGTATTTCGTGTATCTTGCTGTCCGTGATTTCGAGAGATGAAGTTCAAAATCGGAGGAGGAAGAGCTCAAGGCCAAGAAAATACTGAGAGGAAATCCTTCATCTCTGACCAAGAAAGCGCTTAATTTTCTAATTAACATGTAACAAAAAATAAATTTTGTTTTCACTCCTTGTTGCAGAAGCTCGTGGAGCTTGCTTTATATGCCCGACGAAGACATGAAGAAACGGATTGAAAAAACCAGTTCTCCAAAGCATTCTTCACATCCATCTGAAAAAGGTCGGGAAGCGAATAAGAGTACGAACAGAGGAGAGGCGAGCCACCCAGTCTCCTCATAGGAACTCTTGATATACCAAGAAAATAAGGGATTCAATGAGTGGACATGGGTTGCAAGCAAACGTGATCATCAAACCATTCTTCAAGTACTTCCTATTTGCCCTCTATCTCATGAACTGAATACTTGCATCTCCAAATTGTATTCAATTCCTTTGCATTGTTATTAGAGTTTTACCTAATTCATAGATAGTTACTGATGTGAGAGACGCCAAGGCTGTGGACATTGAAGGACAACCTTTGCCAACTTTGGTATACTTGGCACGTGAAAAGAGACCCCCATACCACCACAATTTTAAAGCAGGAGCCATGAATGCACTAGTAAGCTTTACATCATATCCACGCGCAAAATGCTTCCTCAAGCTACAATTCAGTTCTATTTTTCATAAATCTTCATTGCCAAAAACTTCATGTGTTAATTGTTTTGATATATGTAATGATCGTAATCATCCTTCATAATTAAAAAAAAAAAGAAAAAGAAAAAGAAAAAAGATAAGGGTGTCGTCGAGGATAAGCAATGGCCCTATAATTCTTAATGTGGACTGCGACATGTACTCAAACAATTCAGAGTCTGTGAGAGATGCTATGTGCTTTTTTAGGGATGATGAAGAGGGTCACGAAGTTGGTTTTTTCCAGTTTCCACAAACGATGGACAACCTTACAAGAAATGATGTCTACAGTAGTTCCCTTAACATAATAAACGAGGTGAGCATCAATGAAAAACTTACATTGATTTCAAACTATTGATTTATAAACATGTATCCCTAATTGAAGTAGATTTTAATGAAATTTCTACTTTTGGTATACCCGAAGATAAAGGTGGAGCTTCCTGGACTTGATGGGAATGGAGGAACTTGCTATATTGGTAGTGGGTGTTTTCACAGAAGAGAGATTCTTTGTGAGGAAAAGTATAGCAAGGAATGTAAGGTAGATTGGAAGACATTGAATCATAGAGAAGTAGAAGAGAGTGTGAGTCTACTAGAAGAAACATGCAAAGTTCTTGCTTGTTGCACCTATGAAGAAAACACTCAGTGTGGAAAGGAGGTCTCTCTCTCTCTCTCTCTCTCAAACTTCAGATAAACCTCACATATACTGATTTGCAGATGGGATTGAAGTATGGTTGTCCAGTTGAAGATATCATAACAGGATTAGCTATACAATGTCGAGGTTGGAGATCCATATATTTCAATCCAGAAAGAAATGGCTTTCAATCCAGTGGAAGATATCATAACAGGATTTTTAATCCTCACATATACTGCAGTCACTTATACAGCACAAAAGATGGTCTGAAGGCGATTTTCAGATATTTGCTTCTAGATATTGCCCATTTGTGATTGGATATAAAAAATTTCCTCTAAAATAATTTTCATATTGTTACTTTTTGCTATGGGCTGCAAACTGCTTGCCAACGTTGTACTATGTTGTTGTGCCATCCCTGTGTCTGCTTAGAGGCATCTCCTTGTTTCCAAAGGTACACAAATTTCATTACCTAAATCAAACCTATCTATGATTGTTGCTAATTTATCTTCTAAGAATAGAATCATCTTACACCAACAGATTTCAAACTCATGGGTAATACCGTTTGCATTTGTCATGTTTGTGCACCGTGCATACAGCCTTGGAGAATTTGTTCTATGTGGGGGGCACATTCCAAGGTTGGTGGAATGATCAAAGAATGTGGCTTTTTAAAAGAACAAATTCTTACTTCTTTGGCTACATCCTAAAACTACTGGGGTTTACCAAATCAGCCTTTGTCATCACAACAAAGGTGCATGGCTGATGATGATGTGTCACAGAGATACGAGCAAGAGGTCATGGAGTTCGGTACTTCTTCTCCAATGTTACCATTTTAGCAACACTTGCATTGCTAAATGCATTTTGTTTCATTGGAGGAATAAAGAGGGTGATTAAAGATGTGGAAACTTTGGTTTGGGAACAATTTACATGTTATTTGCTGGTTTTTATCAACCTCCCTGTTTACCAAGCTCTCTTCCTCAGGAAAGACAATGGTAGCATGCCCACCCCAGTAACATACCGGTCAGTTATGTTTGCTCTATTGGCTTGTGCAATATCCCTGTATTAAATTTTATGTTAGTGCCAAACAAACCTTCTGGCTAAGAAATACTTCGACAGAACCATTTCTAGTTACCAAGGGTGTGCAATTCAAAACAGTAGAGTTTGTATTGGCAAGGTCTTTATTGTATCCTATTTCTTGATCACTAAAGTTCGGATAAATATTGTCTCATAAGTCATAACTGAAAAAGATACAAAATATTTCAAAGAATTTGCCATCTTGTTTTGCAACAAGCATGCTTAGATTTCATCCTCACTTCTCTATTTGGCAGTGATGCCCAAAGGCTATTTGTATAGTCTTTTACCTATTTTAAAAGATTCTATGAGTTGAACATAAGAAGTTTTCATAGACAAAGCATTGATTAACAACCTCACATGCTATGCTAGAGATATCTGGTTGTACACTGAATCCACTACATTCGAATGCAATGAGAAATAGAAATTAAAGAAAAAGAACATAATAAGACTAAACATATGAATTCATCCAAAAATAGAACAAAATGTTTCCAATGAAAATGAAAACTGAAAATAGAAAACAGCAAAAGATGACTAATTGAAGAAACGATGCAATTATATTTGTTAAAAATACTTGATACAACACTTTTTTACTTTGTTATTCAAGAGCAAAAGTTAAAATAGCTATTGACCTAGCGGGGGAACTTATGGGTATAAGGTTGATATGCTGCATTTTCTCCTTGTATCATTGTACTAGTTTAATTAATACAATTGATTTTACTTATAAAAAGAACTACAGAATTGAAAATAGAGAAGGGAAAAACTGCATAAATTTATGATAATGTGAGAAAAAATCAGTATCATAACATAGAACCTCCCACCATCGCAAGTTCGCAACTGACCTGCAAGATGTAAAATTCTTTCATAACTTATTGGAACTTTTGAATAATGGGAAGAGAGATTGAAATTCTCTTTCCTTTAGAGATAATTGTAACAAGAATTTCAGGTCAATGATTTATAATTTCAGAAACATTATGATTAGGATATGATTTATACCTCCTTTTAATTCTTTTTTGTTCATCATTCAGACATCCCATCAAATATCAGTAATGGTGGAAAAGATAACATCACAAGTTTAACCTTTTAAAAGCCAGAAGGAATAATAGTATACCAAAGTTGAGTAAGCATAGACATGTCTACAGTCTACTTCAAAGTTGAGTACTATAAGGTAAAGTACCTCCCCCGCGTACTGGCTTTTTGTTTTAAAAATAGAAATAAATTATAAGGTCTATTGTAAATGTCAATTTTTAGTTTTGTGTGTTATGTGGTGCAATTATTTTCGAAATTTGACCAATCCAGGGCAGTTCATCATTTCATCCTTTTGAGTGTTCTAGATCTGAGAATAGAAGTGTCTTGGCAAGCCATGACACATGCTTCTAATCATATGTACTTACCTATAATAGCTTTGAGCTAGTACTATAAGGTAAAGTACCTAGAATAGATTCCCCAAATATGAAAGTGCTAGAGAGAAAAGAGTTTAGGGAAAGAGAGAGAATAAATGGACGTTTTCACTGGCTTTTTGTTTTAAAAATAAAGAAATAAATGCTATCCATTTAAAGAGCTACTATTGTAAATTTGTAATATCAATTTTTAGTTTTGTGTGTTATGTGGTACCAGGCAATTATTTAGTAGAAACATGAAATTTGACCAATCCAGGGCTAGGAGTTCATCATCCCAATCTCAACAAGTTGTCAAGCTTTTGAGTGTTCATAAAATAATGGACCCAGTGCTCAAAAACAACTGAGAATAGAAGTGTCATGTGATAGATGTAGTAAGCGGGTCGGGTTGCGGACATTAATTTTGATGCAGCTCGACTATGCCGACGAAGAGACGTGGTGGTGGTGAGATGAATCCCATAGAATTCGGGAAAGTTGTGACCGGCGCGTGGCGGCGCGTATTCAAATCATGAACTCCAACAATCAGAACGATAGATGGTATATTGTGAATAGAGGCTTCTGAACCAGAGGGAGAGAGAATAAGAGAGGGCTATAGGTTATGAGGGAATTTCTGGTAGGGTACAAAAAAGACTTCTTAAGGCAGATGCTCGTACTTACCTATAATAGACTAGAGAGAAAAGAGTTTAGGGAAAGAGAGAGAACTGGAAATTCTGAGCCCTTGAGCTACATCTTTATTATTTCTTGAACTGAGCTAAGTAGGGTATATATATGCCTTAGTTTGCTTCTATTACAAATGTACTTGGTTTGGGCCTATGCCTAATATATATCTCTAACAGCTTACATGAACTCAAACTCAAGAAGGAGAGCAGATGCCCCTCGTCCCCATACTTCCCATTTCTTTTGTCTCAACACCTGCAACAACTCCTTTTTGAATAAGCTAATATATATATATATATATATATATATATAAAGGTATATTAATTTAGAGTGATCCTAATCTCCAAATGGAATTGATTGGAGAAGCAAAGCAGAGGATCACTCTGCAGCCACATTCACCACTGTGGTAAAGAGAGAGAGAGTTATGCAACAATATTTGGTCAAATCATGTGTAACTACACATACATAACAATAAAGATGGCATTCATATATTACCCTCAATAAATATGAACAATATTATTTAGAGTACCTGAGCTGCATCAACATAGCCTTTGATCTTTGCAATTACTTGCAACCCTAATTGAAGTACCTTCTCCCCACTCACTAGCACTAATGTAGTTGCTCCATCACTGTCCATCATAACTGCACCAACCCAGACTGAAATGATAGCTAGGGAACTCACTTCAGCACCAAAACAAGGAAGCAACAAAATTATAGGACAAATATATCATGAAATCAAAAAGAGATAGAGGGAATGCTAGAAGCATTGCCAGCAGTAACAGAACTACCATCCTCCTTGAAACTTGGTCTCAGCTTCTTCAGTTTTGTAGCATCAAACTAGAAAGGTACATATGAAAAGGGTGAAAGTGGGTAAATTTGAACAAAAGTCAATATTTTAGTACAAAAACAAGCAAGTAGTAAATAATTAAAAGGGGGAGGGGGGAGGGTAAAAAGTCAACATAAAAGAAGGAAATGACAGAGTAATCCAAACTTTTGACTCTAGGAGTTCAAAAGTATAGTTGAAATACGATATGATATGAATATTGTTAACGTAAGAGAAAGGAGACAAGAGAGACAGAGAGAAAGATTTTGTATTGAATATTCTGAATAGACTGTACAATGTACAGTCTGTATATATATATATATATAAGGCTATACTAGTATACGATATACTAAATAACAATTTATTTGGATAAGAGATAAACCATCAGAGTTTGAAATGTTGTTGGAAAGGGCAAATGGCCTATGGATGGTAGTCCATGTAAGTTGTACGTGGGCTGTCGTCCAATTAGTGGGTTTGACAACCTTCATTATAGGCTTAGAAATATCCTCTTTATTTTTCAATGACTTAGTCACGAAATTGTACCGTGCACATGAGGAGGAAGTTGGTGAGTCATCACTTCTTGGAATGTTTGAAGATCCCCAAGACCATATAAGTAATGGTAGGATAATCATGGAGCAAAGGTGGATGAATGACACTGGAGAAGTAGTGACACAGAATAAAGCATGATAATTAAAAGAATACGAATTGTGTCAGTATTCAAAGAACTGGAATCCACCAGTGAAAAAAAACTCTCAAAGAGATAAATTTTAATGACGGCTGAATAATGAAATTAGGTCTATTACAACCAGTACTTATACTGTTTAACGCAAACCCTAATCGACTTAAAATAGGAAATTACGAAATATAACAAATAAATGTTAAAATTGAGTAATAAATTAAAACATTTGAAATAGCCTCTAATTGCGCGAATTAGATTCATATCTTCATCTTGAAATCTTCTAGAGCTTTCCGAACTTATCTTGTGGGGCCCATAACCCTTCTTGGATCAAAAGTTATTGCCCATTTAAGATAGCTTTAAAATTAGGACTTCGAGTTGCGCGTTTGGTTTTCTAGTGCTCAAACTGCTCCATGAAATCTTCTGCTAACTGTCCTACGTTAAGTAGTAGGACGAGTCTAGGAGGTGACCACTAGTTAGAGACGGTCAAACCTTCTTCATCAACTCTTCTGTGTCTGGTACCTCAAAGGGGTGTTGGGACTTTTGTGTCTTCATGTTGGACGAATGACCTTATATTCGTTGTCCAATTATTTTGGGAAATTAATCGCTTTCATATTTAAAAGAAAATCCTTTGCAGCACTTGGAGAATTCCTTTTTCTGTGCTTGATCAATGATCTTAGTTAGTAGTCTTCTCTTGGTTTGTTGGTTTGTTATTGTTGTATTTTCTGGTTTCGCTGCATATGTAAGCAGTGTTGCTCTAGTGCGTTTCCAAGCTAAGAAGCATTGACATGGACACAACACAACACGAGACACACCAACATTTCAATTTTCGAGAAATTAGAACATGACATTTAATTAATTAATTTATATATACCTTTAGGCATATTTTATTTATTTATAGACATACTTTATGTTTGTTTTAAGTTTTTAAAATAAATATCAAATATATATATATATATAAAATAAAAAAATAAAAACCGAAAAGGATAGTAAGAATTAATTTAGTAAAATTCATTCGGGTGAGAAATATCTAGAGTGAAAAAGATAAAAGATAGCTACATAAAATAAAAGTAGCAAATAACTACAAATGCAAATGAATCTAGAAATTATAGGAGAGAATGGATTCTTTTTTTTTTTTTGCGTGTCAATGGTGTTTCTTATAACCTAATTGAATGAGGCCCAATTGTATCCTTAGATACGCGGATGTTGCATAAAGCTAGGATGTCTAGTAAAGCTAGATTTCTAGAAGGGATTGGAAATATTTCCCCTATATATAACATACAATACGTCCCACAAGTCACTAAGCTTTGTTCCTTGTTCCTCTTGTGTTATTTCTTGATTACCTTCCAAACATAGATATGTCTACAATTTCGGATGTGTCCTATGATTTTCTTTTCCGTGTGTTTCAGTCGAGGCAACCCACGAAAAATCTGTCAAAGACGCCGCACCGATTGGATGAGTTTCCAATTGAATTTCGCATATGTGAGTTACAGGGAGTGGAGAACTTCATAGGCATCAACCACGATGATGATGAGCCACAACAACCACTTTCTTTCTTCCACACAAAATTACCCACGATGACCAGAACCGTCTGGCTACCAATACATGAAATCTTGTTGCAAGAAAGAGGTTTTTGCTTGTCCTCTTTACTTAGCGACATGGATGTCTCCGAGGAAGAACATGAACCCATCCTACAAGAAATAGCATCGGTTGCTCGATTGGCTGGCACATCAAGGTTTCCTATTATTGTGGTCTTATTGCAAGCCACGTTGGTAGTAGTGGAGCAGTCTGAGGTTGATGAGACTCACGAGGTTATTGAGTCCCATGAGGATGATCAGGTGCTCGATATGATCATGAGGGAGTCGGAGTCCAAGTCCATCCCGGCAACTAAATCTTCCATTGAGGCTTTGGAGAAGGTTAGATTTCAACACGGGTCGGAGTCGGCTGGAGAGTGTATGATCTGCATGCAGGAGTTTCAGACTGGCTTAGAACTCGCTTGCATGCCGTGCTCACATGTTTATCACGAAGAGTGTATTGTTCAGTGGCTGGAGACTAGTCACTTTTGTCCCTTGTGCCGATATACAATGCCACATATGTGATATGTCTATTAGGATTAGTTTTCGTTTCTTTGTTGTTGAAGTTAATTTGTTTCTTTGTTAATATAAAGTAGTTAGAAAATGTTGAAAATACATTGTAAATCAAATTATGGTGAATGAAATTGATTTGTTCAAAATTATTATATTATTCTCAATTCATGATTTATTGATTTGATATTATTATTATTATTTTTTGGGTGCAAGGTTGAATGTCTTGAGGATCTTTTTTAATTGCTTCTTTTAACTTTACTCATTACAATTTCTTTTGTGATAGAGATCTAAGAACATTTATCCAATATAATGAGAAGCACTTGTAAAACTGAAGTTTCCACTTTTAAAATCAACAACTTTTCAAATATATATATTTGGAAAACAAAATAGGGGTTATACAACCGCCCAAATTTTATGTAAGAAACTTTGATGGTAGTTTATTTCAATGGGGGCGGCTTAGGTGGTAGTTTATTTTCAACACCTAATAGAAAAAGAAACTGATGTGCCTTCAATAACCTTAGGTGGGACAAGTAGTGAAGCCATATAGCTTTATCTGAATTCGCTAAATTGGTGCAGTCCAATTAGTGAAATGGCAGTATCGATCTTTGGCTGATGATGGTGATTCCAATCACATTACAAGTAAACAATTGAGAGGAGATATCTACTAAAACTTCACATTATGTATCTGAAAGAATGATAGTTCCCAAAAATCAACCCTTGCCTATTTTCCTTTTGTTGTATTCACCTTTCTTAAACCTTCATCCTTGTCAACGATTGTGGAAGGCTTTCCTCGTCGTCAAGGTCAGTGGTGCTTCCTCCTCCGCCGGTCTATATTAAAGTGAGAGTCTTCCCACATAACCAAGTATTCTTGTTCTCAATTAATAACATGAGATTGTGGAAGGCTTTCCTAGTCGTCGAGGTCAGTGGTGCCTCCTCCTCCGCTGGTCTACAGTGTGAGATGATCTCCTAGTCAATCAAATCTTAGATCGCATTCTTTAATGCATAGCAACAGCCCGTAGCGTGACCTGGCCCTTAATGGTAGTCATAATGTTGCCTCATATGACATAGGTCCATAGATCTCCTTCTCGAATATTTTATTCGATGGCATGTAGAGTTCATGATAGTGGCTTGGAGCTCGTGAAAAGTTTAGTTGGATGGGAGTAGGCTTTGAAATTGAAGCAATCTCAGGGGATTTTGGGCTTAACCCAAGAGGTGTAAACTTCTTGCCGGTGGAAACTCGTTAATCTTGATTGTCCTAACTTGAATGGCATCTTCAATTTGGGTACCAAAAACGACCAGGGCCTCGAAACTTGGAAAGTATTGAGCAAACAAGTGTTTGTGCTAGATAGGGAGCAAGTTCTTTACAACCATTTGTAGTTGATCCTCTTTATAAACCACTTCATTTTGAACCCTTGGTTGTTTCATTATAATTGGGCCTCATGATTATTTTGGCAAACAACCAACCACAAACAAAAATGACGAGGGTCAAACAAGCATGACATGCATTTTAACTAACCGAACCTTTTTTTTTTGTTGTTGCTAAATTTAACTAACCGAACCTAAGGGAAAGTTCTAACGGGCTTTTACATGGGTAGAAGGTAGGCTTGTAGGGAACTTATAAGCTAAGACGTCATATATATCTTCCAGCATATGACATAGCAATGCTGTGTTGGTCCAAATGATATAATTTATCCGTTAACGCATTGACTAAGAAAGATCAAAATTTGTATTACGTTATGAGGTGGTAGCTGCACAATGGGTAGGAAAACTGTGATCCATTGATAGAACTACCGTTGCTTCTGAGCTTCACACACTTCAGAACCAAAACAAATATGATGAATGAACATGTTATTGAAAGCAATATAGGACAAATATAAAGACACGATATGGCTTGGCCAAACCCATTCTATTTTTAAAGCTAAGCCCTCAATAGTCTC
>OU015761.1:30958565-31028634 GCA_907173295.1 Fagus sylvatica | reverse complement strand
AAGTGACAAATTTTATTACTTATTTTGTAGCATCAAAGTGTTGTAAGTTAAAAAAATAATAATAAAATAAAATTATATATACACACAAACAACTCCAAAAGATGCCGTTTTAAGTACTTTTGTGATGTCCAAAACGACGTTGTTTTGGTTGTTTCATACTAAACAAAACATGTCAAATATGTTTTTTTCTTGGTTCAATGCTTTACATTGTCTTTGACTCTCTTTCTCTCCCTATTTTTTCACTCTTCCTCTTTTTCAGACCGTTGAAGGGACGACTTTGAATTCGTAAATCCTTTAATACCAAATTCAACAAAAAAAAAAAAAAAACTGTTTGAAATCGTTTATGCAAATTACTTTTATGTATTTGTAATTTCAACAAACACTTTGTTGATTTTTAACTAAACTTAACTGTATTTGTAATTTCAATTCTTAAAAGCTCATGTAGAAAAATTTCAATTTTTTTTGGACGAAAAATGTCAATTAAAATTTTTTTCTATAGAATTAAAAACAGGCAAAAAAGCATTTAAACAGATTGTCCCGTGCATTGCACAGGCTATTGTCTAGTATATATAAAGACACGTGATATATTATAATTGGTTGTACCATGCAATACTTTCTTTTAAGGTTGAGACATTCACTTTTAATCTCAGCCCTTTGAATGAAAAGCTTTTAAATTTATTGGACTAAAGTATGGCAATTGAAAATGGATTTATATAATGGTAGGGTTGGCATGCATCCCCAAATACTAATCTGTTATTTTTATTTTTTATTTTTTTTTGCTGAATATGTGTTATTTTTAAGGGTAAATTACACTGACTCCTCTGATGTTTGGTGAAATTAGACTCATTACACCATATTTTGAACAAATGATACTCCGATCCAAAATTCCCAAACAATTAACACTCCGCTCCAAAAATGAAGTGAAGTGTGAATTATTTTGGAGCTGAGTGTCAATTATTTTGGAGCGAAAAGTCAATTATTTTGGAAATTTTAGAGCAGGATGTTATTTGTTGAAAATAGGGTGTAGAGAGTCTAATTTCACCAAATATCGGGGGTGTCAGTGGAATTTACCCTATTTTTAACTTGCGTCCTCTATTCACCAACTTTATATGGAATGCAAGCTAAGCTTTGTTATGATAAAATTATCTTATGAGACGAGTTTGTAAGTGTCTCCTCATAACATGTGGGTCCTATTGGGGTGTGAAGCCCACCAAATATTAAAGAAAAATTGCATAAGTGCCTTGATAAGCATTATAAGTATATAAGTGATTCATTTGGTGGTAGCTGGTGAGTAATATAAATATACCATTATGTATATATGCATGACCCAACGATAAAGGGTCATCGTTTGCCAGCCAACTAGGAAAGCAAGTGGAATTTAATAACTAGGTTTATATTTTAACGGAGGACCATACTTTGGCCATGATAGGGTGTATCTGGAATTCAAGCTAAGTATCATCTCTATTTCAAAAATTTTCTATTTGTTCATTTCATATTTAAGATTTTATTTTATGGATCTAATAGTGTACAAACTATTACGTCAATAAAAATTTTAAATGATCTAGCACTCTGTACACTCTTACATCTGTAATATTTAATCTGAACCATGAAATGCATGAAATTGAGAAATTTTGAAATGAAGAGTATTATATTTCAGCTTTGCTATAATAAAATTAAATTATCTTATGATATGGGTTTATAAACCTTTTTTCATAACATGTAGGTCCCATAGATGTGTCAAGCACACCAAATATGAAAGAAAAGCTGCATAAGTACATCTCATATATATAGATATCTTGATTAGCATTATATATAAATATAATTCATTTAGTGGTAGCTGGTGAGGAATATAAATATACCATTATATAGATATATAGATATATATATCTATACTATAATGTAAAACCGAAGCTTTTTGACTTTTGGTTGACCTCATAATATTGCGTCACATAAGCTTTTGAGTTCTCACAATTTTACACCTCATTATTTTAATATATATATATATTTTAATTGAATTTAAATTTTATTCTATAATTAAACATCTCATTAGAATCTTGACATATTATATTTTCTTTAATAGAAATAATATATTATTCCATATATATAAACACAATCATAATAAATGCCTAATACTATAATATATTTTATATATAAACACAATAATAATAAATGTCTTTTAATAATTATCAATTTTCATATTTAGATAAAATATAAAAGACAATAAAAATCATAGTTAGACCAATAATTTTTTAGATTTAATTTTAATTCATTTTTTGTGCATCGCACGGGTTTGCGACTAGTATATATATATATAGTATATATATATATATATATATATATATATATATGCATGGCCCAACAATAAATGGTCATGGTGTGCCAGCAAACGAGGAAAGCAAGTGGAATTTAATAACTAAGTTTATATTTTAACGGAGGACCACACTTAGGCCATGACCATGACAGGGTGTATCTGGAATTCAAGCTAAGTATCATCTCCATTTCAAAATCTTTTTATTTATTCATTTCATAGTTAAGATTTTATTTCATGGATCTAATAGTGTACAAATTGTCACGTCAATAAAAAATTTAAATGATCTAGCACTCTGTACACTCTTAGTTCTGTAATATTTAATCTGAACCATGAAATGAACGAAATTGAGAGATTTTGAAATGAAGAGTATTCTATTCCAGCTTTGCTATAGTAAAATTAAATTATCTTATGAGACAGGTTTATAAACCTTTTTCCATAACATGTAGGTCTCATAGATGTGTCAAGCACACCAAATATGAAAGAAAAGCTGCATAAGTACATCTCATATATATAGATATCTTGATTAGCATTATATATAAATATAATTCATTTAGTGGTAGCTGGTGAGTAATATAAATATACCATTATACATTCAGCCCAACAATAAATGGTTGCTTGCGTGCAAATGAGGAAAGCAAGTGGAATTTAATAACTAGGTAGATACCATGACGGAGGACCATTCTTTGGCCTTCACAGACTCACCAAGTGGCTCAACTGCTATGCGGAAATAAGCCTCCGGGGATCTTATCTAATATGATTTTGGGAGTATTACCATTATCATACTTTTCAGTTTTCACATACATATGTATTATTTGGGACTTTCACAATAATACCATCATCATTTTCATACATATAATAATTACAACGTGGACAGCACTATCTATCGTCTACCCACTTGCCTTAATTATCAACTCTCTGTTGGCACACGCAGCAATTAGCTTTAAACAAATTCAAATGGGACAAAGTAGTTTTCAGAACCATATAATATATATATTGGCATTAAAAATTGGAGAGATAGACTCAAAGATTTTAACCTCACCAATATTAATTAAAAATATATACATTTTCTTAGCAGGTTCTGAGATGGCGTATTTGCATTAAACAAGGTAAATAATTAGTTTGATTAGTCATATGAAAATACAAAATTAACCCTAAAATATTCTGCTCTTGAAAATCTAAAGCACATAGTGGTTCTACTCTGAACTTCTTGCAAAATGGAAGCCAAAACTTTGAAAAACGTGAGGCCTCTAGCATAGCATAAAGTTGCCGTGTACTAAGCTTTAACGTGTACTTTTAATTAGGTGACTTATTTAATGAATCATGTAATTTGTTTAAATAATATATTGGTTTGTAGATTTTTTTTGCTTAATAATATTATTTTTAATACTATTTTGCAATATAACACTGTTTCAAAACAATTGAGGGATTTACCGATTTAGCCTTTTTTGTGAACTTGTCTCTTCTAGAGACGAGTTCCAGTTAAATTTTTGCCACGTCTGCGATTGGGACTCGTCGGTAGGGGAAACAAATTCCAGCTGAAGAGACGAGTTCCACTTAAATATTTTCTCCCTCCAGCTGGTAAAAGCCATCAAAACTGAACTGTCTATATTATTTTGGGAACTATCTGCTGCATATATATGTAGATCATGGTAGGATATCATTTTGAAAGTGTATACCATTAGTTTAGTGCCCTAAGAGTCTATATTATTTTGTTTATTATCATTGTGGCATGACATATGTTTAATCATCTTTCATATCGTAAGATTCTTTTTAATTTGCTAATTACTCCCTCCAATTTTTGGATTGCTGTGATTTTTGGTCCTTCAATTTTTAAGACTTACAATTAAAACATGGAAATTATGAATTGCTGAGTCATTATTTATTCTTTTAGGATCCACTAACCACTGAACCGTTAAAGATCCAAAAATGGTGATAATCTGGTCTTTTTTTATTTTCCTGAAATTTTTGACCAAATAAATGGGTGTTTTTTTAGCCCCATGTGATCCTTTCAGTAGAGACGTCATTTCAGTGGAGAACGTGGAGCTCAAAGAAGAACCCACAACCTTCTTGTTGCACTAACAGATTTTTCAGCTCATTTCTAAGCGATTTTTTTTTTTTTTTTCTTAATTTTCTGTTGCTTGTTCTAGACTGATCGCATTTCTTGTTCTTCTTGGTGTTAGAAATGGTGATGTTGCTGAGTATGTGTGCGGTGGCATTGGGTGTGGTTGTGGTGTTTTGGGCTGTGGGCGTTGTCATGGTAGTTTAGGGTGTGGTGGTTGTATGTGGTGCTGGTAGTGAAAGGGAGTTGTGGTAATGTGTTTTTTGGTCGTATGTGGGTGCGAACGATGGTGTGTGTTACTTCGCAATGTAAAGATTGGGTCGGTGGCTTTTACAAGAATTGGGGTATACAGAGTTTCATTGGGTAAAGGCAGGTGATGATCTTCATTTGGGGCATTTGGGATGATTCAGTTTTGATGGCCATAGGTAGGGAAAACAAATTACTTTTTTTTTTTTAAATAATTGGAGAGATAAGTTTCAGCCAAATTATTATTTTTTTTTTAAATAATAAGCGCGAAACTCGTCTCTCCTAGAGATGAGTTTCAGCCAAATTATTATTTTTTTTTAAATAATAAGCGCGAAACTCGTCTCTCCTAGAACGAGTTTTAGCCAAATTATTATTTTTTTTAAATAATAAGCGCGAAACTCTCTCCTAGAGACGAGTTTCAGCCAAATTATTATTTTTTTAAATAATAAGCGCGAAACTCGTCTCTCCTAGAGATGAGTTTCAGCCAAATTATTATTTTTTTAAATAATAAGCGCGAAACTCATCTCTCCTAGAGATGAGTTTCAGCCAAATTATTATTATTTTTTTAAATAATAAGGGCGAAACTCGTCTCTCCTAGAGACGAGTTTCAGCCAAATTATATTTTTTTTAAATAATAAGCGCGAAACTCGTCTCTCCTAGAGACGAGTTTTAGCCAAATTATTATTTTTTTTAAATAATAAGCGCGAACGTGAAGTATTGGTTAATTTCAATGGAACTCGTCTTTAGCAGAGACGAGTTCCAGCCAAATTTTTTTTTTTTAAATAATATGCGCTTCTCACCTATTCTATTTCAATGGACAGAGACGAGTTCCAGCCAAATTATTATTATTTTTTTTAATGCGCGAATGTGAATTGGTTTTCTTAATTTCAATGGAACTCATCTTTAGCAGAGACGAGTTCCAGCCAAATTATATATATATTTTTTTTTAATGCGCGAATGCGAAATGGTCTTCTGAATTTCAATGGAACTCGCCTTTAGAAGAGACGAGTTCCAGCCAGATTAATTTTTTATTATAACAGTGTGCGCATTCGCGCCAGACTTAAGGGGATTTAAAAAATTTTGTGGAACTCGTCTCTATAAGAGACAAGTTCCAGCGGGGTCAAATTTTTCCACGTCAAAATGTCACGGAATGCCACGCAATGTTATTTTTAATGGAACTTGTCTCTTGGAAAGACGAGTTCCACACGAGCGACAAGTTCCACGAGAGGCTATTTACCTCATTAGTTTCAAAACAGTGTTTTTTTTGCAAAATTGTTTTAAAAATTTGCTATTCAGAAAAATACCTCTTGGTTTGTAGCTAAACTCTGTCCTAAATATACTATCCACATGTATTATTTAGACTAAAGTCCACTTTTGGTCTCCTAAGTTAGGGATGTTTTCATTTTGGCCCTTTAACTTCAGAAGTTTACATTTGGGCCCTATAAGTATATTTAGCTGTCAATTGGGCCCTTCGGTTCATCTCAGTTAAAGCCCCTCCATTAAGTTCCCAACTAAGCACTCAATCATGTGTTCACGTCACCATTTTTTGTCACGTTGTCTTGCCATGTCATATATATTATATAAAAAAATATTAATAATAATAAAATGAAAAAAAAAAATTAAATCAAATTTTATATCCTTCCTCAAATTCAATTTCATTAAAAAAAAAAATTGTAACTTTTATTTTATTTTTCAATAATTTTTGGATTTTTTAATTAAAAAAAATTATTTGATTAATTTTTAATTAAAAATTCTGAATTTAATTAAATATCAATAAAAAAAATGTTGACTTGGATGTGTTATATGGCATTAATAGAATCTTGGTAATAGAGTTGGACGAAAGTGCTCTTTTGAAAACTACTCAAACCTATAGGGCCTAAATGAAAACTTTTGAAGTTAGGGGGCCAAAATGAAAACACCCCCTAAGTTAGGGGCCAAAAGTGAGTTTTAGTCTATTATTTAAGAAAGTCACATGACTCATTAAAAATGTTATATGACTAAAAATACACGTAGATGATCTTTTTAATTGACATGTAGTGGGTTGAACAAAAACTTTTTCCAACAATATATAAATTACAAAATAAAAAAATAAAAAAAAAAGTACATGAGGAAGTGAAGGGGTCTAACACCCCACTTATTAATAATGCACATGAATTTGGATAAGAATTCAATATAACCTCTAACATTTTGACACGATTTACAATTGAGAATAAATTGGGTAAGGATGCGGTGTAAAAAGCTATATTTGCACTCTCTAGTAGAACACTGCCACATCAGATGGTTTACAATAAAATGATAGACATTGATACACACGATAACAATTTCAAGAAGAAAAAACCATAGCCAAAGAGAAAGGAAAGACACACAACAGAGTGAATCTGCAAAACGGAGGTGAACCAGTGAAGTCGTGAAGGGAAGCTAGATCAATGGCGCCAGTGATTGCCAGATTGAAAGCAAAGACTACACAATATATACTCTTGATTTATAAAATAAAAAAATTAAAAAAAATTAAAAAAAATAAAAAAACTATCGGGTAGGGATGTAGCCATGATTTTACATGAGTGGGGGCCGGTGTATCAACCAAATTTTTTTTAACCTGAAAATCCAAAGTAGCATCCATATAGTATTAACAAAACATCAACAACTGAAAGGATACAAAATAATTATTCTTAATACATTACAATGCATTTTTCGAAGAAAATAAAAGTTGATGCGTTTTTATATTACTGAAATCATCTATGATGGAATTTGTACTAAACGACTCAGCAATTTCCCTTTCAATGTATAAAAGCAAGGAGTCTGTTAAAAAATCGTCTTTCGTTTTATAGCGAAACCTAGTTTTGATGATATTCATAACTGAAAATGCCCGCTCTGTAGTTGCAGTAGAAATTGGAAGAGTAAGTACAAGAATAACCACTCTAAAAACAAGTTGGTAGGCTATTGATTTTCTTGTCCTCACTAGCCATTGACATAACTCAGAAATGCTTGACAAATTTTTGAACTCTAAATGCTGAACTACACTATGCTCAAAATGACAAAGTTCTATTTCTAAAACTTCTTTTTCATGCTCCGTGAAGTCTTGCGGATAAAATTTAGCTACCAAAAAACAAATATCATTGATTCTAAAAGATTGACATGCTTGATAAGGATCTAGAGTTGAACTAAGTACAAGTAACTCTACTGCATGCTCATTAAACCGATGATTTAGTTCATGCAATTGAGAATCTATTGTAGCACAAAAAATATCCACTCAATAATGATGCTCAATTGTAAAGTCATCTTGCTGATAACGAGCTAGACCTCGTCTATCAACATAACGAGCAATCATATCCGGCATATCTATGGATCTTAGCTCACAAAATGATATCACATTGGTAAGTGAGTCATCCCATTTATCATCTCTGAATGTTTGGAGAAGTTCTTAGTAGATGAAACAAGACGCATAGCAGTTAAAATATCTTGAGTCTGGAATTGCAAAACTTGACAAAGTTTATCACTGAGCTCCATAGTTTTTTTCATAAGATGCAAGATGAAGACAAATTCAAATGATGTTAATATCAAATTAGTTGTGTCTGCTTCTCCTTGTTGTGAAGTAGTAGATCCTTCCTTAATGATTTTGAGAAAAACTTCACATGTTGGACTAAAGATCTTTATCAAGCTAGAAACCGATCAAAAGTGAGAACTCCAACGAGTATCTCTAGCTCATTGCAAAGTGCACTTCTGATTAAGTCCCCTTCCAGTCTCAAACTCATCAATATCAATCAAATATGCAAATTCAGCGTTTTGAGCAACTTTCAATTGCTCGTTACGCTTACATGAGGCACCGACAATGATGATAATGAAAGCCAACCGATCAAAAAATTTATAAATGGGAATAACTGCTTTTGATGTTGCTACTAATGTCAATTGAAAACGATGTTCAAAACAATGGATGTAATAAGCATATGGACAATCATGTGAAATCAAAGCATGTAATCCATTCGACTCACCTCGCATATTACTTGCACTGTCGTATCCTTGCCTCCGAATATTTTGAATATGTAGATTATAACGAGATAACAAAGAATATATCGCTTTTTTTAGGGTTAATGCAACAGTGTCAGCAACATGAACAACCCCAAAAAAGCGTTCTCGCACAAAGCCATCTTTGTCAACAAATCTTAAAACTATAGCCATTTTTTCTTGCATTGACTCATCACAGGCTTCATCAACAATTATGCAAAACTTTGCATCACCAATTTCTTCACGAATTGCATTCATCACTTTAGTTGAAAAAACATGTAGAATTTCTTTTTGGATTTGTGGTGATGTGTAGGTCGCATTTTTTGGAACTTTTGTTATCACTTCAACAACCTTTTCATTATATGAAACTACCACATCCAATATTTCAAGAAAATTTCCACGATTGACTAAAGTATAGTTTTCATCCCGACATTTAAAAGCAACACCTTGCAATGTAAGCAGTCGAACAACATCAATTGAGGCCTTCAACTGTAGCCGATTATTTGCAATTTCAATATGACATTGTTTGTTCAATACCTTGTCTATATGCTGAGGTTGGTTCATCAAATCATCTAATCTATCCTCGGCAACTCTATGAGATGAATTAAAATTCTTCCCTTCTTGAGACAAAAAAAAAAACACAACTTTTTCCATTTCTAACTTTCTTCCAACTACTAAATCCATCAACCGTGAATGCATTTTGTCCAGGAATCCTAGATGGCTTATGAAAGAGAAAACATGGGAGACAAAATGCTGCATCTTTCGTAGGAGAATATTCAAGCCATGATGGAAAGATTTGGAACCAAGAGTGTTGAAAGCTAAGACGATGCTTTTATGGTCCGGATTTTTTGTATGTAGTCAAATTAGGTTGGAAAGCACCATGGTTAATGTAAGCTCGTCGGATTTCATCACATTGATTAACATGATAATCCCATATTTGTTGATGCAATCCAGTATCCCACTCCAACAAACTAGTATCAATTTTTTGAAATTTTGGTTGAAGATTTTCTGGAAATTGGGATATCAACATTTTTCGAAATATGGATATCCACATTTTCCGGAATTGGAATTTCGACATTTCTTGGAATTGGGATGTCGGCATTAGTGGTTGGCAATGTTGCATCACTAGCACTGGATTCTAAATCATTATGGTTCTTTTTGTTGAAAAAGTACGTTATTGTAGTTGACTTACCCATAATCTACAAATCAAATAGAAATTATGTTTATATTGTGCACTACAATACTAGTACATATTGCACAGCTAAACAGTTGTTAAACACAGTAATTTTGACACCCATGACCCACAACAGAGCAAGTCAATAATTAATAATCAAACACTTACAAACAGAGCACTCAAGTCAAGTGATCTAAGTTAGCAATTAATAATCAAACACAGCAACTCAGTACACAGCACTAAAAAGAAAAATCATTGAGATGTGAGAAAGTGAAAGACTGAAGACTAGAGAGAGAAACAAAAAAGAAAGAAAAAGTGACGGTGAATAAATAAGTGATATGAGACTAAGTTCTAAGTTCTAACATTTTAAATCAAAGCAATTTAAGCAAATAGAGAGTGAGCAAGATAAGAGTCTGAGAGTCAGAAAGTCAGAATCTTAGAGAGATACCTCGTACCAGATCTGCGGGTAGCGGCTCCGGTGAAAGAAGATCGAGCCGGCAAGGTCAAGGCGTGCGCCGTGACCGTGAGGGCTATGAGTTGCAATGTGATTCGATGCTTTTCCAAGCCTCCAGCTAGGCGTGAGCCTCTAGGTGAAGCCAAGCCGCGATGTCCGTGAGGTGTGTAGCCCTCTCTCTCTCTCTCCTCTACGGTATATTTTTTCTTTTTTTTGTTGATTCTACCTGGGTCTGGCCACCGTAACCCTAGCTATTTAATTCTTTTTTTAATTTAATAGATTAATACATTTTCTGATTTGTTGTAATTTGAAAAGAAAAACAAAATTACGTGAGTGGGGTAATTTTGACTTAGGTTGATTTGTTTCTGATTTGTGATTTGGGTTCTTGGATAATTTTGACTATTTTGTTTTGGGCTAATTTTTTGTTGAAAGGGCCCAAAAATTAGGTGAGTGAGGGCCAATTAACTTTTTATACCTACTCTAGCCTTTTTTTTTTTTTTTTTTTAGAGCCGGAAGGGGCCAGGGCCCTGTTTGGTCCCCATGTGGCTCTGTCTCTACTGTCGGGGCTAGGACCCCCTCCATCTTAACGTGGCTTCGTCCCTATTAATACATTAATTTGACTTAAATTTTACATGTATATCATACAAAAGAGCATTTGAAAAAATATGGGGTGCATAATCGCATTTATAATTTAAATATATACTATTTGTGAGATTCATATTATAAGTGTGAACAAGTGTACATCCAATTTAAGCGTGTGGAAGTCTTATCCCATGAACTTATCTATTCGTAATATGGGTGACCGATCATTTAAACAATTCGTTCGTTTTACAATTATTGCTTCTTCTTTTTTCAGCTGGTATGCCTTACAATTATTGTTGCTCTTTGAAAATGTTGGCTGCACAATTTGTGAGGAATCTTTTGAATTATTAGTAGGTAAATGCCAAATGGTGATGGGACTATAGGATTGGGACAATAGCTTTTAATAAGCAACTTGTAACCTTTTCTTTTCTTTTTTTTTGACTTTTTGTCTTCTTTGCCGTGACCTTTCTTCAACACATTGGATAGTGGGAGGCATAATTATTGAGTTGATCAAGTCTTCCTTGGATACCAATCTTAGGGACACACTTAGGTCCCGCTACAGGACCAATGTGGGTTTTGATAAAATGCTTGTTCTTTGTGGTAAATTTTGTGTCTGTAGTGATAAACACGTCTATTGTTGTAAAAATAAAATATGTAAATTCCGGTAACATTAGTGATATTTGTAATAAACTTAACTTTACTACAAACTACACATATTTTACAATAAATTACACACATATTATCAAAAAATACATGAAAAATACAATTTTTGAGACCTTCGGCGGGACGGTCCCGCCGTGGGACCTAAGTATTTCCGACTTAGGTCCCGCTACGGGATCGGTGTTGATTTTGGTAAAATATGTGTGTTTTGGGTTATGTTCGTAGCGGTAAATTTGTGTCTATTGTTGTAAAAAAAAAAATGTGTGAATTCCGGTAACATTAGTGATATTTGTGATAAACTTAATTTTATTACAAATTACACACATTTTACCACACCTGAGATTCAGATTCAGTTTATTAAAAAAACACACATATTATAATTTTTGACACATGTGGCAAAACGGTCCCGTAGCGGGACGTAAGTATTTCCGTGAATTATGATAGCATGGTGTGTGATATCATATTATTCCCCATCTTTCTAACTTTACTTACACTTTTTCCATGGGCTAATGGGTACACACAGATACTTACAAAAAAGAAAAAGAAAAAGTAAAGGGATTGGTAGATAGAGATATACCCTTCGGTCTATTGTCTTCAGTTCACCATCTGTGTTGTGCTTTGTCATTTGGGCATCCATTGCTACTACTCTCTGCTCATCAACCATCACTCTTAATTATGGATTCGTATTTTACCATCCATTTCTTTAAGTGTGTGACTATCTTTGATCGATCTACAGTCTAAATTAAGGAGCTGGAAAAAAGACTATACTCCATTGACTGAATTAAAGTGAGCACGCCGTATACTTGTATTTAGTTATCCTTTGAATTAATTTTTGTTGTGTTTTTCAGCTAGTCATCATCTCTAATTTGGATATATGTGGCCAATCCTAACCAAGTTTATTGAGGATCTATAACCAGTACCAAAAATTTTGGTGTTAAAGACTTGGTTGTTGTTGTGGTTGAATGAATTATGGTTACTTACTTCAACTTTTATAGTTCATTTATTTTGATTATTCGTTTGATGCATGCAGCTCTTGTTGCTCTTTTATTGCTGTGGTTGCGTTTTCAAGATTTAGTTGCTCGTAAACACAAAGGGAAAGAAAAGAAGAAATGAGTTTCACGTTTACTCTGATTCACCGAAGTGAACGTCCTCTGCTCTATGGTCTAAGCAGTTAAGGAAAAAACTCTGTTCATTGAAATTCGAAAGATAGGTATGTTGTCCAAGTTCCAGGCTTTCATTTGTTCTTCGTTTTGATTTTTCAAAAAATATTATGCATATATTTTTTTTTGGTAATTTAGAAAGATTTTATTAAGAAGAAAACAAGACAATACAAGAGTAGAAGACCCAACAACTTAATCTTGAGTCAGGGATATATAGAGCAAAAACAAAGCACTAAGAAGCAAGAAACAAAATATAGACTAATCTGATCTAAGACAAACCATATTGACCACAAGACTGAAGCAAAAATAAATAAATAAATAAAAATTATCAATAAAATATTTTAGATAAGATAGAAGAAATAAGAAGTGTGTCTAGGCAGCCAGAGTTTTTCTAGATGAGATTTAGTGTGGTTTTGGTACGTTTGTAGGATATATAAATACCCACAAATTCCTAAAATTAAAATAAAATAAAACCCGAAAACTCACCCACCCGATTAAGACCCTACTCATTCACTTAAAAAAATCCATTGCTCCTCCCTCTCTCTGTTCGTCTCTCTCACCTCCCTCTCTGTAACTCTCTTTACTAGATTTCTGCTCGTATTTCTCTCTCTACTGGAGCAAATACTGAAAACACAAAACTATACTTTCAATTTTTGAGATATATATATACCAAACACAAAAGGGTTGGACAAATTGAAAAGCAAATATGGAATAATCAGATATGTTATAAGCTCTCAATCTTCGGAATAAAGTTGAATTCTAGTTGGTTGTTTCTTTATGGAATCATGATTCGAGGATGGTTATCATCAGAGTTGCAATAGATTCTTGTAGGTCTGCGACTGCGATGATTTCTGAAGTTTCATAAACTCTCTTCTATTTTCCCTCCTTTTAATCCTCAAGGAACGAGTGATTGTTTCTTTTTTCTTCTTTTTCAAACCGAGGAAATGGTTGGAACTTTAGTGGTGGATAGTAGCTGTCTTGATTGGACTTTTTAGATTTGGTACATTGTTTTTGGAGATTGATTGAAATTGAAGCTTATTGGGGTTTATGGGGGCTCCTTACTCTAACCCAAGCGGCCATCCCCAAACTCTCAAAGCTGATGAGTAAACTTTCAAATGGAAAAGCAATTGCTTTACTTCTCTCTTCCCTTAATATCTATCTAATATAGAAGTAACGCTGCGTTTCTGTTTTTCGCCCAAATAATATCACTCCAGTAGAGAGAGACGAACATAAATCCAGAAGAGAGAGAGGAGCAATTGGCTTTTTAGTAAACGGGTGGGTTTTATTTTATTTTACTTCATTGGATGGGTGGGTTTTATTTTATTTTACTCACGTATACCACTCATATGTCTAGTTGTAAATGAAAATAAATGTCACCTCAATTAAAAAAATGCTCACATCATCAACATGTTAGCCACATATATATAAAGTTAACAGCGTCAGACAAAAGGACTAATGATGCACGATTTTGAAATGTTTGGGTCTATTTTTGCGTGTTTTAAACGTTAGAGACTAAACATGCAACTTGGGTAAACGTTAGAGACCAACAATAGATTTAATCCAAACAAAAACAATAATTGTAAAGCGAATGAATTGTTGTATTGATTGGTCACCCACATTACGAATAGATAAGGTCATGGGACAAGACTTCCATGATTAAAATGGAAGTAACTTGTTCACATGCACAATATGAATCTCACATATACTATCATATAGTATATCCTTAAGTTATATATGTAATTATGCACCCCATATTTTTGCATATGCTCTTTGCCATGATATACATGTAAAATTTAAGTCAAATTAATGTATTAATTTTTCAATATAAAATTAAGCTTTGCAAATATTGCATGCCAAAACTTGAGCAGGGCTCAAGTTAAAATGATTTCTATTTGTCATGGACTCTCAAAGCGAGAAAGAATGAAGTATTGTATATTAACTAACATGTAAATACTGTCCAAGTGTCAAAAATTCAAATTATCAACATCAATTGCCCTTAAATCAACAATAGCTTCTTTCAACTCATCATCAGATTCTCTAAGGCCCAACATTATAGAAGATTTTGTTATCATGCCCTCCTTGCTAATTTTCGCATGTTTTAAACTGACAAGCTTTGTTCATACCTGCATTTAGAAAGGGGAAAAAAAGACATACAAGAATCATAAATAGAATCAGCAAGCATAGGGGTTAAGCCAATCAGCCATGTACAACAACCCCTAAACTGGGTCCAGTTATGCATTATGGAATCAACAGACTGGAACTGCGTGAGAATGCACGTCCAAGTTATTATATTAACTCATTAATTATCAGAAGTTTCAGGCGGTAATGACCAGAAAGTGTATCTAGAATTTCTAACTAACATAGACATCCACACAGACATATACACACAAACAAGCACTTGCAAAAACTGAGAAATTAAGTTAAACCAAATTGACTTTCCAAAGTTTTTTGATCTCTATAAATTCCAAACCTTTTATGTCTGATATACTAAATAATGTTTCAGTTTCTTATGTATACATTATTTGGAGTATATATTTAGTCATACAGTGTTATGTAATTTTTCATTTTTTCCGTGCATCGCATGGGTTTGCAACTAATTAATTAATATTACAAAAGCATTATATCGGCAAATTAGTACATTAATTTGACTTAAATTTTACATGTATTTCATGCCAAAGAGCATATGAAAAAATAGGATTTGCGGTGCATAATCGAATATATAACTTAAAGATATACTAATTGTGAGATTCATATTATACGTGTGAACAAGTAATATGGGTGACCAATGAATGAATGAATCCTTTGAATTATTAGTAGGTAAATGCCAAATGGTGATGGGATTATATGATTGGGACAATAGCTTTTAAAAAGGAACTTGCAACTTTTTCTTTTTTCTTTTTGACTTTTTGTCTTCTTTTCCTTGGCCTTTCTTCAACACAGTGGCTAGTGGGAGGCAGAATTATTGAGTTGATTAAGCCTGTGTTTGATAAGATTATTATACATATATATTTTATTATAATATAATACATAATACCCTAATGAATTATATATGATAAAATATAGTCTTTTGAGAAAATAGTAGATAGCATGGTGTGTGATATCATATTATTTCCCCCATCTCTGTACCTTTACTGACACTTTTTTGACTAGTTAATTAATATTACAAAAGTGTTATATTGACAAATTAGTACATTAATTTGACTTAAATTTTACATGTATTTCATGCCAAAGAGCATATGAAAAAATAGGGTTTGCGGTGCATAATCGCATATATAACTTAAAGATACACTATCTGTGAGATTCATATTATACGTGTGACCAATCAATTCAACGATTCGTATGTTTTACAATGAATCTTTTGAATTATTAGTAGGTAAATGCCAAATGGTGATGGGATTATAGGATTGGGACAATAGCTTTTAAAAAGGAACTTGTAACTTTTTTTTTTTTTGTCTGTTTTTCTTCTTTTCCTTGGCCTTTCTTCAACACAGTGGCTAGTGGGAGGCAGAATTATTGAGTTGATGAAGCGCCCTTCCTTCAATACCAATTATTAAATTATTAAATTCTACACTATGTTTCTTTTTGGAGCATTTTTTAAGTTGATTAAGCCTGCGTTTGATAAGATTATTATACATATATATTTTATTATAATATAATACATAATGGCCTAATGAATTATATATGATAAAATATAGTCTATTGTGAAAATAGTAGACAGCATGGAGTGTGATATCATATTATTTCCCCCATCTCTGTACCTTTACTGACACTTTCTCAATTTTTGTCTTCAATTCATCATCTGCGTTGTTCTTTGTCATTTAGGCATCCATTCCTACTACTCTCCACTCATCACCCATCACTCTCATTATCGATTCTCATTTAACATCCATTTCTTTAAGTGTGTGACTATCTTTGATCTGCAGTCTAAATCGAGGAGCTGGAAAAAAGACTCTACTCCATTGACTAAATTAAAGTGAGTACGCCGTATACTTGTATTCAGTTATCCTTTGAATTAATTTTTGTTGTGTTTTTCAGCTAGTCATCATCTCTAATTTTGAGGATCTATAACCAATCCCAAAAATTTGATTTTAAGACTTGGTTGTTGTTGTTGTTGTTGAATGAATGGCTACTTACTTCTCCTTTTTATAATTCATTTTATTTTGATTATTCCTTTGATGCATGCAGCTCTTGTTGATGTTTTATTTCTGCGGCGAAAAAGAAAGGGAAAGAAAAGAGAAAAGGAAAAAAGAAAAAAAGAAAAGGAGGAATGAGTTTCACGTTTACTCTCATTAACCGAAGCGAACGTCCTTGCTCTGTGGTCTAAGCAGTTAAGGAAAAAAACTCAGTTCATTGATATTCGAGAGATAGGTACGTTGTCCAAGTTCCCACTTTAATTTGTTCTTCGTTTTGATTTTTCAAAAAATATTATGCATGCATTTTTTTTGGTACTTCAGAAAGATTTTATTAAGAATAAAACTAGACAATACAAGAGTTACAAGACCCAACAACTGAATCCTGAGTTAGGGATCTATAGAGAAAAAATAGAGCACTATGAAGCAAGAAACAAAATATAAACAAAATATAGACAAAACTATATTGACCACAGGACTGAAGCAAAAATAAATAAAAACTATCAATAAAATATTGGCAAAAATATTGTTTTTTGTTCTTAAACTATATTTGAAGTTCGTTTTTTATTCATAAACTTTAAAAAGTTCTCTTCTCGTCTCTGAACTTTACAAACTTCCTATGTTTTGTCCTTCTGTCAATCCACATTAACTTTAATCATACCTATCTTAACAAAGTGATGAAGTGTTATTTATTTAATATTATTAAATCTGACATAGATTTTTTTTGTTTTTTGTTTTTAAAAATAACACACATGGCACGAAATCATTGGGTCACGCATACTTTGCTTAAATTTACACCTAATTAATTCATTATGTAATAAATAAAATGAAAATCTCAAATCAACTTTCAACTAAATCTCATCTACGGTAGCCGCCACCAGCCAGAACCACCAGATTTCTTCAAAAATCCCCAATTTTCAGAATTTCATCCAGATTTCCCCCTCTATTCTCACAAGCCAAAACCAATCAATCTTGAATATGTATTTTGAGCATGAACGTGTTGTGGGAGGTTATGAATTTCTACTGTACATATTTGACAACAAGCCAAGAAGTGTTTGAGGACGAAAAAATTCACATGGTTATCAATGACGCAAGTGAATAATATGTCGTTATTAATCTTCCATAATTTGTTCTGTGATGTTGCAAATGTTATAGATCTCTTTACCTTCTGTTGTTGGGTTAAGGAGTATGCACTCTCAAGTTGCTACCTTTTTATTTGTATGGAGTTGTAACTTCATGTTTTAGCTCTGAGTGTCAAAGAGCAGGGTTTAAAAGAATCGTGCCGGCGATGAGAATAGAAGAGGAAATATTGTGAAAACTGGGATTTTTGAAGATCGGAGGAGGGGGGATTGGGTGAGATTGAGGGTGATTGGTATTTTAAAACAAAGAATGAGTGGACCAATGATTTCGTGTCATGTGTGTTATTTTTTAAAAACAAAAAACAAAAATTCATGTTAGATTTAATAATGTTAAGACACATAGGATTAAAGTTAAGGTGGGTTAAAAGAAGGACAAAACATGAGATGATTGTAAAATTTAAGGACAAAAAGAGAACTTTTGAAAGTTTAAAGACGAAAAACGAATTTCACTTATAGTTTAGAAACGAAAACAATATTTTCATCTAAAATATTTTAGATAAGATAGGAGAGATAAGAAGTAGTGTCCAGGCAATCGTGAGTCATCGATACATTTGTAGGATATTTGAATACCCATAAATTCCTAACGTTCATTTTGTTACTAAAAATTAGTACAAGTATGTCAAGTTCTTGTTAAATATAAAAGAATAAAGAAGGATATGTTAAGAGTGTTAGGAATATTAGCAAATATTCCTAGAATCTGTGGGAGCGAAAAAATAAAATATTTGGGGGTGAAGAACACATTAGGAAAAATTAAACACGTACAACACAACACAGAGAATTTATGTGATTCAGCAACATACTTACATCCACCAGAGACTTTAAGGAGAAAGTTTCACAATAATAGGGAGATTATAATGTTTGGCTTAAAAACACTCTCTCTAAGCCCAAACCCCATGTACACTCAAGTGCACTCTCACACATAAAGAAAAACACTGAGAATGCTATCTCTTTTTATTCTTCTTCTTGTGTGGCATTCCCACTAGAAACTCTTTGCTGCTCTCTGCAGCACTTCTGTGCTGCACACAATTGCAGCACTCTCCCTCCAACATAGCTCTCTCCTTGAACTACATTTTTGCTCTCCTTGGCTGTCTCTACAGCTTTCTCTTGGTGCTTCTCTGCACACAGCACTCAGCACATAGCACATAGCACACATTGGTGTTGCTCTCTTCATTCATTTCATAGCACATGACAATTTCTCTCTCTCTTTCTTTCTCTCTTGCACATTTTGTGGCCCACGAGGAGACAAGGCATGCTTGCATTGCCACCCACCTATTCCACAGGCACATAGCTCATCATTAATGAGCTTGTGGCACTAAGAGAAATTGCCGTGACAATTTATCTCTCTCTCACATGTAGAGGCCCACGGGAGACAATGGCTCAATTTGTCTCCCCACCTATTCCATAGGCACATAGCTTGCCGTGACAATTTCTTTCTCTTTCTCTCTTTCACATGTTGCGGCCCACATGTACAAAGCATGCTTGAATGACTCATCAAAGAGCCTACAATTTGCTGCCCATCTATTCCATAGGCAAATAGCTTGTCAATCACCTTTAATGAGCTTGTGCCACTAAGTCAACAATTCTCTATATTTGTGCAGCTTACTTTCGGCTAAGGTGAGAACCAATTTCTTAAAGTAGCCGACATGTAAGACTTGTAGGAACATATGAGTTACAATCCTATATGCCTCCACCTACGTGCAATACATGCACCATTTTATTCTTTCTTTCAAATATAAGTCACAATTGTTGACTAAGTAAACATGGGCAGTAATCCCATGTGATGCAGCATTCATGTGGCTAAATACAAGCCACACCAAAACCCAACAATCTCCACCTTGGCTTGAATTTGGTCAAGTGTTTCTCAACCAAAATTCCTCCAACGGTAACCAGCTTCATCAACATATCAACTACATTCCTTAAGCTGTGAGGCTCCTTCTCTGGCTGAGTACAATTTCTCAAGCTCCACCTGCACTGCTGATCTACTATTGTTATTACTGCACTCCAGTTTCAACCACATTCTCATGGTTGAAATCTTCTCCATGATGTCGAGCATGACATCATCTGCAAGTAATAGCCGGATTGAACTCACTGCCACCAATAGGTTTTTCAAATATTGTGGCCAAAGATAAGCCACCAACCAACAAATCTCCACCCTAGTATGATACCAATTTTGAGATAACATCTTAGGAAAACTCCATGTGGGACTTCCACTCACACGTGTGAGTCATTGCCTCTTTCTAGGCTTCGAGACTTTTCTCCTTGGGTCACGAACAAGTCCTCCTAGTTTCCCTTTGCCTCTGGGTCTTTTTTCTTCTTGTAGCACATCATCCTTGGATCTCTCGTACGCCATCCATGGAAACCTCGTACATGCACATCCATGGGAACCACGTGCTAACCTTGCACGCTCATCCATGAAAACCTGTACATCCACATCCATGTGATCCTCGTGTACGCCATCCATGGGAATCGCTTGCTAACCTCGCACGCTCATCCATGAAACCTGTACATCTATATCCAAGGGAACCTCGCACTACGTCAACCATTGGCAACTCTTTTGTTGGGCATTTTTCAAGATCTTCCGTGTGGGTTTTATGGGCTTGCCTTGTGCGATGTTCACTTGTGTGAATTCAAAGTACACGCACTCCGTCCTCGCTCCAACTACGAAAGGGACCGTCCCTGCGCTATCTGCAAAAGGTACCTTGATAATCGTACAATCTCGTTGCACATCATCATGAGCTCTTGTACACCATTCATGGGAACTGCGTGCCTAACCCCGCATGCTCATCCATGGGAATCTCGTACGTCCACCTCTATGGGAACTTTGCGCTGCATCATGCACCTTTGATCTAGATAACTTTGCCTCACACAACCATGGGCTCTAACTCTAGCACATCTTCCATGGACCTCTTGTACGTCATCCACGAATCACGTGACTGACACTGCACGGCTATTCATGGGAACCTCGTACATCTACCTTCATGGGAACTTTGCACTGCTCATTCTTCTAGATCTAGATCCTCCAATATCCAAAATTTGTGCCATCAAACTTCTTGATCCTGATGCCTTTACTTATTCTCTGGTCATCGCTCCCACTCGAACTAAAGCTCTGATACCAGTTGTTGGGAATATTAGCCAATATTCCTAGAATCCGTGGGAGCAAAAAAAATAAAATATTTGGTAGAGAAGAATACGTCAAGAAAAATTAAACACGCACAGCACAACACAGAGAATTTACGTGGTTCGACAACATGCCTACATCCACCAGAGACTTCAGGGAAAAAGTTTCACAATAATATGGAGATTACAATGTTTAGCTTAAAAGCACTCTCTCTAAGCCCAAACCCCATGTGCACCCAAGTACACTCTCACACATAAAGAATAAAACACTGAAAATGCTATCTCTTTTTATTCTTCTTCTTGTGTGGCACTTCCACTGAAAACTCTTTGTTGCTCTCTGCAGCACTTCTGTGCTGCACACAATTGCAACACTCTCCCTCCAACATAGCTCTCTCCTTAAACTACATTTTTGCTTGCCATGGCTGTCTCTACAGCTTTCTCTTAGTGCTTCTTTGCACACAGCACTCAGCACATAGCACACAGCACACTTTGGTGTTGCTCACTTCATTCATTTTATAGAGAAATTGCCGTGACAATTTCTCTCTCTCTTTCTTTCTCTCTTGCACATGTTGCGGCCCACGAGGAGACAAGGCATGCTTGAATTGCCGCCCACCTATTCCATAGTCACATAGCTCATCATTAATGAGCTTGTGGCACTAAGAGAAATTGCCGTGACAATTTCTCTCTCTCTCTCTCTTTCACATGTTGCGGCCCACATGTACAAAGCATGCTTGAATCACTCATCAAAGAGCCTACAATTTACTGCCCATCTATTCCATAGGCACATAGCTTGTCAATCACCTTTAATGAGCTTGTGCCACTAAGTCAACAATTCTTTATATTTGTGTAGCTTACTTTCGGCTAAGGTGAGAACCAATTTCTTAAGGCGAAGGATTGGGTTCAGTATGCAAGAGTACTAAATCCGTTAAGATCATTATATGTGTCAATAATTTGACACGTGTCAAGATCTCAACAGATCCATTGCTCCTGTGCACTGGATCCATTTGCCAGTTTTGATTTTGTTCCATAATATTTGAAAGTTTTGATTCGCTCCCTCTTCATTTGGTTCCATTTACGTTTTAATCCTTCAGTCCAAAAAACATTAGCCCCTGACCGTTAAGTGCTACCTAAGCCTGACACATGTGCTAGTTGGCCCAATAAAATCATACCACGTGTAAATTGAATTAAAAACATAAACAAAAAACCTTATAGTAAATTCTCTCTCTCTCTCTCTCTCTCTCTCTCTCTCCCTTTTTGCCCTTTTCCCATTTTTTTTATTTCTTTTTTGTTCTCCAACCACCATAGCTGTTTTCAACACCCCTGATGATAAACATCCAAACATCCAAACCCCAAACCCAAAAAGCTGATCATAAGGTTGTGGAGGATATCTCTGAGATCAAGATAAACATTAATGGCATTAAGTAATACCAGGAAAAAAAAGAAGTAAATATTTAAAATTTTACTTTTATAGTTGAACAAAAACGACGCCGTTTTAATGAATTAAAGCTATATCATTTTGAGCTGAGGTGGCACTTAACGGTCAAGGGGCTAACGTTTTTTGGACGGAAGAGCCAACATTCAAACGGAACCAAATGAAGTGGGAGCGGATCAAAACTTTCAAACATTAGGGAACAAAATCAAAACTGGCCAAACTTAAAGGGTGTTGTATTTCAGTGTAAAAATAAATAAAGGTCAAATTTTTAAAATAACTTTAATGCAAAATCAAGGTTATATTATGTTTTTACATTGAATTACATAAAAATAAAATAAAATGAAGTAAAATGTAACCCCGATTATGGTGCTTTATAATTAGCATGATGACTCAAAGAAACAACTTCTCATTGCAAAGAGATTTCTGGATATTTGGATTATGGATTAGAGATTTGTCTTGACACTTTTGGTAGCCAGTGGCCTTTTGTTTTGTTGAGACCCAATCATGTGTTTGTGACATTATATTGCCGGATTAGTAAAAATTTGTTTGTGGTTTTATTTGTACTTTTGTTTGGATTAATAGGTTCACGATTTTTGGAGGAATAAAGAAATAGAATTGATTGCTGAACAACATAATTAAAAGAAAGTGATGGATGTAATTGAGGAAATCTTGACTTCTAGGTATAGGTTTTTCGAGGAAACCCAACCTCCCAAAAGTCTAATAGACTACAATTTTTTTTTTTTTTTTTTGAAAAATACAAATATTTTTCAAATGATTTTATTTTTCGAGAACTGAAGGGAAATTTATACAACTGCATCTAACGTTCCAAAGCAATAAAATAGAACTCCACTGTGCTAAAAACAAGGGACAATTACTTTCACTTTTGAGATATATATATCACTTAAAAATCCTACTCACTAACCGAATACATAGATAACCAAACTACTAAAATAAATAAAGTGGACCACTAGGACTACTACTTCTAAAAAATATAACTCATTAATAAAAAACTAACATAAAAGACACCGAATAATTCTAAACAGTAACAAAATAACATTAAAATAGGAAACAAACTCAATAACCCCACTTCCTACTCCTACATGCCACCTGCCACAAATGAAGTATGAACTCTGTTTCATGCATGTAACAGTTTAATAAATTGTTATCTATTGTTCCATATCTAAATTTGTTGGTCTGTTGCCAAATGAATAATTTTTTTTTTTATGTATACTAATAGAAAATTTTCTTTTATGTATACTAATATTTTATTTTATGTATAATAATAAAAAAAATAAATTATTTTCTATGTATAGTATTAATTGTTTTTTCATTGGTTGCCTCTAAGGGGGGTTGCCCAAGCCCAAGGGCTTGTGGGGCTTACCCCCCAACCGGCCCTGAGTGTATGTAGGGAAAGAGAAAATGGAAGCAAGAGTTAAGTGGTTCAGCCTAACAGTCTACGTCCACAAAGGACAACCCTTAACAGCTACATCTTTACTATATGAGATCCTTATGTCCTTATTTTTTGTTACAATGAGCCCAATATAATTTATATAGTAGAGAAACTATGCTAGTGCTAGATTAACTAGAACTAGGTTTGCTTGTTTTACAAGTAGTTTGCTTCATGAGCCAATGTATCTCTAATAGTTCTTAACACTCATTTCAATTCCTACAAAGAAGTACTTGTACGTTACTCTTCTTATCTTCTCACTGCTCCCACTTACAACTTTGTATATTTGAAAATGAGTAAATATCTCAACTGTATGTTTGACCATTTCAAACCCCACAAAGCCAATCATGGCCACACATGCAACCCCTATTACCTTAAATATTATTTTAACAATTTGTGAGAACCACGACCCGAGGGTCAAATGGGCCTCAAAATGTGACCCAACTGACGAATGATCATCCCTCTAGAATGAAGGTGATGTTACAGTAGAGTCGCCACTTATTTTTTGCAAGAAAGAAAAATAAGAAAAATTCTTAAAAATACTTCTTTTATTCAATTTGGATTGTATGATTACATTTGAATGTCCAAAACAGAAAATTACATAGCAAAAGTTTGTTTCCTAGGTACAATCTAAGAAAGTTACATTTGAATGTTTCCTAAATACAGTATAGTAAAATAGAAATTTACATTTACAGCAAAACTAATCTAGAACCTTCAAGACTAGGCTCGGGGGCTTGGTTACAAAACGAGAAGGTGTAAGCACCTCGTTTTGCCCGATTAAAATCGGTCTTCTAGGATAGAGCTTGGCCAAGGACAAATATTTCAATGTACAAAAACATGGTTTATCATAAAATTCATTTTAAAGGTTCAAGTTCTTTATTAGATCATTTACATGTGAAAAATAAACATATTATCGTCATCATCATGTGAATAGGCAAACAAATAAAGAATTCAGTCAAGAATGCTTACCTGCATGCACGTGGAAGAAGATCCTTTTGATTGCTTTAGAATCACCAGAGTTATGTTCAACTTTGGCTGCAATCAAAGAATTGATTAATATAAAACACAAAGAATTAATCACAATAAAAACTTTGAAAAGGGGTGAAGAGCAAAGAATCAAGAAAGTTTCTGTGTGGCTGCAATGGTGGGGAGTTTGTCTACTGCCCAGCTGCAAAAAAGAACTCCAATGGTGCTTCCTTGATGGTCTTCAACCTGTGAACAGAGCTTCGCCGTAGGGGATTTTTGTGGGAGCTTTCTCTGTCTTTTAATGGGGGATTATTTAGGAGCGTTTTATGCTTTAGAAGAAATACACAGAATGATCTGGAATCCTCTCTAAAGCTCAAACCTTGGGACCCCTGTAACTGAACCCCTCTTTCCTTTTTATAGCCAAACAAACGAGAAGCTATTTGTTTAATTTTGTATTTTTTATTTTCAAATAATCCCTATTCTTTATCCTCAACCAGCTGTGGACTGACTTGGACGTGTGAGAATTCAAAATTCAAGTTTGGAGATAATTTCGGGATAAAACAACATGCTCCAGGTCCGAAGTGCCGGCCGGTACTTTAAAGTGCCGGCCGGTACTTTAATGTGTACTTGAAGTGCCGGCCGGTACTTCAATGTGTACTTGAAGTGCCGGCCGGTACTTCAAAACTCAATCAAAGTACCGGCCGGTACTTCGAGTTTTAAACAAACGTTTTCAGCTTCCTTTTTTGTATTTATCCGTTTGTTCAATGTTTTCCCACTTTTTATGATAAACATTAGATATAATAGTGATCTTAATCTTCTTAAAATATTTGAATTGATTTATTTCAATTAATCCTTATATTTTAATTAATTAATCACACTATTTGTCCAACTTAAACTGATTTTATTTAACGTAGTAGAGTCCATAATTATTTATCATTACAAGCCAATAAGATGTTTACACCTCACTAATTAAAATCAACCCAATTAATGGACCAATAATAATTAGTTTGGATTAATCCCATGTACCCGGAATTATTACATCATTATGCACTCTATCCGTTAAATCTTCAATTGATCATAACATTTGCACTTATGGTCCGATTTGAACACATGACACGTCATTTCATTTGTCTCAACTTAAAGATCTGTTTGATTTCTTTTAGTTGTCGATCAAACGGTCAAAAACACTATTGGTTTAAAACCCTAATTTAGGTAAGTTGTGTACTTTCCGTTTTTAGAATTTTAATTTGTGAAAACCTTAGTTTGTGTAAGGATTAGAATGTAGGTAGCAAAATGGGGTGTCAACACAATTAATTAAAAAACATATAATACTTTGCAAGGTTTTTAAAATAATAATTTTTTTTAACACACATTAATGGTTATTTCACCACATAATCCAACAAAGACAATTGAAGCTAAGATATAAGAATAGTATCAGGATCCATAGTACACCCACCTAGCAAGATCTTGTCTGCTTTGGTCCAAAACCTCACAGTCTTGTTTTTACTTGGGGCTTCGTTAGGCCCACAAGTGAAAGGCCTCTTGCAAGGTTGTGAGGCATCATCCTATATGAACTAAGGGACACTCACTTAAGAGATGTGAGACTTTTGGTTCACACACCTCACCTACACCCTCAGAGGAGAGTTGTCCTTGGCTCTGATACCATGTGTCAAG
Organism: Fagus sylvatica; assembly: GCA_907173295.1. Taxonomy (NCBI): domain Eukaryota; kingdom Viridiplantae; phylum Streptophyta; class Magnoliopsida; order Fagales; family Fagaceae; genus Fagus; species Fagus sylvatica. The sequence continues at coordinate 31,002,081 of OU015761.1, read as the reverse complement.
ACCCTCACCCACCTAGCAAGTTGTTGTCCGCTTTGGCCCGAAGCCTCATGATTTTGTTTTTGCTTAGGCGGCATGCGACAGACGGTTGTGGGGTACAGTACACCCTCTCTCACTCAATTAGTTTGCTTGTTATGTTTGGATGGAGGGGAATGAGAGGGGAGTAGAGGAAAGGGGATGAGGGTATGTTTAAAGAACCTTATTTAGAAGTTTTTTTTAAGTGAGCAGGAGAAGGATTTGAGGGAATACAGGATAAGATACCCCTCCAAACCCCTCATTATGAATTCCCCTTAATCGGGGGAATTTGGAGGAGGAGTGAAGGGGACTGGTTCCACTTATATTTAAAAAAAAATTAAATTGTTAGTTATGCCCTTATGATGCCAATTTATACATGTTTTCTTAAAATTAGAAAATGTGAGTTATAATTGTCAATTTATGTAACCATTCTCCTCTCATTTTCTTTCCTTTTGTACTTAATTGTTAAAACATCTAAACAATGGAGGGAACAATGGAGGGGGGGAGGGGGGTAATTGTTCCTCTTCCCCTTTACTTAATTTCTAAGACATCTAAATAGGGGAAATGACTAACCATTCTCCTCTCCTTCCCCCCTTATCCTTTACTCTCTTCTCCCTCCAAACTTCCAAACATAGCATATATTTTTTTTTCTTAGTTCTATTGGTTTTAGTTTAATTTGAAGCTATTTTTAATTTGTAATATTTTAAAAGTTCAAGGTTTAATTTTTTTATCACCAATAAAGTATAGGTTTAAAGTAGAATTTTCAATTTCTTAAAAAAGTCTTTAAAATGAAACAATAATAAATCATATTTGTAAAGTCAACTTGGTTTAGGTTTTTTAATTGTCAACTTTCAGGTTTTCTCAATCGCACTCGTAGTACACTTGAAGGCGTAGAAGATCATTCAAAAAAATTCTCTTGATCAATATCCCAAAGGGGAAGGTATGCCCTTGGCTCTATCCTTTAATTTCATTCCACCGTCATTGTTGTCCTCATTTTGATTTCTAACTGTTTTCAAATGCTTCTTGACAGCCACCCAAAAACAACAAAAAAGGGAAAAATCAAAATAAAAAATGGAGATTGTAACGACGCCTTTTCAAGTGATCTTTGAAAAATTTGTTGATTACACAATTGGAGTAGTTGCACGTCAGATGGGTTATCTGATTTGCTACAAAAGTAATGTTGACAATCTCAAAACCGAAGTTAGCGAGCTTAAGGATGCCAGACAGAGTGTGGATGATAAGGTTAAAGCTGCTAGAAACAATGTAGAGGAAATTGAAGCCAACGTCTCAAGGTGGCTGACTAGTGTTGAGGAGATCACTACAGAGGTACAAAAATTCTTTGAAGAGGAAGGCCAAACAAAGTTGAAATGCTGCCATGGCTGGTGTCCTAATTTGAAGGCCCGTTATCAACTTAGCAAAAGAGCATATAAGATGGGATTGGAAGTCAAGAAAATTCAAGATAAGGGAACTTTCCATACAATAGGACATCGTGTGCCTATACGAGGAGTGACCCCAATACCTACTAAAGGTTTTGAGGACTTTGAATCAAGAAAGTCAATTTTGGAGGGAATTATGAAGGCTTTGAAAGATGATAATATCCACGCCATTGGAGTATGTGGGATGGGCGGCCTGGGTAAGACCATGCTAGTTGGAAAAGTTGCTACACAAGCCATGGAAGAAAAGTTATTTGAAAGGATGGTTACTGTAGTTGTATCCCAAACTCCAAACTTGAAACAGATTCAGAAAGACATTGCAAAAGAATTAGAGTTGAAGTTTGACGATGAGGACACTAATTTTGAAAAAGCACATTTGCTACGTGAGCGATTGAAGAAAGTGAAGATCCTTGTAATTGTAGATGATATTTGGAATAAGCTTGACTTGGAGGCTCTTGGAATTTATTTCAGGGATGATCATAATGGAAGCAAACTATTGTTGACGTCTAGATTTCGAAATGTATTAGAGACAGACATGGATGCTCAACAATTATTCGATGTTGGACTTTTACCAAAAAATGAAGCAGAATACTTGTTTGCGAAGATAGTGGGTGATTTACCTGAAACATTGAATTTGCAACCTACAATGGTTGAGGTTGTCAAAGAATGTGCTGGCTTACCGATTGCCATTACAGCAGTTGCGAATGCATTGAAAAATCAAAAGAATCTGAATGTTTGGAAGGATGCCTTGCGAGAGTTAAAAAGGGCAAATCCAACACAGATCAAAGGGATGCATGAGAAGGTATACCCAAGTATAAAGTTGAGTTACAACTTTTTAACTAAGGAAGCGCAATCTCTATTCTTGTTTTGCAGTTCATTTGAAGAAGATATGAACATACAAATAGCTTTCTTATGGAGGATTTTGGTGGGTTTGGAATTCTTTCAAGATGTCTATAGAGTGGAAGAAGTGAGAAATAGGGTCCACACATTGGTCGAAAGTCTAAAAGCTTCTGGCTTGTTGTTAGATGGTAACGGAAGTGGTACATTTAAAATGCATGACATCATTCGTGATGTTGCCATTTATATTGCAGACAAAGATAAGAAAATGTTAACCATAAGAACTTCAGATGATTTGGAAAAATGGTCAAATATGAAATTACTGAAAGATTTCATTGGAATTTCACTTTTTGATGTTAAGTTTAGTGAGCTTCCTAAAAAGTTGGAAGATGCACAACTGAACTTCATTTTCTTGTATGATAAAGACAATTCTTCGCCAATCCCTAATCACTTTTTTGAACAGGGTGAAAGAGCTCAGAGTTTTAGTTTTGCAAGGATTATGTCTTCCACTACCTTCATCCCTTTCATGCCTTCACAATCTCCAAGCGTTGGTTTTGCACGAATGTGAGATAGAAGACGTGGCTATAATTGGAGAATTAAAGAAGTTGAAAGCTCTTACCATATCAACATCCATTAAAAAGTTACCCGTGGAAATAGGGCAATTGACTCACCTTCAATTGTTGGATCTGAAAGGTTGCAACCAACTTGAAGTCATTCCATGCAATATGTTATCAAATCTGAAAAGGTTAGAAGAACTATATATGAATGGTAGCTTTAATCAATGGCATGTTGATGGAGAAAGTACAGAAAGAAGCAATGCTAGGGTCTTAGAGTTGGACCATTTGCCACTCTTAACCACGTTATGTATACATATTCCCAATGCCAAGATTTTGCCAAAAGCATTGCTTTTTGAGAAGTTGGTAAGGTATAAAATATTAATAGGCTCTGATTGGGATTGGAATGATGATAGTGATCAGAATGAGGATGAGTTTAAAATCTCAAAAAAATTGAAAATTGAGCTTGATAGAAATTTTCAATCAGAGGGCGGGATTAAAATTTTATTGAAAAGTTGTGAATATCTTGATTTGCAGCCTGGAAAGGGTATTAGAAGTATTCTTTATGAAGTTGATCAAGAAGGTTTTCCACAGTTGAAGCATCTATATGTTCGAAATAGTGTTGAGATTCAATACATCATTAACTCGATCGGAGGTCAACAGGTTGCGTTTCCTATCTTGGAGTCAATTTCTCTCATCAATATGAGCAATTTGGAAAAGATATGTCATGACCAACTTGCAATGGGGTCTTTTCGTAACTTGAAAAAGTTAGAAGTGAGAAATTGTGATAATTTGATATTTGTCTTCTCCTCATCCATGGTTAGATGTTTTTCGCAACTTGAGAATATATCGATTGGGGATTGCAAGGTAATGAATGAAATTGTTGCAAAGGAAAGAGAAAACGAGATAGACGTCAACGACAACAACAATGTCATGGCAGATATAATAGAGTTCACTCAATTGCGTTCTTTGGATCTACGAAGATTGCCAAATTTGATGGGCTTCCATTCTGATGTTGATTGTCACATACTTTTCAATGAAAAGGTATAATTGAACCATTTTGATAACCTTCTCACATGTACATCTTTAGTTTGAGCATGAAACACAAATTTTAGTGCTTTATTGGTAATGTCTCATTCATATATATATTAGTGCAAATCAATTTAATTAGTGCATACCAATGTTTAGAGTAGAGTAATTATCGTTTAGAGTAATTGTAAACAATGGCAATTCTCATATATTTAGTAAAGATAAGAAAAAGATTAAATAACTATTAACAAATTTAAAAGTGTTTAAATTAGAGACTAATGTTTAGAGTAGATCTGATACTAGTACGAGTTTGGTCATTTTATTTTCTAAATATTAGTGCAAATCAATTTAATTAGTGCATACCAATTTAAAATTTTCTCATTATATGATTAATTTAAACTCAATTCATAATATATTTGGAATATATATATAGAATCTGTGAGACCTAATTAAATAATTTAAGAAATTCTATTGAATTTTATCCTCGAAAGCATTGTTATCTAAGATTGTACTGAGTACTGACTACTCTCTTCAATTAAAAGGTTTATTTATTTTTTCCTCCTTTCTTTTATTAGTTTGGTCCATGTTCTACTAGCTTCGTGGTATAATTGTTAAATAAATTTTCCTATGTTTGTCTCTATGTCATATTCTCAACATATATCTAATTTAATTAACTTTTTCGATCTTCTCTCTATCTTCTTATTCTCCACTATTTTAGGTAATATAAAGGTATTTATTGACTCAATAATTATGTGAGAATTGTAGGTTGCATTTCCTAACTTGGAGAATATATACCTCGACCGCATTAATAACCTGAAGATGATGTGGCACAACCAACTCGTTCGAGATTCCTTTTGCAAACTAGAAGAATTGGGTGTTTACAACTGTGAAAATCTAATGAACATTTTTCCACCTAATATGCTGAGAAGGCTCCAGAATCTAGAACACTTGTACATAAGAAATTGCAATTCAGTGGAAGAGGTATTTGAAATTAGAGGGGTAAATGTTAATGAAATATGTGATATGGTATCCATTCAGTTGAGAATCCTGTATTTATCTGATCTTCCGAAACTAAAGCATGTATGGAGTTCGGATCCCCAAACAATGTTAACATTTCAAAATCTGCGTGAAGTTCAAGTTTCTAGATGTAAAAGTTTGAAAAGTCTTTTCCCAACCTCAGTGGCCAAAAGTCTTGAACAGCTTGAGACACTAAACATTAATGATTGTGGAGTGGAGGAAATTGTTGCAATGGAAGAAGGATTAGAAACAACGACTAAGTTTGTGTTTCCACGACTAATCTCCCTAAGTCTTAAAATGCTGCCTGACCTCAAGTGTTTCTATCAAGGAAAACACACATTGGAGTGGCTATCACTGAAAAAGTTGGAGATATACAAATGCGACAAAGTGAAGATTGTTGCTTCGAATGATTTAAACTTCCCAAATACAAATGAGTTGGGCCATCATCTTCCGATTCAACAGTCTCTCTTTCTGATTGAAAAGGTATGATTCGTTCTTGTTTCTTTGTTAATCATTCAAAGCCCAATGTCCATCATCTTCCAATTCAACTATTTTAGTGTAATTATCTTAAAATAATCCAAAATAAAGTAAAATTCATAAAGATTTGTTTTTGCTAAACATAACGGTTTGTTAATACTTAATAACTAGTGGGATTACATATAAGTACTAGGATTAGGAGCCCAATGTCCAGCTGTACCCTAATTGTGTTAAAGCTATACATATTAACTTTTAGCTGAGCAATCTCTTGCTCAAACAGAGCTAGATTAAGTTAATGTTCAAAACAAGAACTTTTATATATTGGGTAGGTCCATACATTTTTTCTTTTATGGAAAAATTATGGAGGACTTGAGAATTGAGATGTTGTTCAACTCGTAAAACCTTAAAACTAATTAAGATGTCATCTTTGGGTTTGATATATAGAAGTTTTTTATTTTGCTAGTCAAAATATAATATTCAAATTAATGATGGGTTGGTAGGTCGGATTCTTTATTATTGTTTAATTTTCTAAACTTTTGTTTGTGTTTGGTTCTAATATCTTTTCAGAATTTTGAGTGTTAACTTTAGAGAGGTAAGCACAGAGAAACAGAGAGAATAATCTGTGTATTGAGTATTCTAATTAAACATGTACAGCTAAGAGAATATATATAGTCCTAAACTAGGGACAGTATAGTAAATACATAGAAAACCCTAGTAAACCCTAGTAAACCCTATATACATATGTTAACATCCCCCCTCAAACTCAAGGTGGTCTGACAGAAGCCATCTTGAGTTTGGAAACAAGATCATGAAAACGACCAGGAGGAAAAGTCTTCGTAAAGATGTCAGCAGTCTGATCAGAAGAGCTAACTGGAAGAAGACGTAGGATGCCAACAGACAGATGATGACGCACAAGATGACAATCAATCTCAATATGCTTGGTGCGCTCATGGAAAACATCATTATGCGCAATCTGAATAGCACTACGGTTGTCACAATGTATGATAGTCGGTGAAGAATGCGTAAGACCCATATCTTCCAACAACCAACGAAGAGCAAGAAGTTCAGAAGTAGTATCAGCCAGAGCACGGTACTCTGCCTCAGTGCTAGAGCGAGACACAATATGTTGTTTCTTACTGCGAGAGCCAAGAATGTTGTTTCTTATGCGCCAAGAAATAAGAGTCTCCCAAAAAGAAACAAAATCCAGTAGTAGAGCGGCGGTCAGTAGGATCCCCGGCCCAATCAGCATCAGAATAAGCACAAAGGTCAAGGGTGGAGTGAGCAGAGAAGTGAAGTCCGTGAAACATAGTACCCTTGATATAGCGAAGAATGTGAAGCACTGCAGCATAGTGTGTAGAATGGGGAGCAGATAAGAATTGACTCACCAAATGAACAGCATGAGCAATATCAGGGCGGGTTACAGTGAGATAAACTAAGCTGCCAACAAGCTGACGATAGAGAGTGGCATCACTGAGAGGTGTGCCATCCAAAGGAGTCAGGCGAGCATTCATCTCAAGGGGTGTAGAAACAACTTTAGTGTCAGTCAGGCCAGCACGAGATAACAAGTCAGAGGCATACTTAGCCTGAGAGAGATAATAACCAGTGGAATCAGAAGAGACCTCAAGGCCTAGGAAGTAGCTCAGATGACCAAGATCCTTCATCTCAAATTGTTGGTGGAGAAATAGCTTGAAATCAGAAATGCCAGAGTGATCATCCCCAGTAATGATCATGTCATCAACATATAGTAGAAGAAGAATCATACCCTTATCAGATCGGCGGATAAACAATGCTGTATCATGAGAACTGGATGAGAAGCCAAACTGATGTACAATACTGCTAAACTTGGCAAACCAGGCTCGAGGAGCTTGCTTAAGACCATAAAGAGCGCGACGAAGGAGGCAAACTTTGTCAGGACAGTCTGAATAGCCTGGAGGTGCCTGCATATAGACTTCTTCAGTGAGATCACCATTTAAAAAGGCATTCTTAACATCCATCTGAAAAAGAGGCCACTGATGAACTGCAGCAATAGCAAGAAGACTACGAACAGAGGTAATACGAGCAACAGGAGCAAAAGTCTCCTCATAGTCAATCCCATATTCCTGAGCATATCCCTTGGCAACAAGACGAGCCTTATACCGTTCAATAGAGCCATCAGATTTGGTCTTGATCTTGTAGACCCATTTGCAGCCAATGGCAGATTTACCATGAGGCAAATCAACCAAGTCCCAAGTATGAGTCTTCTCCAAAGCCTGAAGTTCCTCTGTCATTGCTTGCTGCCAAAGAGGGTTAGTACAGGCCTCACGATAGGTGTGAGGCTCATGAAGGGAAAGCACAGCTGAAAAACAAGAATAATCACGCAAATGAGCAGGAGGTGCTCTTACTCGGTCAGAACGACGAAGGGGGAGGAGAGGAGGCTGATCAGTGACAGGATCCACAGGCGGTGCAGGTTCTTGGGGCAAAGCCGGAGAGTCAGCAGGAGGAGCAGCAAGAGGGAGGTCAGGAGTCTGATCAAGGACAGGATCCACAGCTAGTGGAGGTGCTAGAGGAGAAGTCGGAGAATCAGCAGGAGATATAGGAAACAAAGGTAGTGATGGATTAGTAAAAAAGGAAGGGGTGGAACAAGTTGTAAACTTGGACAGGGAATTAAACATGGTATGTTCCCAGAAAACAACATGACGAGAAATGCGAAGACGTTGAGAGATAGGGTCCCAACAACGATAACCTTTGTGTTCAATCCCATACCCAAGAAAACAACATAGACGAGATCGAGGTTCTAATTTGGAATGTTCATGCGACTGAAGTAAAACAAAACATGCACAACCAAAGACGCGAAGAGAAGAATAGGAAGCTGGAGTACCATAGAGACGTTCAAAGGGAGTCACATTTTGGAGAGCTGAGGATGGAAGACGGTTGATGGTGTAGACAGCAGTGAGGGCGGCTTCCCCCCAAAAACGTTCAGGACATGAAGCAGAAATGAGGAAAGCCCTAACAGAGTCAAGTATGTGGCGGTGTTTGCGTTCAGCCCTACCATTTTGCTGAGATGTGCCTGCACAGGAACGCTGAATAATGGTGCCTTGTGTGTGAATGAAATCAAGGAATTGAGAGTCTCTATATTCCATGGCATTATCAGTGCGGAAGATTTTAATGGTTTTTGAAAACTGTGTGGAGATCATTTGAGCAAATGTGCGATAGATTTGAGCTAATTCAGAGCGATTGTGCATAAGATAGATCCATGTATATCGAGAAAAATCATCAACAAATATGACAAAATATTTTGATCCACCTACAGTGGCAGTGGGGCTAGGTCCCCAAATATCAGAGTGAATCAAGTCAAAAGAGGCATGAGAAGAGGAGTCACTATTAGGAAAAGATAAGGCCGGTTGTTTGGCCAACTGACACGATACACAATCAACTGAATCATGTTTGACTTGACCCAAGAAACCACTAGAGACTAAAGAGCGAAGTTTTTGAACGGACACATGACCTAAACGTAAATGCCAAAGACTCAAAGGAAAAACAGAAGCAGTATGAGCAACCTGAGACGGAGGGGGTGTCGGGGTGGAAGGTAGGTGGAGTGAAGTGAGCTCGAACATCCGTCCCACTCTACGGCCTGTCCCAAGAACTTGATTCGTCCGAGGATCCTGCACACGACAACCAGAAGAACCAAACCACAAGTCATAACCAAGTTCACATAATTGACCAACAGAGATGAGATTAAGAGTGAGGTTGGGAATAAGATATGTGTCAGAGAGAGACAGTGTAGGAGTGGAAACAGAACCAGTATGGTTGGCAGAAATGTACGAGCCATTAGCAGTTTGAATAAGAGGAGCATGAGTAGTAGGAATAACAGAAGAAAATAACTGAGAATCGGGAGACATATGATTACAACAAGCAGAATCAAAATACCAAGTATTACCTGAGACAGCAGAGGAAACCTTACCAGAAGTAGACAGAATTTGTTTGACTATGGAAAAGACTAAGGATCTTAACGCACTAACCGAAACATATGAGAGAGAAGGAGCAGAGAATGATTCTTTAGCAGCAGCAACAATAGAGGGATTACCAGGCCTTGGAAGAGTTCTTGAGTGACCTGGCTTGGGAGGCCTGGTTGGGCAGTTGTAGACAATGTGACCAATCTTGTGACAATACCGACAGTGGACGGTAGGGCATGCAAATAGAAGATGTCCCTGTTGATAACAATTTTTGCAGTATTTTGAACCGTTCTTGGATGAGGAAGAAGGATGAGCAGCAATAACAGTCTGAGGAAGTTTAGTGTTATCCATTAGAAATGAATAAGGAATATAGAAAATATCTGCAAAATAAAACAAAAAATAATGGGTAAGCCTTCTTTTTTTCTTTTTTTTTTTTTTCTTTTTTTTTTTTTTTTTTTTTTTTTTTTCAGCTAGGGCTGACGTCAGCAATAGGTAGGGCTGACGTCAGCTGTGGGTGCGGGTCGCGGGGCAGGCGGACCGCGGGTCAGGGCGCGTGTACGGGTGCGGGTCGCGGGGCGGGCGGACCGCGGGTCAGGGCGCGTGTACGGGTCGCGCGTGGATCTGGGTGCAAAAACACGCCGGAAGCGTCACCGGCGCGTGGCGGCGCGTGAGGCATTTTATGGCGGTGATATTTCTGGGGTAGATTCGTCTTGACGAGACGAATCCTTGGATAAGTTGCACAAGACAAACGGAGCAGCCTAGCGGCGGCGGCGGAGATCAAAACCGGCGGGTTTGCCGGAGACAAACAGGGCGCGTGGCGGCGCGTGAGCAGGGTTCTGGCGTTGCAACTTTCAGGTTTTGGAAATCGAGCTCTGAGGATCAGAGCGGTAGGCAGCACAGGATGAACGAAGGTCTCTGGAAGCAATTGCAGGAGAAGAGAGGCACGGGTGTTTTTGGAGAAAATTTGTTTTCAAAAAACCCTAGACTAGCTTTAAGAATCACAATGCCAAAAGATTAATTTGGCTCTGATACCATGTTAACTTTAGAGAGGTAAGCACAGAGAAACAGAGAGAATAATCTGTGTATTGAGTATTCTAATTAAACATGTACAGCTAAGAGAATATATATAGTCCTAAACTAGGGACAGTATAGTAAATACATAGAAAACCCTAGTAAACCCTAGTAAACCCTATATACATATGTTAACATTGAGTTCAACACATACGTTCTTTTCTCATAATAGTTTTTTTGTTTCAGTTTATTCTAAAATTTGTTAAAGCATAAAGATTACAGTAGGACAGGTTTGATGTTTTTTAAAATGGTTTGGTATGGATTTGGGTTAAAAGTTTGAGTTCCAATAGAATTTGAGTGAGAATCAATATAAGTCCACTTCATTTAAAGCTTTGTGCACAATTTTGCTAAAGATTCGTCATATTTTGTTGCTTATTTATATCTTTAGCAAATTTGTTTATGGACTTTTCTGATTGAACAATTTGTTTATGCCTCACCTTTAAAACCACTAGTGGCAAACTCTGTGCATATATATACTCGTACTTTTATCTATTCAGCCTGTTATATTTTTCACCCTTATTTCTTAAAATAATCATTAAAACTTTGTGCATATATATATACTAGTACTTTTGTGCCTGAGTGATCTTGTTAGCAACCAGATCCCTTGAAAGGAACTATAAGAGATCTAGAACATCAATGCACAAAGTTTTATAAAATAATCATTTTAATGCGACAAGATTTAAGATAAATTCTGTCCCTGCTTGAAAATTTTTGGGAATATTATCCCAAACTTGCTTAAAAACCTCTAAATTTTCCTTTCTTTTGTTCATTTCTTTGATCTCTCCTAGGATACACTCTCTAACTTGGAAGAACTGAAATTGGATTGGGATGATACCATGAATCAGACATGTGGTCGACTTCTAACAGAGTCTTTTTGCAAACTAAAAGTTCTCAAGTTGTACTGCAAAGATGATAGATCCACAGCGTTCCCTTGGGTAATTGTTCAAAGATTATACAATCTTAAGGAACTTCACATCCGTGATTTTTTCGACGAAGAAATTTGCGCATGTGGACCTTGTCGATATGGAACGACAATATTCCTGGGTCGCTCGAACGTTTGATGAAATTACATCTATCTAAAATGCCCAACTTGAGTTTGCATCTGTGGAATGAAAACTCCCAAAAAGGCCGTGCTTTTCAAAATTTGGAGATTCTAAGAGTATCTGATTGCGCAAGCAGATTAAAGAATTTAATGCCATCCTCTGTATCTTTCCAAAATTTAAACATTGTTTGGTAGTATCAAGATGTGGTTTGAGATGTCACTTGGATTGATGAGTTTATTAACTTCCTCAGTAGTCAAAAGTTTGGTCAAACTCACAACATGTAATTGGAAATATATGAATGCAAAAGAATGGAAGAAATAGTCACAAACGAGGAAGGAGGTGAAGCAGGAGATGATTTGATTTGTTTCATCTATCAATTGTCCATTTTATATAACTCATTTCTTTGTCGCTTGATGGTTTATCCCACTCTCAGATAGCTTCCATTTGGGTAATCACACCATCAAATTCCCATCACTGGGATTTTTTATTCATTTTTCTTTTTTTTTTTTTTTTTTTTTTTTTTTTTATTGTAGACCAATGGAAGCACAAGTGAGGGGGGACAAGAAAATGCTGGTGATGACTTGGAGGATGACTCAAAGTAAGATTCAAGTTAGGATGGAGAAGAAAATGCGGGTGATAATAACTTGGAGGATGACTCAGAGTTATAAGATTCGATGTAAAGGAAAATGCTAGTGATGACTTTGAGAATGACTCAAAAGGAAGATTGATCTTTTAATTTATTAATGGTTGAATTCTAGAACAATATAAATTTATTGTAGTAGTTGAATGCTTAATACTCTTTATGTGTGATGTACTCTTTATTTGTTTTAAAGTATCTTTAAATCACTATTGGATCAAAATACCCACCAGAATATAATTTTTATGTGTGATGTACTCTTTTATTTGTTTAAAGTTATCTTACATTTTATTCGCTAATGATCTTGCTATGTAAGTTTATATCAATTTTTTTTTTGTGAGATGAAGTTACAGGGGATCAAACTGTAGAAATTGAGACACAACAAAGGTTGAGATGCCATTAGGATGAAAACCCATGGCCAAGTTTATACTCAACTTGCTTGGCAAAGATAGAGGTTTCTCTATAATCAATCCCTAAATATGTCGCTGTCTAGGGGAGTCGAATTAACTTTAATACATATGTATGTGATAGCTGACTTGGAAATAAGAAATCAAACTGCAAAAGTTTCGAGATTCAAACTAGCTCATGTCTAGTTCGTTTCCAATTCCAACGAAGAGGTAGGCAACACAAAACACAATCCTACAATTTAACTGAAACAAGCCCAACCAACAATTTATTTCTAGTATGCTTCGACTTGGGCAAAAAATCTAGCCCACCCACTTCGGTCCAATATCCTGCTCTTTTAGTTTTTCATTAGTCACGCAAATCCGCTTCAACTTCATGTGAAGCCCAATCCAGAACTCAGTTGAAGAACTAATCGATTTAGAACCAAACACAATTCTCACCAAACAAAATATCCCATTAGGCCTCTCGCTTGAGCAGTCATAATGAGAAAGAAATGAAAACAAAAATAAGTAAAAAATTAATATTTTCCTAAAGAAAGTGATCAAAACGACGTATTAAAAAGACGTTGTAACTTGGATGACACATAACAATCATGTCATTAATGGACATGAATGGAAGGATGAGATTCAAAACCCTATCAAACATTTGGGATTAAAATCCAAAATTTGAAATTTGAAAGGGTAAAATCAAAATGACTCAAAACTAAGACGGTGGAATTTACAATTGAGTCTGACCCCTTGACGCTCAACCCTTAGCTAATTATTTTTTTGATAATCTTGGGTGTCCAGGTCAGCGTTCCATAGATACGCACACCTCGACTAATCCCAGGGGGACACGCAACACCCTACTAGCATGTGTTCCACGATAGGCGCAAGGCTTTGCCTTGGGTAGGTGGCCCTGAGGAGACTCGAACTAGTGACCATTGGGGAGCACACACAAGGTCGGACCAGTTGAGCTACCCCTCAGGATTACCCCTAGCTAATTATTGATGCTGGAGTTATCATTAAAAAAATTATTGATTGCATAATATTTTAAAAATAAATTATTCTTAAAAAAATAGTTTCTTTCTTAAAAAAATTAACATAAATCAAATGTTATTTCTCTTCTTTCATTTTTTTTTTTTGGGTGAATATCAAATGCTTTTTCTCAAAAGAATACATTCTAGGCCAAAATGCATTGTTGGTCCCTAAAGTTTACTCGTTGAGCACTTTTGGTACTTGAAGTTTGAAATAAACGCTATTGATCCCTAAAGTTTCAAAACTGAGCGCAATTAATCCCTTCATCCAATTCCGTTAGTTTGCTTGCCTACATGGCTAACGGAAAGATGATGTGATATATTTTGATTTATATGTCAATTTATTTATTAAAATTAAATTTACATATCAACAATTAGACTCGGATTTATTTAATTGATCCATTAATGACCCATTCAACCGATACCCTTAAGTTATGAAAAACAAAATAAATCCCCATTCAACAATGAGTGGGGGAGGCGCTTGGTTACGGCGTCCTTCACCCATCACCCGCGCTCCACCCCTCAAGCTCTTGCTCTTCACTTCTTCTCCACTTCTGTAATTCATTAGGTCATAATGTATTATATTATAATCCAAAATCTATTTATAGTACTCTTATTAAACGCAGGCTTAATCAAGTTCTAAATGCCCCAAAAAGAAAAATAGTGTAAAACTTAATAATTCAATAATTGGTAGCTATTGAAGAAAGGCTTAATCAGCTCAATAATTCTGCCTCCCACTATCCAATGTGTGGAAGAAAGGCCGAGGAAAAGAAGACAAAAAGACTGAAAAAAAAAAGTTTACAAGCTACTTTTTTTTGCTTAATAAAGTTAAAAGCCACTTATTAAAGGTAACTGTTGTCCCAATCCTATAGTCTCATCACCATTTGTCATTTACCAACTAATAATTCAAAAGATTCGTCACACATTGTGCAGCCAGCATTTTAAAACATCAAGAATAATTATAAAGCATAAAAAAAATAATCCAATAATGGTAAAGGTGAAAGAATTGTTGAATTCATTGGTCACCCATATTATTACGAATAGATACGGTCATGGGACAAGTCTTTCACACTTAAATTGGAAATCACTTGTTCACACGTATAATATGAATCTCACGGATAGTATATCTTTAAGTTATATATGCGATTTTGCACCCCATATTTTTCCATATGCTCTTTGGCCTAATCTACATGTAAAATTTAAGTCAAATTAATGTATTGATTTGTCAATATAGTATTAGGTGAAAATAATATTGGAGCAAAATGTTCAATGCTAATGAGAAAAAGTTAGTATATTGTGGAATTAATAATATTAATCTAGCCCTTTCATTCGTTAATATACAATTTTTGTAAATACAATATAATGCTTCTGTTTTTCAAAATAATGGTGGGAATGATCTGAACACCAAAACAAAAAAAAACAAAACCATTCTCTATAACCCTATCTTCCTCTAATACCTTTCTATTGAAATCTCAAATTTTCATAATTAATTACATGTTTCGTAAATTTGTATCTTTCTTTCTTTTTTCATGATGTTATAATTGACTTGAATTTTTGTATATTTGGATGTATAAATGCAAAATAAGTGAGTTGTTTTTTGATATTGTAAGGACTTTTTTACATAAGAGGTGTAAGCCTTATGTTATGGCAGTGGTCTTCTATCAAGTATTGAAATATACTTTCTCTTTTGAAGGTGAGGCTAATCTCAAATTGTGCAGCATCCATTTATAGTCACTACAACAAAATATACCTATTACAACAAATCTTATTACAACAAAAGCGATAATTGTGGTAATACACCTACTATTACATCATTTAGTTAAATTTCGTTGCAATAGTTACTTAAAAACTGATAATTTATTACTTCAAAAATAAATTGTTGCAATAGGTTGCAAAATATCGTTGCAACAGATTATTTACATAATTTATTACAACGAAACTAGTGGTTGAAGCAATAGTTATGACTGTTACAACAAAATGTTTTGTTGCAATAGGAAAAATCTTATATCGCAACAAAATGTTTGGTTGAAATAGGAAAAATCTTATATTACAACAAAATGTTTTGTTGCAATAAGAAAAATTTTATATCACAACAAAATGTTTTGTTGCAATAAGGAAAACCCAAATTTCCCCGCTCACCGCCTTATCAATTTCCCAGTCCCGCCAATCTTAGAAAATAAAAATTCCTCAATTCCTCAAAAAAACCAATCTCATTTTTTTTTTCTTTTTAAATTACGAATAAGAAAAATTTATTACTGTTCAAGAGCTTCGATTTCAACATAGTCTCTAATCTTTGATCATTTGAAAATTCAACGGCTTAAATTATAGTTTTCGCTCTCTCTACCTTCTTTTTGGTCCTAATATTAATCTGAAATAAATTGAAGTCTAATTTTGAAATCGGACTTTGAATAAGTTCGGGTTTTAGTGTTTTGTCTGAGAAAAATGGAGAAGAGCGATTCATTCAAATATTCCCAGGATTTCAGAATCGACTTAAGCGATCGGAGATTGGCGTTTTCGCGGCAAGCTTCGTTCAACCAATCACGAGATCCGACGAAGCCTCTGCTTTCGCGGACCGCCTCTAGCATTGACATTCCTCTTGGATTCGATTATTTTTCTGGTGAAGGAAAAGAATCGGTTCAGAAATTTTCGCTCTCATTCTTTGTTTCCTCAAGTCTCTCAGCTCTAAGCTTCACAACACAGCAAAATGGTATTCTTGCTCAACAAAACCTCCATCGCTTCACAATTCCGATCTCACTCCAGGTACGCACTTCGTCTCTTCTCGATCTCGTTGCGTCATTGTTTCGATCATCTAACTCTCTCTTTCTCTCTCCCTCTCTCTCCAGAAGACAGAAGAGCTCTCTCTCTCTCATGCGCCGTGCTTACCACATCAAACCCGGGCCTCGCGAGAAAGCCGTAAGTCTCTCTCTCTCTTCGCTCTATTGCTCTATCACTGTGTGTTTATTGTTAAATATCTGTTAGGTTTATAATTATACATGTCAAATTAATGCTAGATGCTCTTTGGTCCATGATTTGGTCTAATTAGTAAGATGAATCAAACACCTCAAGATTCCTAATTTTGATTTTTTCAAAATTTGTACAGAAGCGTTATGATAATGTTTCAACAATTGGTGCATTTCTGAATTTGAAATACTCCAAACTTGTATTGAGGATCTTCTTTTGTTTGGCATTAAATTTTAGTTTGCCTTTGTGAATTAATTGGTTTGATATGTAAATTTTTTGGTTCATTTGTGTTGGTTACTTTGTAGCTCTTGGCACCAGACCCGACATTGAAGCGATATAAATCCCATTGAGAATCCCCTCATTGTATGTTTAACTCATTGTGGCACTTTCACTTTTCATCACCTATCCAATTGCTTTATATATTTTATTTAATTGAAGGTTGGACTTGGGTTGATAATACTGCAACAATTTGGAGGGAGCAACACGGTTGGTTATTATGCTAGCTCTATATTTGTAGAAGCTGGTAATTTAATGGCTTTAAGAATTGTTTCATGTAATTGACTATATATATATATATATATAAAATCTGAACTCTGGGTTATGGTAGGTTTTTCAAGTACAATTGGGTCAATATCAATGGCTATGTTGAAGGTACATGGCTTACTATAATTATATCCTTCTGTGTTTCCCATATTTGTAGTCTCTCTCTTTTATGTATCATCTTTTTTTTTTTTTGGGGGGGGGGGGTGGGGGGATAGGAATTAATCTGCACACAACTTGATCACATATCTCAGGAGTCTTCTTATGTATAAGCTTGTGACATTCATATGTAACTCCTAAATTATATGCAAAGGTTATGTTGAAGTATGGGGGTGTCAATCTCAGTAAATATGTAGGATTGGCCATATCTTAAACTTGACTATGCTTCACTCTGGTTAATGTACTGTTCTTTTCTATCTTGTAAGATGGACTTGTTTTCAATGTTTTTTCTGTTGCTAAATTGCAAAAAAGATATCTTTAAGGTGTGTTGTGGCAGTTATGAAGATGGTTCCATGCTTTGGTGGGATATACGGAATCTGGGAGTTCCTCTAACTTCTGTAAAGTTTCATTCAAAGCCAGGTCTGGGGGATCCTTTATTTGGAGATAACCTACATATTCTTCCATATTTTTTTACATGAAGCAAATTGTAAACCATTGGGTATTCTATATACAGTTTTTAGCATATCTATTGATGAGTAATGTAGTGGGGGTATCTCTGGAGCTGCAGATGACAAAATCATGATATATAGTTTGGATCATTCCACGGTAAACATACTTGATCATAAATTCATCATACTGGTTTTTAATTTGTTACATCTCTTAAAAATAAAGAAAAGATAATTAGCTTAATTCTGACTATGTTGTTCTTCAATAGTTAATTGATCTTGTAGAGTTTGCCATGATACGGTGGCCATTATTATGTTAGTTCTTGTCACTTTAATGGTGTGTGTGGACGGAGGCGGAGGGGATGGGGAGGGTTTAATGAACTTTGTTTGGATGTTTTTTAAATTGGAGGGGTACCCTCCTAAACCCCTTATGTTTAATTCCCCCAAATTGGGAGAATTTGGAGGGGGATGAGAGCAGAGGGGTTTCACTTATGTTTAAAAGAAATTTGGCATTTGATTGCTGCCTATGAAGATT
This sequence comes from Fagus sylvatica, assembly GCA_907173295.1. NCBI lineage: Eukaryota > Viridiplantae > Streptophyta > Magnoliopsida > Fagales > Fagaceae > Fagus > Fagus sylvatica. The sequence goes on along the minus strand of OU015761.1, from coordinate 30,983,978 downwards.
GGCCCCTCTGTGATTCCAACTATAATTATTTCAAGAATGCTTGTAATTTCACTTTACAGCTTATTTGATTGCTGCCTATGAAGATTGGCCCCTCTAGTTAGTCCTTGTTTGATTTTTACATGATGTCACACTGGTGTCCCTTCTTGTTGAAAGTGAGAAATTTGAACTTACATGACATTCTTTTTGGTTGTGATTGCAGGACAAGTAATCAAAGGATGGGATCAGGGTATCAAAACTATGAAGAAAGGTGAAAATTCCTTATTTACTATTTCTCCTGAGCTGGCTTATGGCGAGTCTGGCTCTCCTCCAACCATTCCTCCTACCGCGACTTTGCAATTCGATGTTGAGTTGCTGTCTTGGACCAATGTCAAGGACATATGTAAGGATGGTGGGATATTTAAGAAGATTCTCACGGCAGGAGATAAATGGGAAAATGCAAAGGACCTTGATGAAGTGTTAGGTACATTATACTAGCCAACTTTTTAAGGACCTTGATGAAGTGTTATGAAATTTTTCTTAAATTTCACGTATTTATCTCATAATTTCACTAAAAAATTAAAATAAAAACATAAAAACAGAGAAATTAAAAGATATGAACGGTTCTTCAATTGATATTATCACCAACAAAAGACAAATTATATACCATGTAATAAGAGTTGAGACCTATAAATAGAGATTGCTCCAAATGTCTTTAGTAAAGATTTTAGCAAATTACGTAATTTTATAATTTAAGGTGGTTTCATATTTTCCCTATTGTTGTACACTTTTTAATGACATTGTTTTAACTGATAATTCCATCTCTATTTTCATTGCAGTTAACTTTGAAGCTCGCCTTGAGGATGGAACCCTCATTGCAAAATCTGAGGGAGTTGAATTCACTGTCAAAGAGGGTATGTTCCTTGTAATTGTATAGAACTATGGCACTTCGAGGTATATGTTTGTTTTACCTGTTTAATTTAATTTCCATTGTGAACAGGTTATTTCTGCCCTGCATTGTCCAAGGCTGTTAAAACAATGAAGTAGGGGGAAAAGGTGCTTTTGACAGTGAGGCCACAATGTAAGTTGTCTTCTTGAAGTCTGGTTATATCGAAGCCATTTGTTTGATTGTGTTTTTCTTATTTTGTTGGCTATTGGTTGCAAATGGATTTGGTGCAGTACCACCAAATGCAACACTGTAGATAACTCTAGTGCACTTCTAATGGACTGCATATATATAAGTTGTCAATGGTTATTTTGAAAATTTCTTTTAATCCAACTTGCAATTGGTTTTGATTGTAAAGCCTAACAATTTGTAACTTGATTTGGACCTGACAAATTTTATGTATTGATGTGTTACATAATATATTTGGATGACATATGGTAAAATAGTCCTTAATTTCTCTCTAAACCCACTTTCTTCTCTCTAACTTAATCAGACATATTAGGTGGAGGGTCACTTTGTCAAGTTAGTAAATTTGTGTTTCTAGACTTTATCGCCCTTTGTGTGTCTAATTTGATATCCTTACTGGGAACATTACTAGAGGCATAAGCACAAGTGTAATGAGAAGCCAAGAATGATTTGAAATCAAAAAAATGTGTTGGTAGAGATACTGCTACATCTTTGTTGCAAAATGTTTTTTTTTTTTTTTTTCTTGATGTGATGCTATTTTATTTAGTTAATTTCAAAACTGGATAATCTGAACCATTAATCTGATAATACAATAATCTGAACCATGCTTGCAGAAACACAACTGTAAACTCATTCTTATTGACTTATAAACCTGAAGCCTGAAATCAAAGTATTTACTATAGTTTTTTTAGAAATATAATTGAATGAAATGATTGTAAGGTTATGAGTATAATAAAATTAATTATAAGTGGAATTTTTATAACTGTAACATTTGATAATTACATCACATATCTCTTAATTTTATAGGCTTATTCATTTGAAGACGGTCTTGTGTATGATGTTAGGAATTCCAGTCACCATTATTCAAACATGGGGGCTTCTTTGGTCCCGTCTGTTCTAGTCCTGTTTGAACTACCATGCATGTTATTTGGGGCATGTTACGCATGTTATCCTCAAATGATATGCATGTTACCCCCACAGGAATGGGACCAATGAATTTCCCGTAAATTCCTTTTAGACATGTGATAAGATTGAGATTGTTGTAGACTGGTTAAAGTATTTGTCTCACACACACAAACAGCATACCCATGGGTTTGGAGGAGGATCTGGAAGAAGTGACCAACAAAGTGTATATTGTATAATCATAATATTAAAACTGCTAGAGAACTCTTGGCAGATTCAAAAGTAGGAAAGGGCCCTTTAGATGGCTTCACATCTTCCTGTAAATTCAATTATTGTATATTATATAACCACAATTAGTTATGTGCAATATGTATAATATTGGACTATCTGACTGAATATTAGTCTTGTATTATAAGTGTAATGCTCTTCTGCAGATTTTATATGTCAATTTTTTCTATTTCGGCCTCATGGAGTGACTTGTGATCGTTTTTATTTTATTTTATTTTTAAAGATATCAAGTATTAAATTGTATTAAATTTGTAATTATAAAAAATATTATCATTCCAAATTTGATTGAAAATAAGACTCTTACCTTTATATATATATATATATACGCAATGATTTTCCCGTGCATTGCATGGGTCACATATATATATATACACACAAACACAATGATTTTCCCATGCATTGCATTTGCATGGGTTATATCGACTACTAATTAATAGTTTGAGAAGACAACCCAATATGGTAGTACTGACTTCCCTAGTCCTCCCAAACAAAATTTAAGGTTCAACCACTTGAAACTACTGCAATTTCACAAAAGCTTTAAAACCCAAGCCCACCGCTAACTACTGCAATTTCACACAAGGTTAAAAGCCCAAGCCCATCTATCCCCTCTGCTCTCTTCTCTCCACCTGTGCTAAAATGTGTAGACAAATTTTCTTGTACAACAAAAATTGCGCTAATGAAATGTGCATACTACTACCAAAAATGAAAACAACAACTTAATCTATCAAAGATAGAATCAAGGCCAAATAGATAAATCATCTATAAATCTCATGCTCTTCTATTAGCAACCACTTATGCTACAGATAGCAAGGGACATCTAAAAACTTCCAACAGTCCAACTGAACAAGATTCCATGCACTGGTCTAGTTCAAGAATAATCAGAATCTAAAAATCTTACAATTGCAAACTTTACTATTCAAATTAGTCAAAACAAAGAAGTTCATGGAGTCATACAATTCAAGATTCACTAACTACATTCACAAGCTGTCAAACTTTGGAGAAAACACTTCTCAAACAACTATATAGAAAACAAATAGGTAGCTGTTTAATTTTGCAAATCCAACAACAAAACCCACAAATTTACAAAATTTATGTCCAAAGTTTACTGACTTCAAGAAAAAAATAATCATTAATTTACATTATCTAAGTATTCAACCATACAAAATATGGAAACATCTAAGACAAGAGTGTTCCGGCTGATCAACTCAAAGACAACGACATCCCCTTCTTCCAAATCATTCTCCTTGGCAAATGTAGCCCATCCCTTACCTATACTCCTAGCTCCACCTTAACCCTCTCTATAGAAACATCGTGCAGGCCACTGTTTTTCATCAGAATTCTGAAGTTTGATAGACAGTAGATACTTCAAAGCAAATCCAGCAGGCACATACTATATAAGTAAGAAAAAATTTACACACAGACACTTGGAGAGAATCCTATGCCGTGAGAATTGGAAAAGGATCTTCTCCATTTGAAATGAAATGGAGAATCTCCATTTCATGGTCTAGATTAAATATCTGATCAGATCTAACAATATATAGACTGTCACGTCATTTTAAATTTTAAATTATGAGACACTCTGTACATCATTAGATTTGTGAAATAAAATCTAAACCCTAAAATAGACAAATGAAGAGATTTCCAAATGGAGAGGATCCTATGCTGTAAGGAAGCAGAAGATTAAACCAGATTCAGCCCACTAGGTGTGTTGTTCGGCCCAAAACCAAGCACGGAGACATTTTGAAAGGTGTTTGGACTCGGCCCAAGTCTTTTCATATAGTGGATTGGACTCAGAAGAGAGTTTGGTTTGAAGTCTATTCATATAAGTTAGCGAGGTCTATTCATATAGTGGATTGGGCTCAGAAGAGAGTTTGGATAAATTAGAGAAGCGTGGGCCCCATTTTGGGATAAGGGGTTCTACATATAAAAAGCAAAACAAAAAGTGTCAGTATCTGGACCCACATCGAAAAGATGGGCACGATGTATGATGCATGATGTACTATAAATGTCAATAGAAATATTAAAAAAGGGATATTTTTTGGGAACTCTGACAAAAGTACTTATTTCTACTTTAAAAAATTAATTGTAGTATAAAGGACCCACTACAACACCCATAACAAAACTTATAAAATATGCTTGGATCCTTTTAGAACATTTATAAAAGTGTGAAGTTGCTGGAAAAGTCATATGCTTCTGCAGTTAGCAAAATACTCATGAGAAGAATTAACTAATAGCATGCCACAATGTAAAAACATACATTTAAGTTTATAGAGCTTACTATATTTGGATTTTGGATTCCCTTTGACTGAAGAATGAAACCTATCCTCCTTAGCAGTTTTTGCAGCAGCTTCTTCCTCAGCAAATTTTGCAAATTCACGATGAACACATTTCTCACAGGATTGAGTAGCTGCTTGAACATTACTTAAAGACTATAACTAGTGGAATCCGAGATTTCATTAAATTAAATCCAAAATCATTTTCTTCTGAATCAGGTTCCACATCACTACTTAGATTGTCGTAATGATAACCAATCATGCAAGCATTTGTATCGAATATATAAAGAACATAGAAAACTGAATTTCCTTTATATTTGAAGATTAAAATTTGCCCAGGACTAATAGAGTAATGATCCAAAAACTTCTCCCAGCCATCAATAAAGCAAATAGTGTCATTTTCTTTCTCCAATCCCAATTTCAAAACAAGACCATTGGGACTATTGACTGTAACAATGGGAGATAGTTGGTTCCCAAATTTATGTACAAAAATTTCAGGCATCCTCTGCAGCAGGTACCTAAACAAACCCCAGTTTCAGCTACTACTCTTCTTCTCGGGTTTTCTCAGGAAGCAAACAAGAAAGCTCAGAAAACAAGTGGAATTAACAGGATTACCAAAGCACACTCGGGTTTTCTTTATTCTTTGAAAAAAGAAACCTCTATGTACGTAAGATAAGACCCATGCAAAGTGAAAGTGTTTCATTCAAGAACCAAACAGAAAATCAAAGAAGAAAACACAAAACAAAAACGCACCACTACTTTCTGCGGCGTTTTGGATCCGTGTTTATAATTTACCGATATTGGACGTGAGATAGGTTGATGTCTTGAGGTGGATGTTCCTCAAAATGGTCTTGGTTGGGGTCAATACTTACGGATACAAATGGACATTGACATCACACAACCAATGTTACGGGGTAGAATCTTGCAAGGAGTGGAGGAGAGAACCGTTTTGGGTTGATTTTCTCTATGAACATCTTCCGCGAGGTGTACACTGATAAGGATGAAGATGTCACACCACCTATGGGAGCGACGACACGGCGACTCAGGGAGAGGTTTCCACATCGATGGATATTCCAGAACAATTGGTGGCCAATCATCACACGACTGTTGCGAATATCAAAGATGGGAAGAAAATCTCGAAAATGGAAGCTCTGGATGATTATTACTGATGGAGAATTCAAACTGATTGTTTTTTTTTTTTTTTTTTAATTTTAAATAAATTCATATTTAAAAAAAAAAAAAATTATTTCTTTAAAACAAAAACAAATGAATGTTGTAATTTGGGCTGATTTGGTAGTTGTAATTTAGGCTGATTTGATGTTGTAGTAATTTTGGTTAATTTTATTTTATATTTGGGCTATTTTTTGTTTAAGAGAACAAATAATTATGTTAGTGGGAGACTCAATTTAATTTCTATGAATCCAACTCCCAAATCAAACTATACTTACATATATTATTGGTTTATTTTTTTAGAGAGCTGACTGGGGCCTGGCACACATTGCTCTTATTGTGGCTTTGTCGTAGGCCACATGGCTTTTATCTAGCTAAAAAGTGAAAAAAAATCGGAGGATTTCACTTTTGTTAATTTAATTTAAAACAAAATAGATACTTTTCACTTCTACTTTACAACCAATATAGAGAATGCACTATTGATTAAATTTAAGAAGAAATAAGTACAACCTACAACAATGAAGTATAAGTCTTTAGTCTTCTTTCTCAAGCAAATGGTGAATCTCATCCCACACTATAGAATAGAACTTACAACATATATACCAGCTCAAAGCCTATAGACCAAATGTGTCACCAAAGCGATCTGTTTCCAGCAAATTGCGTGCATCATTCTCTTCCTCTTCATCAATCACCAAGTATGGATTCCTCTCAATCGGCTTAAAGTTATAGAAAAGAAACACAAAGAAAGCAAAGCTTGCACCCTCTTCTAAGGCATTCAAAACCCACGAATATCGATAATCAACCAAGCCACCAATTTCCAGAACTCCAACCCTAGTAAAATACATGTACACCACTATAACAATGTAGACTTTTTTGAACAATGTGAGTTTTTCGAGAGTCCTAGCTGCCTTTCCATCTGTTTTTGATGCTTCTTTTAAGCCTGTAATTGACCAATAGATTGGGAAAAACACTGCACCACAACACATAATATCAATAACCAATAAAGTATCGTGCCACTGGAACCAAGCAATTGTTTTTGGAACTGTTTGTTCCTGAATAACATAAGCAATATTCTCCAAAATTTGTAATGGGATTACCACCATTAAAACCTTCTTCTCTCGCTCTTGTAGGTAAGGTTTCAAAAAGGACCATCCAGTACCTATAAGTACAATGACTGTGAAAAGAATTATACCCTGGAACAACCCAAAAACATAATATGCTACATCCCAACCAAGAGGAGGAGCACCCGTTTTTCTCACATAAATTTTATCTTCAAAAGCACATAGCATATTAAGGGTCTTGAAGAGAAGCAATGCACCCATAATTATATGGATTTTTTCAATAGCGGTTCTTTGTATGATGCATGTCAAAACCCATATAATGAAAAAAATTGTATATGTGATAAATATGAGGAAAAAGATCATTGGCAATTCGGTCTGCTCTACTGGAAGGAAATCCTTTTCACCATGTCGTACATTGTACATCTCGGTGTGGACATCCATTGAAACTTCAAATTCACGTTGGCAATTACCAAAAATCAAACTGTTTCTGCTAGGTCCATCAATGGCAGTGGAAACATTATAGGTTGATGAGTTTGTGGTGAGCTTTTCAAATGTGAATAAGACTTTAACATAGTGACTCGACAAAATGCAGAAATCTTTGATGTAAATGGTCTCTTTCAAGAATGAATCGAAGGATGAATCATTCAAAAGGACAAATCCCATGGAAGAAGCGTTGAATTGTGCCTTGTGATCTTTTGATTTCCATGAGACATCTTTGATTGAAATGGAGGCTTGACCATGTTGTGAGAACCCGAATTTGTGAAAGTAGATCATACCACGGGAGTCATCAATTATGTGTGAGTTCTTGATCTCAGAGAGAGCAAATGGAATGGTTGAAATTATGAGTAAAGCATATGAGACTTGAAGAATGGGATAATGGTTTAGAGGAAAAATGTTGAAGGTTTCCATAGAGTGGTTATGGGATTGAAACTTTAAAATTGGAGAAATGGTATCCAAAGGTAGAGATCAAATTTTTCTTATATATTGCTTAAAGTTGTTCAAAATGAAAACAAGAATTTGCAAATGGGTGTTAGTTTCATTACATTGAAGTGTTTGGTTGGATATGGATGGCTCATAAGTGTGGTAATAGAATATGCTAATAACTGTTTTCCAAAGATTTGGTAGAGTGAGAGAATTAAAATCTCATGACATGTATCAATTCTATACTTAGAGTTCCAACTGTTAATATTAATTCGTTGTTAGTTTCCCAAAATTTTCATTTAAATATTTTATAAATGGCATAACAGTTTTTGTTAGTTTCCCAAAATTTTCATTTAAATATTTTATGAATGCATCTTACAAATGTTTGAAGATCCAACTTGGAGTTATATATATATATATATATATCTATTTCCCTCTCAAGATATATATATATATATATATAAAATATATTTCCCTCTCAAGATAAATCCAGAATAATGTGTTTGAATTAATGGAATTATTATAGATAAGTATGACTGTCTTAGCAAAACATAAAATATGGCAGTGGAATATATATAATAAAACCTCTAAAATTAAATTTATGGAATCAATATGTGATTTATTAATTTTAGCACTTACAAAATTTTGAAAGTACAATCTGATCCTTATTTTTTAGTATTTATATTTTTGTCCATAAATATATTTTGTAATATTAAAAGCTTTATTCTATTGAGACACTTTGATGGAATCGATAGGGTTTGGTTTACAAAATCTTGTAATCGTAAATAGAATGAATACAACTTATGCAAACATGAAATAATTTCTCATTAACAAAAAGAAGGTTAATGAGTCAGCACGAGTGGGGCGGAGGCGCGGAGCCAAATTTTTTTTCCAAGATTTCAAACTAAATATTTATAAACACATTATTAAATTTGAGCATGACCCATTTACTAAATAGACAAATATAAATAAAATTTTTCCTGAATCAAGTCCGGGATGTTCATAATTAAACAACTTGGTGCATTACTTCATTTACAACCCTAGATGAATTTAAAGCTCTCGATGTTCGGAAAGGTTTTGATAGAGTGAGTGGGTCGTTGAACAAGCTTTTAGAGTTCGGGAAGGCAAAGGTCTAGTTATATGCAAATATATATTGTTTATGTGATAGTGTCATTCATGAAAGAACAATTGTTCTACATGTTTTCAATTTTTTCAAAGAAAACAACAAAAACATTTTTTAGGTATTTCGCAAAAATATTTGGAACATAATTTTTGAGTAACAATTTTTAAAAACTAAAAATAGAAAACACCCCATCCTAACGCAATTTACAAGCTGTTCTCTACTTTTCTGTATATTAAAACAAAATTTGTTTGTAAAACTCTTTTGTAATCAGGCCCTCAATTTTTTCCTTTTTGAGAGGGGAGGATGGAGGTAGTTCGAACCCACAATACAAGAACAAAGGACGGGATTAGCTGTCAATTGGGTTGTCATGTTGGTAGGGCCCTAGTTTTCATCCTAAAATTGCATCTAGAATTTGTTGTTAGGTGACCCATTTTTAGAGAGAGATAGAAGTTGATTTGATGACCTTGCCTTTTGTTTGTCTTGTAGGTGATAAGGATTTGTTTTTTTTTTTTTTGAGAGAGAGAATGAAGAAAGCATACTTGAAAAGCAGTTTTCTCACTTGATTTTTCCCCTTGATCAACGTAAAATTGATATGAGCAGCTGCCATTCCAATATTGTTGGATGGTGGCAGCCATTCCAATACTAGATGCCCGATGTGCTCTCGGATGCCTCAAAATGAGATGTGTTCTTGAAACTGTTGATGTGTTCTTGAATGAGTATTTGTACTGCTTTGACCCTGACTACTTAAGTTTGTTAGAGCATTCCCAACCAGGTAGGCAAAATACTATTTAAGCCAAAATATGGTTAATGAACCCTCAAAATCGCTCCGATTGGACTAACAACATGTTAGGCAAAATAACTTTAAGTTATAGTGCTTAGGAAAAAATGCCTAAGCACTATAGCTTAGGCAAAGCAATATTTTATTATATACCCTTCATTTTTAATTAGTTTATTTCGTTTCTCTCCTTTTATTGGGTTGTGTGTTTAGAAGTCTTGAATAATATAATAAAAAATAAGTAAATAAATAATATTATAATAAAATAGAGTTGAAAATAGAGAATCGGATGTGGGTATTTTAAAAAGTGATTAGGAAAAATTTAAAAAGTAGTTCCTAAAGCTAAAATTTGGATATAATTTTAATTATACCATTGAGAATACTCTTATCACTACACATTGTTGCACTGTCTGAATATTTTGCCTCGATGCAAGGCCTTTTGATGACTCTAGGGTTCAATTTGATTATTATTGTTAAGATTATGGCTATGAAAGCCCATTCACTTGCTCACATGCAAAGTTAACTTAGAAATTGATCTATTAATTTGACAATCTGCCCATTTACTTACTGTCATTTATTTTCCAGCAACCTTATCGTTTTTACTTGCACTTATAAAAGTCTTTTGGGCAAAAACAATTACCGAGCCTACAAGCATTTTAGATTGAAGTCAGATTGTGGTTCTAAGGTTTGCTTTAAGGTACTAGACTCTCTGCAAGTTGAAATTTGTTCCCTTCAAACAAATTGACGAGCATTCTTTATAAATTCTAGTTTGGTAACAAACCGGCACTATTCATGAAATATACACAGGGAAATAATATGGTTAAATTTACCAAAAAATAACTATGATCCCAGGAAATCACTGCAAAGGGATATTGAGGTGAAGTCACGATAATAAATCTACAACATAGATCAAGTAAATCATTACAGTAAAGGAAAAATTAACAAGAGAGTGGAAAACAAAGCTATGCATCTCTTTCTCTCTCTAGTACAAAAGAATAGGCAACCTTGGGTTAGGGGGAGAGAAATGCTACACATATCAAACCTTATTTAACCGATAGCATAGACCGGGCATCAAAGGTAAGTGTGAGGAGAAAATGTGCGTAAAGATCATAAAACGCTTAGTACATCATTTATCAAATGAGAACGGCATGGATCAAATTCATCCGGGGCGGACATATAGCATCCAGACGTGCCACTCTGGTTAATAGATACAATGAATCTCCGCATTTAATGCACATCAAGTGGGTGGTTGCAGGCATTAAATGCGATACGGTGAAGTGACTCGCCTCGTAATATCCCACGTGGAGACAAGCACACAAAGTCATAAATGCACCAGGGCAATTCACGCAAGCAAGGACGGACAGATACCTTCGTGTCCCATCCAGGGATACTATCCCTTTTTCAGGGGACAAAGCAATGATGCAATTGACAGGGGAGCTGTTGTTTGAAAGCCTATAAAAGGGCATATTTCACAGAGATCAGGTACATATACACATACGAGAAAACTAAGCTCTCATAACTCTATTACTTTCAAACCTACTTGACTGACTTTACCATCGGAGGGTGATCAGTCCCCAACACCGGGGACTTTTTCCTTCTCATTTGATTTATTCTGTGCAGGCCTTCTTTTTCATTTAGAAGGTGATCTTCTCAACCCCACTAGGAAAGGTCTTTCTTTAACCCCTTTAATCATTTCTATATTTTTCCCGTTACAATTCACGCCGTCTGTGGGAAAGACCGATTCAGGAAAAGGTTACAAATTTACCGTAAAGGATGGAAGAGGTGGTCATCTCAGAGGCCAACCGAGGAGACAACAGATTACCAACCTTCAGTCAGAAGAGGATACAATCTGAAGTACGGGTTCCCGGCGGACAACGGGAACTCGAAGGACAACACTCCCGTGGAAGGATCAAGGGAAGGCAGCGCTTACGTTCCAGAGAGCCCTCCTTCCTCGGAGAAGCCAGAAAGAAGAGAAGAATTGAGGAGCTTGAAGAGGAGCTCAAGCTCTTAAAAGAGGGAAACAAGGAGAAAGATGAGCAGCGGCACCGGAGGAGACGAAGCAGGAGTCACTCAGGTTCATGTGGAAGTTCACATCATGTCCCTAGCCGCAAGGTGCTCAGCAGAAAGTCAGATCACAATCACCGTAGGACTGTGCCTCCCAGGAGGCATAGGCGTAGTCACTCTAAAACTCCTCCCCCTCAGCACAAGCACAACCAGATTTGGAGGAAGCTCCAGCAGATCTCACTTTCCCCTTTCTCAGCCAAAATAGAACGGGCGAAGTTCCCAACCAAGTTCACTTCACCTAACCTTGCTGTGTATGACGGAAAAAGCGATCCAGTGGGACATTTGAGCCGCTACCATCAAGCAATGGCTCCCCACCTCTCCAATGGTGCGCTCATGTGCCACATATTCCCCTCGAGCCTCGGCGAGGTGGGTTTACGATGGTTGGACCGTCTAGAGCATGGGTCCATCCGCTCATGGAAGGAGATGTCTCAAGTTTTTACTGCGAGATTCATTACGAATACACGAAAGCCAAAGGAGATCGATTCTCTGCTGGCTCTCACGATGAAAGCTGGAGAGACGCTGAAATCATACTCAACACGATATTGGGAGGTCTACAACGATATCAATGCATGTGATGAAGACATAGTGGTGAAGACATTCCAATTCAGCCTGCATGAGGACAGCAAACTCAGGAAGTCTTTCACTAAAAGGCCTCCTATCAGCATGGCAAAACTGATAAGCCGCCTGGAACAGCATATCAGAGTTGAAGATGACCCAAAGAGTTCGGCCAAAATTGTAGAAGTGGCCCCTCTTGTTGACAGAAAGGCAGCACTACCAGAACCCCAACCCGAGTCACGTCGGGCTAAGAAAGCCAAAAGCTCAACAGGTATAGCCAGGACCGGTGTATGCCTGGCCGTATACACAACATTCAAAGAGCCTATCTACCAGCTCCTTTCCCTCATCAAGGATAAGCCCTACTTTGAATGGCCCCCGAAGATGCCTGGTGACCCTGCCACCAGGGAAACCAAGCCGTACTGCAACTATCATTGAGAGCGTGGGCATTTAACCGAGCAATGCTAGGCTTATAAATACCATCTAGAACATTTGGTGAAGAATGGGCATATCAGGCAGTATGTGGACGAGTCAAACAGTCCCCACTAGAATGTTGAAGTGCCAAGGGCCACTGCGAAAGCCTCAACTCCCATAGGGATCATTGACGTAATTCACTATGGGGGAACCTACCATGACCAAAGAAGAGAGATGAGGAGGGCGGCGCATTTGCGAGAGGTATTCCAAGTTCAAGACTCGGCTCGAATGGCTCCAACTCCCCTGAAGAAAGAATTGTTTAAGGAGATAGTTTTCACTAATCAAGACTTCGAAAGAGTGTAGCTCCCTCACTCAGACGCATTGGTAGTAACTTTAAGGATTAGGGAGTTCGATGTTAAGAGAATCCTCATAGATCCTGGTAGTTCAGTTGAGATCATGTACGAGTCTTTGTTTAAAGGTTTGGGCCTCGAAAAGAAAGATTTGAGCCACGCTGAAGGACCGCTCAGCGGTTTCTCCGGAAAGATAGTTGTTCCATCCGGAAAAGTGACGATTAACGTTAGGGCAGGTACGGTCTCATCCCCAACTGAGTTCTTCATTCTAAATGCTTTCTTTCTTTATAATGCCATCTTGGGAAGACCGTGGTTGCATCAAATGGGCGCAGTCCCCTCTACACTCCATCAACGCCTGAGGTTTCCAACACCGCAAGGCATCATGGAAATTATGGGGGACCAACTGGCGGCAAAGCAGTGCCTAGTGGCCGCAGTCAAACAAAAGGCCCAACAGTCTCAAGAAACGAAGGAGGGCCCCGAAGGGGGCAAATAGCAATTACAGAGCAGGGAGGACCGTGAAGAACATCATCCTCAAGAAAAGTGTGTGGAGAAACTTGTACCGGTATCGATGGCGGAGGGCGAATCTCAGAGGCAATTTTTGATAGGCGACTTCTTGTCAGGGGAGCACAAGTCACAGTTGATGGCCGTCCTCAACGAATATCAAGACGTTTTCGCATGGACTCCATACGAAGCACCCAGAGTAGATTCAGAATTTGTTTGCCATAAGCTGAATGTTTCGCCTGAGTATAAACCAGTAATCCAGAAAGCAAGAAGGACGGCACCACAGCATGCCGAGGCCGTACGAGAAGAAGTGGAACGGCTCTTGAAGATTGGAGCGGTTCGGGAAGTCTTATACCCACAGTGGTTGTCCAACACTGTCGTGGTGAAGAAGAAAAACGGGAAGTGGAGGGTCTGTGTAGATTTCACAGATCTGAACAAAGCTTGCCCAAAAGATCTTTTCCCACTCCCAAAGATAGACCAGTTGGTAGATTCTACAGCTGGCCATGAGAGAATGAGCTTCTTGGACGCCTTCCAAGGGTACCATCAGATTGCTCTAAGAAGTGAAGACTAGGAAAAGATCGCATTCATCACACCCCGAGGGGTATTCTGCTACAAGGTGATGCCTTTCGGACTGAAGAATGCCAGGGTAACTTACCAGAGGATAGTCACTAAAATGTTCTCGGGGCTGCTAGGGAAGACCGTTGAAGTATATATTGATGATATGGTTGTCAAAAGCATCAAGGGCACGGACCATGTGGAAGACTTGAAGCAGGTCTTCAGTATACTCAGAAGGCATAATTTGAAGCTCAACGCCTCAAAGTGCGCGTTTGGAGTAGGCTCGGGAAAGTTTTTGGGTTTTATGGTAACTCAGCGCGGCATAGAAGCAAACCCGGACCAGATAGCAGCCATCCAGGGGCTACAGCCCCCTAAAAACGTCAGAGAAGTTCAAAGACTGACAGGTATGGCCGCGACACTCAACCGATTCATCTCTAAGTCAGCCGAGAAGTGCAGGCCGTTCTTCGACTTGGTTAAGAAAGGGAAAAGCTTTGCATGGAGCTAAGAGTCCGACCAAGCGTTTGAACGACTAAAGAAATACTTGTCAGCACCCCCATTGCTCTCCTCACCCAGGGAAGGGGAACCTCTCTATATTTATCTCGCAGGCTCAGATAAGGCGGTCAGCACGGCAATCGTACGAGATGAGTCAGGAGAACAACGATCGGTTTATTACATAAGTAAGACCATGAGTGAGGCAGAGACAAGGTATCTACTGCTGGAGAAGTCGGCCCTTGCACTGTTCGTAACGGCGAAGAAGCTCCCCCACTACTTTCAAGCCCACACTATGATCGTTCTAACTTCTTTGCCTTTGAAGGCCTTGTTCAGAAGTTCGGATTTCAACGGCCGGATATCCAAATGGGGAGCCCAGCTTGGCGCATATGACGTGCGCTATAAACCCAGGACAGCAATCAAAGGACAGGTACTGGCTGACTTCATAGCTGAGTTTGCGCTAGAGAATGACATATTTACTGGGGAAGAGCACCCCAAGGATACTGAACGGAACCTTGAAAAGAAGGGCTGGGCGTTGTATGTTGATGGCACGGCAAATTCAAGGGGCTCCGGTTTGGGAGTAGTCCTAATCTCGCCAGAAGGAGAACTTTTGGAACAGGCCGTCAGATTAGGCTTCGGCGCCTTGAACAACGAAGCTGAATATGAAGCACTCTTGCACGGCCTCAGAGTCGCTAAACGGTTAGGCGCGGATCCCCTCACCATTCACTATGACTCCCAGGTGATAGCCAATCAGTTGACTGGAGAATATATGGCGAAAGACGAAAGGATGGTAGCCTATCTAGACTTGGCTAAAAACCTTTTGAAAGGCTTCCATGAATTCAATATCGAGAGAGTAGGCCGAGAGCACAATGGCCATGTTGACTCGCTTGCCGGGCTAGCATCTTCCGTGGCGCCAAATTTCAGAAGGACTATAACCGTGGAAGTACAGAATTCTCCTAGCATAGCAAAGAATAGCCAGGCGAGCATATGTCAAATCGAGATGGGGCCCAGCTGGATGGACCCCATACTGGATTACTTATCAAAAGACATATTGCCGGCAGATTAGAAAGAAGCAGCCAAGATCCACAAGATAGCAATGAGGTATTGGATCTCCCGGGAGGGAAAGTTGTACAAGAAGTCATATACGGGGCCTTACCTCCTTTGTGTACATCCAGACCTGGTCCCTAATCTGCTCTATGAAATTCATGAGGGAGTATGCGGTGGTCATACGGGAGGACGTTCACTGGCCCACAGAGCAATCGGTCAAGGTTATTGGTGGCCGTATATGCAGAAAGATGCGGCTCAATATGTCCGGCGCTGCGAGAAGTGTCAATTATTTACGCCGGCCATACATAAACCTGCATCCCAGCTAAATTCCATATCTAGTCCCTGGCCATTTGCTCAGTGGGGGCTAGACCTGGTCGGACCGTTGCCTCGTGCAATAGGGAACAGGCAATGGTTAATCGTGGCAACCGATTATTTCACAAAGTGGGTTGAAGCGAAGCCCCTCGCACGCATTACTGACTCCGAATCAAGAAAATTCGTCTGGAAAAGCATAATAACTCGCTTTGGTATACCCAAATGCCTCATTTCCGACAATGGCATACAGTTCGACAGCGGACCATTTAAGAAGTACTGCTCAGATTTCGGAATCAGAAACCACTTCTCCAGTCTGGCCTACCCACAAGGAAACGGACAGGCGGAGTCATCCAATAAGATAATTCTCAACGGAATCAAGAAGAGATTGGAAGAAGCCAAGGGAAGATGGGTGGAGGAGTTGCCTACCATATTATGGACATTCAAAACAACGCCTCGAAGTTCAACAGGGGAAACCCCCTTCTCTCTTACTTATGGGGTTGAAGCCGTGATTCCACTCGAAGTAGGACTCCCTACCTTACGTTCAGAAGAGTATGATCAAGAGAATAACGAACTCATGCTAGCCAAAGATTTGGACCTGGCTCAAGAGCGTAGAGATCTTGCCATGATCAGGCTGGCATCCTACCAAGGCGATCTAAAGAAGAGATACGGCAAAAGCGTAAGTGAATGGATCCTTGCACCAGAGGACTTGGTACTACAAAAAGTGCTAGGAAGCAGGAAGGACCCTACCCAGGGCAGACTGGGAGCAATTTGGGAAGGACCCTACCAAATTGTTTCAGATGCTAGACTGGGAGCATTCAATCTCAAAGGGATGGACGACAAACCCCTCAAACGGCCTTGGAATGTAAGCAACCTGAAGAAGTTTTACCAGTAGGAAGGTGGATGAAAGGGCTGTACAGATTAAAAGCTGCAATATGTTCTCACTAATTTTTTGAAATACAAGAACTTTTGTCATATGTGGTGCTGAGATATGGATCAACCAAAGCGTCATCAAAATCCTGGCCACGCCCAGGTCCTCTGCCTGTAAATCCCCAAGTGGTTTGGTAGAGCGTTATCAAAAACCCTAGCCATGCTAGGTGTTTCGCTTGTAAATCCTCAAATGATGTAGCGGAACGGCATCAAAATCCTAGCCACGCCCAAGTCCTCTGCCTGTAAATCCCCAAGTGGTCTGGTAGAGCGTTATCAAAAAACCCTAGCCATGCTAGGTGTTTCGCCTGTAAATGCTTAAATGGTGTCGCGGAACAGCATCAAAATCCTGGCCACGTCCAGGTCCTCTGCCTGTAAATCCCCAAGTGGTTTGGTAGAGCGTTATCAAAAAACCCTAGCCATGCTAGGTGTTTCACCTATAAATCCTCAAATGGTATGGCGGAACGGCATCAAAATCCTGGCCACACCTAAGTCCTCTGCCTGTAAATCCCCAAGTGGTCTAGTAGAGCGTTATCAAAAAACCCTAGCCATGCTAGGTGTTTCGCCTGTAAATCCTCAAATGGTGTGGCGGAACGGCATCAAAATCCTGGCCACGTCCAGGTCCTCTGCCTGTAAATCCCCAAGTGGTCTGGTAGAGCGTTATCAAAAAACCCTAGCCATGCTAGGTGTTTCGCTTGTAAATCCTCAAATGGTTTGGCGGAACGGCATCAAGATCCTGACCACGTCCAAGTCCTCTGCCGGTGAATCCTTAAGTGGTGCGGAGGAACGGCAATATAACTTGGCCGTACCAAGTATTTAAAAACCTTGGCCATACTAGGTTTTCTAAAGACTCCTGCCTATGAGCACTTCAATGGGTCAGAGCAACATTGATTCCTGAACATAACAGGTACGTTGTTTACTTTCTGCCTACAAGTCCTCTAATGATATGTTAGCACGGCATAAAAACTTGGCCGTGCCAAGTACTTCATTTATTTTCTTGCCTAGTATCTTACGTAGTATGTTAGAACAGCAATAATATCTGGCCGTGCCAAGCACTTCATTTATTTTCTTGCCTAGTATCTTACGTAGTCTGTTTGAACGGCAGTAATATCTGGCCGTGCCAAGCACTTCGTGTATTCTCTTGCCTAGTATCTCACGTAGTATGTTAGAACGGCAATAATACCTGACCGTACCAAGCACTTCGTTTATTTTCTTAATATAGCATTCTATAACGGTAATAAAACCTGGCCATACCAAGTTCTTAATACATCTTTTGCCTACATAGCACGTTAGGGCATCATTTGTCCGTAGAACGGCTTAGATCTGTGCGTATTATACCATAGTTACTTGGAACGGCACGGATCATTCATTCATAAAGCAAAGAGTAAAGACATTCAGGTCCTTCATTCAAAAAAAATATACATACTTGAAACAAAATGTTTAAAGTTTTACATATTTTTGCCAAAAAGATACTCAAATGAAAACACTACGAGTTGTTTGGGCCGGCCTCGCCCGGAGCTGCGCTTCCTCCATCAGGAGCGTCATGAAGACCGGTGTCAACTAGTCCCGCTGCTTCAGTTGGCTCCACCTCCTCCAAATCCACCATCACAGCGCCTAACAGAGGAGAAGGAGAGTTGAGAACCTCTTCAGGATGAGGAGGCGGGATGGCACCAGGGAAGGGCAATTTTATCGGATCTGGCGGAAGCATAGTCTGCCCAGAGTTTAGCACGGCAATGGCGTCATTCCAAGCGTCCGTGTAATACTCGTTACACACCCCAAGGAGCTGACGACCCATCTCCTCTTGAGCCTCCTTGCTCCCACTCTTATATGCCTCCTTCTTGGCTCGCTCAAGCTCCAGTTCCAAGGCCTGGACTTTGTCCTCAGCTTTCGTCAGCGAGTCTAGCGCGGCATTAAGGGACTCTTCAGCTTCTACCCTCTTAGCATCTGCAGCATCAACTCATCTTTTGGCCTCTGCTGCCATCTTCTTCGCGTCCTGGTACTTAGCGGCTAGGACGTTAGCATGAGCGAGGTGATCTTTGTTGACCCAGAACCGGTCCTCCAGCTCCAAAGAAGCTTGGACCCCCTGCAGTACGGCAAAGTCATAAGCCAAAATAAAGAACTTACAAGAAATAAGATCAAGTCCTTATTTTACTTACCATTAGAAGACCCCTCCGTAGGTTGTTGATGAACTCGTCATCAGCAGCCTTTTTCCACTCCTCCATGTCTAGAGGAAGGCGGACCACTTGACTCAGCGCGCTGGCCACTGAGGAGCTGCGCGCATTACTAACAGGGAGGATGCAATTCGTCTCCGTCACTGCATCCTCTCCCCTGTACTCCATTCGTGGGGCCCACAATGGTACGGACCCCTCACCTTGGGCCGGGACGCCGAATCGAAGAAGCATTCCTGAACGGACCACGTTTCCCAGCTGGGTAACGTGGACCGTCTCTTGCGCCTCTAAGTTCGGCAGACCAGGTTGAGCAGAGGTTGATGGTCGGCTAGGCCCGCCAGAACTTTCCACCCTTGCCCTCTTTTTTAGAGCATGCTGAGAGGAGGCCGGCACGTTCTCTGAGGTGCCCTCTGCACGCCGGGTAGGAAGTAAGTTTCTCAGGTTAATCCCCGACATGTCTGGCGCTTCTGTGTCTAGTACGTCTCGAATGTCGACTGCAGGTAGGTGTTTGTTTTTCTGGGTTGGCTTGAGCAGCTTCAAGGTCAGGCACTAACCTGCAAGCTAGGCAAGAATGGGTGCGCGCAGTGTAACGAAGCTGTAAAGGAGCAGAGCGCGGCTGTGCCCAATCGTCCGTGCAGAGCTCACTCTCCCAGGCTCGGCGAAGGCTGTTGATTTTTATCAGGTTTTTGCGGGGCGTTCTTCTTCTAGGATTTGCATAAAGAGAAGAAACAGGTCAGTTCCAAAACACTACATATCCGTACTATATAGTATGTTAACAACAGACGGACTTGGAACCCCATCTCTTGTAGGGCATTTGCGTCCGGGCAAAAACCACTCTCCGGACACTACTAGGTAATCATCATCAAAGCCACGATTGGTGTCCGGTAGGCCGTTCACCAATGTGAAGTTGACGTCTCTAGGGCGAAGGGAATAGGATTCGGTTTTCGAATTGCGATGAAGGATGTAGGTCTGGACTATGTCATATGTGCTAAGTTCTAAACCTAACCTCCTGTTCAACTCTACGGTCCTCATCACTATCGTAAAGATGTTTGGATTTACTTGGGTGGGGGATAAACTGAAGTAACTAAGGAAATCGGCCAAGAGGGGGTCCATGGGAAAACGAACCCCCTCTTCCACGACCGCCACCACGGGGATGAGAAGCTCCTCGAAGGAGGGAGGAAGTGCATCGGACCAATGCATGTACCTGAGTCCCACATTAGTTGGGATCTCATATAAATGACGGAACACAGCCATGGCTTCAGGCATGTTCACGTAGCGGCTTAACTTGCCTCCGTTTTCCTCGTTCTTCTTCCTACCCATTATCTAAGAACTAAACGACGGAACAAGAAAATGAAAATAGAAAACAAGGGAGATATGAGGAGGGAGACTTACAGGCGTGGGCATGGGAGACAGAAAGGTGCTGAAGGAATGAGACAAGAAGGAATCGAGAGTGCAAATTTTTGTGCTAAGGAAAGGCAAACAGAGGTTTTAGAAAAGAAGAGTGGCTATTTATAGACAGAAAGGGAAAAACGTGAGGGGGAAGCCACATTAAATGGGGGCCATCATGATTTCGATAGAGGTGAGACAGTTAAAGTACGATCATGACGTCATAATAAACGGCGCACAAAGCTCCAGACTTATCATGGCAAGAATACGAGATACGAGGGGTCACACGAATCCGAAACATTGGCATTGCAGGAGGGAAATGGAACAGATAATAACAGTCCGTCCCGCACTAGTTTCGCACTGTGAAGGACAGACTGAGGGGCTATTGTGAGGAGAAAATGTGCGTAAAGATCATAAAACGCTTAGTACGTCATTTATCAAATGAGAACGGCACAGATCAAATTCATCTGGGGCGGACATATAGCATCCAGACGTGCCGCTCTGGTTAATAGATACAATGAATCTCTGCATTTAATGCACACCAAGTGGGTGGTTGCAGGCATTAAATGCAATACGGCGAAGTGACCCGCCTCGTAATATCCCACGTGGAGACAAGCACACAAAGCCATAAATGCACCAGGGCAATTCACGCTAGCAAGGACGGACAGATACCTTCGTGTCCCATCCAGGGATACTATCCCTTTTTCAGGGACAAAGCAATGATGCAATTGACAGGGGAGCTGTCGTTTGAAAGCCTATAAAAGGGCATATTTCACAGAGATCAGGTACATATACACATACGAGAAAACTAAGCTCTCATAACTCTATTACTTTCAAACCTACTTGACTGACTTTACCATCGGAGGGTGATCAGTCCCCAACACCGGGGACTTTTTCCTTCTCGTTTGATTTATTCTGTGCAGGCCTTCTTTTTCATTCAGAAGGTGATCTTCTCAACCCCACCAGGAAAGGTCTTTCTTTAACCCCTTTAATCATTTCTATATTTTTCCCATTACAGTAAGGTTGGCTAATATGTCATTGATGTTGCCTCAAAGTTTCACCAGGACAGCCACATGGAAAATGTCAACAATGGAAGCATTATTACTAAGCCATGGTTCACAAAGGCATCAACATCTTTGACTTTTTGCACCTCCTCATGAAAAGTACTCCATATACATTTAATAGCGCCTTGTTGATCCTGCACTTTGTGCACATCACCTCTTTAGCATATAGAAGAAAGTGAATAATAACCGTAAAGGCTTATCAATAAAATTTTACCTCTGTAATTAGCTTTCTAATTTGATCCAAATCATTGGAATTCAACAATAATCTTTCAACCCTACTGGCTACCGGACTCTTTTTCTTGACAGGACTCGGTAATTAAGTTGAATTAGTATGTATTGTGACCATGACTGAGCAAAAGAAGTTTGTCACAGGTACCTAGAGATATTGTGAAGAGAGACACAATTTAGGCTTTATTTGAAGCTGAACAAAATATATCACATACAATGGTTGCTACTGTTGGGACGTAGCGGAAGCATTGATACCACTTGTTGGGACCATAATTTAGTCTTATGCGAATTAAGGAATTCTACAAACAAATTAATCAATCACTAAAATATCAATCACACACAAGAACACAAATATTTACGTGGAAAACCCTTTCTCCTTGAAGGGAAAAACCACGGGACAAACTCCGAATAAATCCACTATTATAATACTTAATTACAATAGTTCTTCTCAAGTTAATACCTAACTTGAGGTACTCACCAAATACAATAATACCTCTCTAGGAATTAACACTCAACAAACTTTCTAGAGGAAACCCCAAATATGTCTATGATATTTCTCTGCATTAATACAAGCGTCACAAATTCTCCTTGATTTCTGCGCTAACCCATAAACCTCAGAAAATACCCAAACCTCTTGCCTCTCTCCTTGCGCTACCTCCCAAGCGAAAATCTCTCTTTTTTCTCTATTGGTTTCACGCTCCATAATTTTTCTTCTCTCTCTATAGGGGAGGAACCCTAGGCAAAAGCCTCCTTCAAGCTACACTCTTCTCATGGTGCTCTTTCTTCTTCTCTCCCTATAGGGGAGGACCCCCTGGGGCTCCAAGCCATTGAATTCTTTGCAACCATGTCTATTTATAAGATTTCAATTGTATTCCTTGGTGGGCAAGGAATACATTAATTCTTTAATAAAGAATAGACTTTCCTTGCACACCAAGGAATAGTCTTTCCTTTCACACCAAAGGACTCACCTTTTCTTCCACACCAAGGAAACCAAAAATAACCTAATTGGTTTTCCTTCTCCATAAAAGAAAAAAAACTCAAGTTAGTTCTCCAATTCATAATAGGAATTTGAGGCACTTTCTCAACAGCTACAACTATACCAAAAAACTCTTCACGAACGGATGCTTTAATCTTGGTGATGACCTTCCATGCAAAGTGGCAATACATGGATACAAATTATTACAAGTTTCTTTCACACTAGGTTTAAGGCTAAGCCCAAACAAAAACCTAAGCCCTCTTCTATTGTTCAGCCCATGGAAATGGTTATTTTGTAAAAATGACAATGCCCTATGTCAAACAAAAGCATGAAAAAGAAGAAAGAAAACTTATTTGTTCCGGGTCTAAATTAGATAAGATGGTATAACCTTCTGATTGTATTTGTGGGGCTTTAATTAACAGAATAGGGTCTTTTTGGGAAGTTAAAAAGTTGTACAACAAAACACTGAAAAGACTGCAAATAACCACAAAAACTTTCCTCCAAACAAATTATTTGGAGAGAGCAGCTTCAACACATTTAGGATTAGAAGATCAATAGCATCAGAGACAAGTGTAGATCATCCATACCTAGATGATCAAAGAAGTATAATTTCTAAGTGGTATAGAGTACTTAGATGTATAAATGATATCCTATAATTAATTAGGGGTAAATTGAAGATACTTAATTTTAGTCATAACTGAGTTTTACAATTGAACTTTTATTTTTGGTTTGACGACTCAATATTAAATCATCATATATAGGATATTCACCACAAGAACCCAAAAAAAAAAAAAAAAAAAAAAAAACGGAAGGAAATACATTTCAAGTGAGACTTTATTTTTTATTTAAAGAAAAAAAAAATCCATTCGTAAAATACTTTTTTTCTTAGAAAAAAAAAAATAGATATCCCAATTATAAGTTTCTACATTTTTCCAGTAGGAAAATTGCATTCCATTGTATCCATAAATGAAATTTACTTAGATCCTCAAAACATAGACACACATGATATGTGTGGCGTATTAAATAAAAATACATATATATTTGGATTTTGTCTACACTAAAAATTATAATATAGACAACCAATAAGGAGTGAAGTGTGTGACTTGTGAATTATGAAGGCTAATAAGTTCCAACAAAAAATATTTCTATAACGTATTTATCAAACATATTGAGGGCTTTTTTAATTTGGCCATTTTTCTTTTTAATTAGTAATCTGGCCAATTTTGATTATTGTATTGCAAGTGCTTCCTTGAGGATGGAGCAACCCTTCGAAATGAGCCTGAACGAAGTAAATTCTTGAGGATGCTCCTCTGTTTTGCATACCAGAATGATATATCTTCAAAACTATCCAACAATTCTTGTCAATGAAATGTTTTTTGTTTTTATGAGCCACCACACCTTAGAGAAAATTGTATAAGAAAAGATTGCGACTTTAAGAAAATAAAACTTTTCATATTATGAGCATCATGTCAAACTTTCAAGAAGCTTAATAAAAAAAAAAATTTGGTGTTGGTGTACTTGTCTCACCTAACAGAGTCATCATCTAACATAACTTAGATCATAACTTAAATAAGGGGAGAAAACTTAAATTCCATTGAAGCATCATATGTGCATCTAAAAGTTTTTACCTAGCTCCGCAATTGTCTCGTCATCACAAAAATTGCTGCAAAGCATCAATTTTTTTCTATATACAATTGCTGCAAAACATCACAAAAATATGTAAATTGAAATATCAAAGCGTAATCACTATCAAAGAGTATTGAGAATTTGAGAGTTATAGAAATGAGAATTACATTCATTTTGTCACTAAAGCAAACACTTGATGACGAGTGCTCAATTCAAGCATCCAAGCATATAAAGCTTAGAGTAGAAGCGTACACCACAACAACCAAAACAAAATTGTTTCAAATAGTGGAAGTTTTTCTTTTTGGATAAATTGGATGGTGAAATGTTTTTTTTTTTAGGTAAATAATTGGAAGGTGGGACTTATTTATGAAAAGTTGTGGTTATTTTAAATTTTGAATTTCAAAAAATAAAAAACTAAAATAATTCAAATGTGGGAGTTATTTTTTGAAAAATAGTGTGTTAATTTTTAGGAAAATAAGGTGTGGACTGTGGAAAATTATTCAGTACTTCTGCACGATACAAATAGATTTGTACATTTTCTCTTACATAAATAGTGAATCATATCATGAATTTAATTAATGGAACCTGCTAATTAAATAAGACCTCAATTAACAGCTTTACACAAACCCAAAACCACTCTCATTGAATAGGACCTCAAATTAAACTCATTTTAGATAAAACCCATCACGAAAATCAACTTTTTGAGGAGATTAAAGGGTAGATTTATGAGTTCTTCTCATAAACTCAATAGCAACAAATACAAAAACGAAGATACGCAGGGCTACAAGACCCGAGCTACAAGATGAGGATAGAACCAAAGCTAGATGATTGCTAATATTAGTTTATCGTGTAAATTTAAATGTTAAAGTTATCTTTATAGAGTCCAGTATATCTCTTTGTATATTTCTGAATATAAATACAACAGAAGCTCTTGAAGTTATACAGTAAGCAAAACAACAAATATTATTTTCTGCATAAGTTTTATGGTTCTATAATGTAATAACCCAAAAAGAATTATAAATTTGTATTGGAATGAATAACAGGATGATCAAAGTGAGATTTTATGTTTATATAGATACTATTTGCTCAAGTTTTGGCTCAGCCATTCAAGTTTCTGTGAGAAATTTTGTGGGTC
>OU015761.1:30931346-30958465 GCA_907173295.1 Fagus sylvatica | reverse complement strand
TTGTTAGCCAAGGATATGGAGTTAGCCGAGAGAGGGGCGAGAGAGAAGAGTCTGGAAGTTGGGGCTCTGTAATGGCCGAGAGCAAGAGAGAGAAGTAGAGAAGTCTAGAGGAGAGAGAGAGAAAATGGGAAGAAAAGAAAAAAATGGGCCAGTAACGGTAATAAATTGGGACCCACAAAAGAATTGAGTTCGGATTTGAATCCGGCTTAGATTAAAAAACAGGTGAAAGGATGAACTCAAATTTGGCATGGGATCCACATAAAATTCAAGTTGAGATTTCAATCCTCATTTAAATCTCATGTACCAACCAAGTTTTTTTAGTGTGGGACCCGCGAATTTTTGGATTTGAATACAGTATCAGGATTTGAATTGCGTGTACCAAACACGCACCAAATCTTCCGGTTCCACTTCAAATTTACGAAATGCTCTGCTAAGCTTACGATAAAGACAGACCCACAAAATTCGGACTATGTTTTTGAGTCTAGTGCTAACATACATTTTGAACCATGGCATGAAGAGAATGAGGTAAAAGAGAGTTAAGGAGATGGACACCATTGCTGCGCTGGATGAGATGAAATCCATGAAGGTGCTTGCTTTAATTATTTTATTGTCTTTAATTATCAGGGCCTCAAAAAATGACGTGTTCAATGTATCTATATTAGTTTTTTTTTTTTTTTTTTTTTTTTCAAATTTAAAAATATGTCATTATCATCTTTCCGTTAACCATTTAAACAAAAAATTAACGGAATTGAACGGAAGAACTAATAACAATCAATTTTTAAAGTTCAGGGACCAATAGTGCTCATTTCAAATTTTAAAAATCAATAGCGCTCACTTCCTAAATTTTAGGAACTAACAATATATTTTTGGCTAATAAATATCACAAAATCAACGTCATTATCATTTAAATGTAGAATAATTTGGGGATTTGTTTTAATATATTTTTGTTTTTATTTTGAATTTAAAAAAGAATAAAAAAAAAACTTAATAGGAGCTGAAAAAAGCACCATTTAGCATTTTCTGAATATGCCAATATTAAAATAGCAACAACTACGTGACATGTGCCAAAGAAATCACTACCTATAGCTATGTTACACCTAGTCAAAACTCTACCCACTCCATCCTCTCTAAAAAGTAGAAGTGTTATACTCCAACCTCCCATTTTTGTGTAGAAAGTTTCAAAAAAAGATATTTAATATATAGCAAAACCCACATTAAAAAATATTATAGCAAAACCCACATTAAAAATTAAGAAGAAAAAAAAAAACAAAAAAAAAAATATTCAGAAAACAATAATAATGAACTATACTTATCTGAAATCTTTTTTTCTTTTCTTTTTTATTTTTGGTTCTTAGAGTGACTTTAAGTTTGTACTTGTCTATATAGATTGAAACAAATATATATATATATATATATACATACAATAAATTAGATAAACATAATGGGAGAGACAATTTAAACTAAAATATTTAAATAAATGAGTTTAATATTTTTTTAGAGTATAATACTGAGTTCAACTTGCATTCCAATAAATGTAAACCTTTTGTTAGTACATCAAAATATAAAGTATACATGTATTGATTGACGCTTAAGTATTTGTTAATCTTAATTGAACTTATGAAATATAGCTAAACATAAACATCTATATAACCATAAATATGCGTCTTAAACATGTTAAAATAATTAATGATTTTTTATGTTATACAATAAGAGAATATAATCTTTATAGACATTGTTTTGATAAAAATAAATAAATTACTTGATACTATGGCAATATAATGAGTACATATCTATATATTATTCTATATAAAGAGAATAATTTGAAGATTTTTTTATATATTTATTTTTTTTATTTTGAATTTAGAAATTAGGGAAAAAATACGTGAAAATGTGTGGAAGACGACACCACTTTGACTTGCTAAAAATGCCAATAAAAGAGTGAATGGTATTTCCCAAATTGCTTGGAAAAATTATGTGCTGTAGTCTTATCTATAGACTACAGGTGTCATACTCTCTTCTGCCATTTTTGTATAGAAGATACTTCAAAAGAAGATATTTAATATTATTAACAATAACCACATAAAAATTTAAGAAACAAAAACAAATACAAGGATGCCAATATTAATGAACTATACTTGTCTAAATCAAGTTTTTTTTTTTTAAGTGAATTTAAGTGTTTATATGTCTATGGAGATTGAAGAAACAAAAATTAAATACAGTAAATGGTAGATAAAGAGAATGTGAGAGAGAATCTAAACTAGAATATTTAAATAAATGAGTTCAATATTTCTTTTTAGAGTGTAGATGAGTTCAACTTACATAAATTTAAACCTTTTGTTAATCTTGTACATACTTGAGCATGCATCAAACTACCACAACTGATGCACATGGGACCACTTGCATCTAAGTTTCTCGCTCTATCATTATGGAGGGTACTGAGATTTAGAGAGTTTATCACCTTTCACAATAGGTGCTTTTCTAGGAGAACAAGATTGCATATTGGACCTACGTAAAACACAGTTAATGTAGGTTTCCTATGATAATCCAAGGATACTATTAGATGTGTCACTAAGAATCTGTATGCCTAGTACATAAGAGCGTTGTCCATGATCCCACATGTCAAAATGAGAAAATAACATATGATTTGTCTCAAGCAAGTGCTTAGTGTCATTCGTCGTGAACAATTTATCATCCACATAAAGCATAAGCAAAATATATTTTCTCCCACTAACCCTCAAGTCTATTCATTCATCAAAACTGTTCTCCTTAAAACCACAAGAGGCAACAACCTCATTAAACTTCAAGTACCACTATCTTGATGCCTCCTTAAGCCCATAAATTGATTTCTTAAGTTTGCATACTATGTGTTCTTTTCCAGACACTTGAAAACTATCGGGTTGCATCATGTGTACATCTTCATATAGATTCCTATTAAGAAAAAGTTGTCTTAACTCTTAACATCCATCCGAAAATTGTCCTTGGTAGAAACAGATGAGAATGTATCTTTATAATCAATTCCTCCCTTTGGCAATACAACCAAATCCCACATATTATTGCAACACATCAATGCCATTTCATCATGCATGGCATCCATAAGGTCTCCGGAAACATTGTTGGATCATGCGTTAATCTAACATACTCATGCTCCTCCAAGTAGATCATATACATCCGAAAATCACAGGTTTATGTTATGGGTTTTTTGATCTTTTCAAAAATAGTAGCAACATATGACTATAGATAATAGCTTCTTTTTTTTTGTTTGGGTAACTAAAGAATTGAAAGAACCCTAATGGGTTGACATATTGGTTCTTAAGAGCTCGTGAGATTCATGAAATCCATGAGGTTTTGGGTTCAAATCTCCCAAACTTATCTTCGACCTAAGATCTCTCCCTATAATTATCCCATGTGTATAGGATTAGCAAGTGCTCAAAAAGTTCTGGACACCAAAGTTAGCATAAAGAAAAACATTAAATTATAAATCAAACTCTCTAACTTTTTTTTTAGTCCCTTTAACTTTCATTTGTTTTCAATATTTTTTTCCCCTTTCGCCGCAAAGTTGGTTGTAGTTAAATATCTCAAAACGGAATTTTTAATTTAAAAATTAAGTAAAGTTAAAGGAGGACGAAATTTATAATTTAACCTTAAAAAAGAAACAAACAATTGAAAGAAGAAGTGAATAAAAGACTTTAATTATACATGTGTGAATCAACTCGAAAGCCTTCATTTCTCTCTAATTACTTATATAAAAAACAAAATTTATTTATTTACTATAATTGGAAATAGAAATTAAATATAAAAACATTTATCAAAATTATCTAAATCTTTAGTCTCTAATTACTTATATATAAAAAAACAAATTTACTATAATTGGAAATAGAAATTAAAATATAAAAACATTTACCAAAATTGTCAAAATCTTTAATGTTGTTGTAGTGCTACCTAAATAGTTTTCAGCATTTTCACTCTCCTTCTCTCTGATGCGCTTCCTCTTCTCCCCAAAAATCCCAATCAAAACTCCTCTCTACCTCTCCACTCGCCTCCTCTTCTCCCGATTCAACACGCCACGGATCTCAATGGCAATCCCTCCTCCTCCTTCGGCAAAGTCTGTGGCGGTGGACTCTGAGCTGGGCTTGGCGAAACGGTTCTGGATCTAGTTCCGTAGAGAATCGGTGCTTGCTATGTACACACCTTTTGTCCACTGTTTGGCCTCTGGGAATCTCAAGATCGAAGCTTTCCGCCATTACATCGCTCAAGATGTTCACTTCCTCCGCGCCTTCGCTCAAGCGTGAGCCTTTTGCTTTTCCTTTTTCTCTTTGATTTGGTTGTCATTGATTTTTTGTTTGTTTGTTTGGTGGGAAAATGTGGGAGTGGAATTGGGGTATTGAGTTCTGAATTGGGTTTTACTTACTTTCCCATTTGATGCAATGAAATGGTCAATCAAATTTCTATTTTTTATTTTTTTGATGCATAGTTTGATTTAGTGATTTGATTGATTTTTTATTTCTGTTTTATGTGGGTCTGTTTGGTTGGTGGGAAAATGTGAGAGTGGAATTGGGGTATTGTGTTCTGAATTGGGTTATACTTACTTTCTCATTTGATGCAATGAAATGGTGGATCAAATTTTTTATTTTTATTTTTTGATGCATAGTTTGATTTAGTGATTTGATTGATTTTTTCTTTCTGTTTTGTATGTGGGTCTGTTTGGTTGGTGGGAAAATGTGAGAGTGGAATTGGGGTATTGTGTTCTGAATTGGGTTATACTTACTTTCTCATTTGATGCAATGAAATGGTGGATCAAATTTTTTATTTTTATTTTTTGATGCATAGTTTGATTTAGTGATTTGATTGATTTTTTCTTTCTGTTTTGTTATGTGGGTCTGTTTGGTTGGTGGGAAAATGTGAGAGTGGAATTGGGGTATTGTGTTCTGAATTGGGTTATACTTACTTTCCCATTTGATGCAATGAAATGGTCGATCAAATATATATATATGTCTCTTGAATCTAATATAAGTTCTCTGGGGTGTGTTGGGTGTCCTCTTCTGTGGAATGAGCCCCTTATTTATAATTGGGGGTTTGACAATTAACGTCAGTTTCTTGAATCCACATGCTCTTTTGAGAGTAAACTGAGATCCATGTTCTTAGGATTGAATGACATATCTTATTATGCGACTAAGAATGGGATAGATGGACGTGGGATACAAGAGAATTTTGCAAAGGTAGAAATTAGATGATGAAAATTGAGTAAGTATTAAATCGTTGTGTACATAAGTACATTTATCTTGCTACTACTTGTTCATGCAAATTTATGGCATGCCCTTAGCTGCAGGCATTCTTATTATGCGACTTTCTATGATGATTAAACAAAGTTAAATCTAGGCAAGAGACTTTGGATTTGAAAAAAGTTTAAAAGGAGAAGATTTGAATGAAATTCTTTTTTATTGCACGAAAAGATTTTTATAAGAGTGTAACAAGATTATACATTTACAAGATGGTTTACAAAGAACTTAATGGAGAGAGAGAGAGAGTCCTCCTTATTTCAAAAATTCCACTTATAATTAATTTTATTACACTGATAACCTTACAATCATTTCATTCAATTATATTTCTAAAAAACCTATAGTACGTAAACACTTTGATTTCAGGCTTCAGGTTTATAAGTCAATAAGAATGAGTTTACAGTTGTGTTTCTGCAAGCATGGTTCAGATTATTGTATTATCAGATTAATGGTTCAGATTATCCAGTTTTGAAATTAACTAAATAAAATAGCATCACATCAAGAAAAAAAAAAAAAAAAACATTTTGCAACAAAGATGTAGCAGTATCTCTACCAACACATTTTTTTGATTTCAAATCATTCTTGGCTTCTCATTACACTTGTGCTTATGCCTCTAGTAATGTTCCCAGTAAGGATATCAAATTAGACACACAAAGGGCGATAAAGTCTAGAAACACAAATTTACTAACTTGACAAAGTGACCCTCCACCTAATATGTCTGATTAAGTTAGAGAGAAGAAAGTGGGTTTAGAGAGAAATTAAGGACTATTTTACCATATGTCATCCAAATATATTATGTAACACATCAATACATAAAATTTGTCAGGTCCAAATCAAGTTACAAATTGTTAGGCTTTACAATCAAAACCAATTGCAAGTTGGATTAAAAGAAATTTTCAAAATAACCATTGACAACTTATATATATGCAGTCCATTAGAAGTGCACTAGAGTTATCTACAGTGTTGCATTTGGTGGTACTGCACCAAATCCATTTGCAACCAATAGCCAACAAAATAAGAAAAACACAATCAAACAAATGGCTTCGATATAACCAGACTTCAAGAAGACAACTTACATTGTGGCCTCACTGTCAAAAGCACCTTTTCCCCCTACTTCATTGTTTTAACAGCCTTGGACAATGCAGGGCAGAAATAACCTGTTCACAATGGAAATTAAATTAAACAGGTAAAACAAACATATACCTCGAAGTGCCATAGTTCTATACAATTACAAGGAACATACCCTCTTTGACAGTGAATTCAACTCCCTCAGATTTTGCAATGAGGGTTCCATCCTCAAGGCGAGCTTCAAAGTTAACTGCAATGAAAATAGAGATGGAATTATCAGTTAAAACAATGTCATTAAAAAGTGTACAACAATAGGGAAAATATGAAACCACCTTAAATTATAAAATTACGTAATTTGCTAAAATCTTTACTAAAGACATTTGGAGCAATCTCTATTTATAGGTCTCAACTCTTATTACATGGTATATAATTTGTCTTTTGTTGGTGATAATATCAATTGAAGAACCGTTCATATCTTTTAATTTCTCTGTTTTTATGTTTTTATTTTAATTTTTTAGTGAAATTATGAGATAAATACGTGAAATTTAAGAAAAATTTCATAACACTTCATCAAGGTCCTTAAAAAGTTGGCTAGTATAATGTACCTAACACTTCATCAAGGTCCTTTGCATTTTCCCATTTATCTCCTGCCGTGAGAATCTTCTTAAATATCCCACCATCCTTACATATGTCCTTGACATTGGTCCAAGACAGCAACTCAACATCGAATTGCAAAGTCGCGGTAGGAGGAATGGTTGGAGGAGAGCCAGACTCGCCATAAGCCAGCTCAGGAGAAATAGTAAATAAGGAATTTTCACCTTTCTTCATAGTTTTGATACCCTGATCCCATCCTTTGATTACTTGTCCTGCAATCACAACCAAAAAGAATGTCATGTAAGTTCAAATTTCTCACTTTCAACAAGAAGGGACACCAGTGTGACATCATGTAAAAATCAAACAAGGACTAACTAGAGGGGCCAATCTTCATAGGCAGCAATCAAATAAGCTGTAAAGTGAAATTACAAGCATTCTTGAAATAATTATAGTTGGAATCACAGAGGGGCCAATCTTCATAGGCAGCAATCAAATGCCAAATTTCTTTTAAACATAAGTGAAACCCCTCTGCTTTCCTCCTCCAAATTCCCCCAATTTGGGGGAATTAAACATAAGGGGTTTAAAGGGGTACCCCTCCAATTGAAAAAACATCCAAACAAAGTTCATTAAACCCTCCCCCTCCATCCACACACACCATTAAAGTGACAAGAACTAACATAATAATGGCCACCGTATCATGGCAAACTCTACAAGATCAATTAACTATTGAAGAACAACATAGTCAGAATTAAGCTAATTATCTTTTCTTTATTTTTAAGAGATGTAACAAATTAAAAACCAGTATGATAAATTTATGATCAAGTATGTTTACCGTGGAATGATCCAAACTATATATCATGATTTTGTCATCTGCAGCTCCAGAGATACCCCCACTACATTACTCATCAATAGATATGCTAAAAACTGTATATAGAATACCCAATGGTTTACAATTTGCTTCATGTAAAAAAATATGGAAGAATATGTAGGTTATCTCCAAATAAAGGATCCCCCAGACCTGGCTTTGAATGAAACTTTACAGAAGTTAGAGGAACTCCCAGATTCCGTATATCCCACCAAAGCATGGAACCATCTTCATAACTGCCACAACACACCTTAAAGATATCTTTTTTGCAATTTAGCAACAGAAAAAACATTGAAAACAAGTCCATCTTACAAGATAGAAAAGAACAGTACATTAACCAGAGTGAAGCATAGTCAAGTTTAAGATATGGCCAATCCTACATATTTACTGAGATTGACACCCCCATACTTCAACATAACCTTTGCATATAATTTAGGAGTTACATATGAATGTCACAAGCTTATACATAAGAAGACTCCTGAGATATGTGATCAAGTTGTGTGCAGATTAATTCCTATCCCCCCACCCTCCCCCCCCAAAAAAAAAAAAAAAAAAAAAAAAAAAAAGATGATACATAAAAGAGAGAGACTACAAATATGGGAAACACAGAAGGATATAATTATAGTAAGCCATGTACCTTTAACATAGCCATTGATATTGACCCAATTGTACTTGAAAAACCTACCATAACCCAGAGTTCAGATTTTATATAAATATATAGTCAATTACATGAAACAATTCTTAAAGCCATTAAATTACCAGCTTCTACAAATATAGAGCTAGCATAATAACCAACCGTGTTGCTCCCTCCAAATTGTTGCAGTATTATCAACCCAAGTCCAACCTTCAATTAAATAAAATATATAAAGCAATTGGATAGGTGATGAAAAGTGAAAGTGCCACAATGAGTTAAACATACAATGAGGGGATTCTCAATGGGATTTATATCGCTTCAATGTCGGGTCTGGTGCCAAGAGCTACAAAGTAACCAACACAAATGAACCAAAAAATTTACATATCAAACCAATTAATTCACAAAGGCAAACTAAAATTTAATGCCAAACAAAAGAAGATCCTCAATACAAGTTTGGAGTATTTCAAATTCAGAAATGCACCAATTGTTGAAACATTATCATAACGCTTCTGTACAAATTTTGAAAAAATCAAAATTAGGAATCTTGAGGTGTTTGATTCATCTTACTAATTAGACCAAATCATGGACCAAAGAGCATCTAGCATTAATTTGACATGTATAATTATAAACCTAACAGATATTTAACAATAAACACACAGTGATAGAGCAATAGAGCGAAGAGAGAGAGAGACTTACGGCTTTCTCGCGAGGCCCGGGTTCGATCTGGTAAGCACAGGGCATGAGAGAGAGCGAGCTCCTCTGTCTTCTGGAGAGAGAGGGAGAGAGAAAGAGAGAGTTAGATGATCGAAACAATGACGAAACGAGATCGAGAAGAGACGAAGTGTGTACCTGGAGTGAGATCGAAATTGTGAAGCGATGGAGGTTTTGTTGAGCAAGAATTCCATTTTGCTGTGTTGTGAAGCTTAGAGCTGAGAGACTTGAGGAAACAAAGAATGAGAGCGAAAATTTCTGAACCGATTCTTTTCCTTCACCAGAAAAATAATCGAATCCAAGCGGAATGTCAATGCTAGAGGCGGTCCGCGAAAGCAGAGGCTTCGTCGGATCTCGTGATTGGTTGAACGAAGCTTGCCGCGAAAACGCCAATCTCCGATCGCTTAAGTCGATTCTGAAATCCTGGGAATATTTGAATGAATCGCTCTTCTCCATTTTTCTCAGACAAAACACTAAAACCCGAACTTATTCAAAGTCCGATTTCAAAATTAGACTTCAATTTATTTCAGATTAATATTAGGACCAAAAAGAAGGTAGAGAGAGCGAAAACTATAATTTAAGCCGTTGAATTTTCAAATGATCAAAGATTAGAGACTATGTTGAAATCGAAGCTCTTGAACAGTAATAAATTTTTCTTATTCGTAATTTAAAAAGAAAAAAAAAATGAGATTGGAATTTTTTTGAGGAATTGAGGAATTTTTATTTTCTAAGATTGGCGGGACTGGGAAATTGATAAGGCGGTGAGCGGGGAAATTTGGGTTTTCCTTATTGCAACAAAACATTTTGTTGTGATATAAAATTTTTCTTATTGCAACAAAACATTTTGTTGTAATATAAGATTTTTCCTATTTCAACCAAACATTTTGTTGCGATATAAGATTTTTCCTATTGCAACAAAACATTTTGTTGTAACAGTCATAACTATTGCTTCAACCACTAGTTTCGTTGTAATAAATTATGTAAATAATCTGTTGCAACGATATTTTGCAACCTATTGCAACAATTTATTTTTGAAGTAATAAATTATCAGTTTTTAAGTAACTATTGCAACGAAATTTAACTAAATGATGTAATAGTAGGTGTATTACCACAATTATCGCTTTTGTTGTAATAAGATTTGTTGTAATAGGTATATTTTGTTGTAGTGACTATAAATGGATGCTGCACAATTTGAGATTAGCCTCACCTTCAAAAGAGAAAGTATATTTCAATACTTGATAGAAGACCACTGCCATAACATAAGGCTTACACCTCTTATGTAAAAAAGTCCTTACAATATCAAAAAACAACTCACTTATTTTGCATTTATACATCCAAATATACAAAAATTCAAGTCAATTATAACATCATGAAAAAAGAAAGAAAGATACAAATTTACGAAACATGTAATTAATTATGAAAATTTGAGATTTCAATAGAAAGGTATTAGAGGAAGATAGGGTTATAGAGAATGTTTTGTTTTTTTTTTTTGGTGTTCAGATCATTCCCACCATTATTTTGAAAAACAGAAGCATTATATTGTATTTACAAAAATTGTATATTAACGAATGAAAGGGCTAGATTAATATTATTAATTCCACAATATACTAACTTTTTCTCATTAGCATTGAACATTTTGCTCCAATATTATTTTCACCTAATACTATATTGACAAATCAATACATTAATTTGACATAAATTTTACATGTAGATCAGGCCAAAGAGCATATGGAAAAATATGGGGTGCAAAATCGCATATATAACTTAAAGATATACTATCCGTGAGATTCATATTATACGTGTGAACAAGTGATTTCCAATTTAAGTGTGAAAGACTTGTCCCATGACCGTATCTATTCGTAATAATATGGGTGACCAATGAATTCAACAATTCTTTCACCTTACCATTATTGGATTATTTTTTTTATGCTTTATAATTATTCTTGATGTTTTAAAATGCTGGCTGCACAATGTGTGACGAATCTTTTGAATTATTAGTTGGTAAATGACAAATGGTGATGAGACTATAGGATTGGGACAACAGTTACCTTTAATAAGTGGCTTTTAACTTTATTAAGCAAAAAAAAGTAGCTTGTAAACTTTTTTTTTTCAGTCTTTTTGTCTTCTTTTCCTCGGCCTTTCTTCCACACATTGGATAGTGGGAGGCAGAATTATTGAGCTGATTAAGCCTTTCTTCAATAGCTACCAATTATTGAATTATTAAGTTTTACACTATTTTTCTTTTTGGGGCATTTAGAACTTGATTAAGCCTGCGTTTAATAAGAGTACTATAAATAGATTTTGGATTATAATATAATACATTATGACCTAATGAATTACAGATGTGGAGAAGAAGTGAAGAGCAAGAGCTTGAGGGGTGGAGCGCGGGTGATGGGTGAAGGACGCCGTAACCAAGCGCCTCCCCCACTCATTGTTGAATGGGGATTTATTTTGTTTTTCATAACTTAAGGGTATCGGTTGAATGGGTCATTAATGGATCAATTAAATAAATCCGAGTCTAATTGTTGATATGTAAATTTAATTTTAATAAATAAATTGACATATAAATCAAAATATATCACATCATCTTTCCGTTAGCCATGTAGGCAAGCAAACTAACGGAATTGGATGAAGGGATTAATTGCGCTCAGTTTTGAAACTTTAGGGATCAATAGCGTTTATTTCAAACTTCAAGTACCAAAAGCGCTCAACGAGTAAACTTTAGGGACCAACAATGCATTTTGGCCTAGAATGTATTCTTTTGAGAAAAAGCATTTGATATTCACCCAAAAAAAAAGAGAAATAACATTTGATTTATGTTAATTTTTTTAAGAAAGAAACTATTTTTTTAAGAATAATTTATTTTTAAAATATTATGCAATCAATAATTTTTTTAACGATAACTCCAGCATCAATAATTAGCTAGGGGTAATCCTGAGGGGTAGCTCAACTGGTCCGACCTTGTGTGTGCTCCCCAATGGTCACTAGTTCGAGTCTCCTCAGGGCCACCTACCCAAGGCAAAAGCCTTGCGCCTATCGTGGAACACATGCTAGTAGGGTGTTGCGTGTCCCCTGGGATTAGTCGAGGTGTGCATATCTACGGAACGCTGACCTGGACACCCAAGATTATCAAAAAAATAATTAGCTAAGGGTTGAGCGTCAAGGGGTTCAGACTCAATTGTAAATTCCACCGTCTTAGTTTTGAGTCATTTTGATTTTACCCTTTCAAATTTCAAATTTTGGATTTTAATCCCAAATGTTTGATAGGGTTTTGAATCTCATCCTTCCATTCATGTCCATTAATGACATGATTGTTATGTGTCATCCAAGTTACGACGTCTTTTGAATACGTCGTTTTGATCACATTCGTTAGGAAAATATTAATTTTTTACTTATTTTTGTTTTCATTTCTTTCTCATTATGACTGCTCGAGCGAGAGGCCTAATGGGATATTTTGTTTGGTGAGAATTGTGTTTGGTCCTAAATCGATTAGTTTCTTCAGCTAAGTTCTGGATTGGGCTTCACGTGAAGTTGAAGCGGATTTGCGTGACTAATGAAAAACTGAAAGAGCAGGATATTGGACCGAAGTGGGTGGGCTAGATTTTTTGCCCAAGTCAAGCATACTAGAAATAAATTGTTGGTTGGGCTTGTTTCAGTTATATGGGAAGTGGATTGTGTTTTGTGTTGCCTACCTCTTCGTTGGAGTTGGAAACGAACTAGACATGAGCTAGTTTGAATCTCAAACTTTTGCAGTTTGATTTCTTATTTCCAAGTCAGCTATCACATACATATGTATTAAAGTTAATTCGACTCCCCTAGACGACGACATATTTAGGGATTGATAATAGAGAAACCTCTATCTTTGCCAAGCAAGTTGAGTATAAACTTTGCTATGGGTTTTCATCCTAATGGCACCTCAACCTTTGTTGTGTCTCAATTTCTACAGTTTGATCCCCTGTAACTTCATCTCACAAAAAAAAAATTGATATAAACTTACATAGCAAGATCATTAGCGAATAAAATGTAAGATAACTTTAAACAAATAAAAGAGTACATCACACATAAAAATTATATTCTGGTGGGTATTTTGATCCAATAGTGATTTAAAGAACTTTAAAACAAATAAAGAGTACATCACGCATAAAGAGTATTAAGCATTCAACTACTACAATAAATTTATATTGTTCTAGAATTCAACCATTAATAAATTAAAAGATCAATCTTCCTTTTGAGTCATTCTCAAAGTCATCACTAGCATTTTCCTTTACATCGAATCTTATAACTCTGAGTCATCCTCCAAGTTATTATCACCCGCATTTTCTTCTCCATCCTAACTTGAATCTTACTTTGAGTCATCCTCCAAGTCATCACCAGCATTTTCTTGTCCCCCCTCACTTGTGCTTGCATTGGTCTACAATAAAAAAATAAAAAAAAAGAAGGTCAAAATGGACAAAAGGAAAAATGAATAAAAAATCCCATTCTCATCCAATATAATAAAAAATCTCGTTCTCATCCTCCGATATATATGCAATTGATACCTAAGTCAGAAGATCCAACAATCACGAGAACAAATATGATCTCCATTCAAACCAAAGTAATGCCCACCATCACCACCATAAGGCATCCATATATTAAACGATAACAACCACATTGACTATAACTTACAGGTACAATATTAGTGTCTTTATATTAGCGTAAGGGAATGATATATGCTTATGTACAAAATCTTATTATTTTCCGATTTATCTTTTGTAGGTCATTAAGAGAAATTCATTATCTTATATATGAAATGAGCACCTAACCACTAGGAGAAATTATTCTATTTTATTTTTTGCTGAAATTCATTATTCTTATATATGAAATGAGTACATATATAAAATGGACCTTTATATGTGTCAGCTAGATGGTAAATATGAAAAGACGCTCACACTTTTAAATTAAATTACAAATATATACCCTGTGTGCAATTATTTATATAAAATGGGCATGGCCAATATACAATGGGAGTTTTGAAATGAAAACCTAAAAGAAAGTAAAAAAGTCAAGAGCGTGTTTGTAGCAGTCTAGCTCAACTAGTTGACAACTCATGATGTTCTCCAAAGGAGACATCTAGCCTCCAGAGTTCAAAGCCCCCCTTCCCCAACTATAAAATTATCAAAAGAAAGAATAAAAATTAGCATCTAAAATTCAACATCTATACTATATATAATAATGGAAGACTTAGCTTTTAGTTCTACTCCTGTCCTAAAGAGTTGGGGGGATAACACTTTGGGGGATTCCAATTAAGGCTTTAATATATTTTATAGGGACATTACTAAACCCAAAAATTTAAATATTTGGTTTGGACACAAGTTATTTTATATTAATTCACTTATTTAGACTTGCCTATGGGTTTTTATCCTCTTGTGTCATCCATTGGTCACTTGTACATCATCGTTGAAAATCAGGTGTCATGAGCATGGGAAACACCTTTTTTTTTTTCAAGATCAATTGTGTGGGCTTTAATGGGCTTTCATTGTGCTATGTACACTTGTGTGGGCTTCAAGATCAATAGAGAGAAAGTGTGGAATTTTTAAATTTTGTGAGTAAATAATATTTAGGAATGAATATTTTCCTACTTTACTTTTTCAGTTTTTAAGAAAAAGTATTTTGTTTTTTATTTTTATAATGGAGAAATTGTTTTATTAATTATAGTGCGGTTAACAAGTAGTTAATAAAAGACGAGTTTGAGGTAGAATTGACTTGACAAACCACATCTTGACTCTCACTTCCTAGCAATTCTCTCATTTTTATGTCTATAAATATTTCAATTACAAATAATTTATATATATTCATAGATCCATAGAAGTGTGTTTGTATTAGTAATTTTTTTCGGAAGTATACAGGGACACAATACAACTGACAACTATATTAACAATGGCAAGTAAAGTATATTTACCCAAAAATAAATAAAAATCAATGGCATGAGAACATACCTTCTCCGTGAAGAGTTGTCCCACGGATGTATCAAAGTCTTCCTCCCAAAATCTTTTTATAATGGTGTTAAAAAAATCTTGCTCCTGTAACTGTTGTCTTGAGACTGGCCACCGTTTTGTATTATAATTTTCCCTAAGTGTAACATCCTTTAGCTTCGGCATGCTTAAGACTCCATTAGAGAAGATCTTCAATTCCGGGCATCTGTCAACATATACAGATACCAGTGATGGGAATTTGATGGTGTGATTACCCAAATGGAAGCTTCTGAGAGTGGGTAAACCATCAAGCGACAAATTTTTCAATTGATTGAAACAAATCTCATCTCCTGCTTCACCTCCTTCCTCTTTTGTGACTATTTCTTCCATTCTTTTGCATTCATATATGTACAATTCTTGTGAGTTTGACCAAACTTTTGACTACTGAGGAAGTTAATAAACTCATCAATCCATGACATCTCCGTACTGTCAAACTGTTTAAATTTCGGAAAGATACAGAAGATGGCATTAAATTCTTTAATCTACCACAATCAGATACTCTTAGAATCTCCAAATTTTGAAAAGCACAGCCTATTTGGGAGTTTTCATTCAACAGATGCATCAACTTGGGCATTTTAGATAGATGTAACTCCATCAAACGTTCGAGCGACCCGGAATATTGTCGTTCCTTATCGACAGGTCCACATGCGCAAATTTCTTCGTCGAAAAAATCCCAAATGTGAAGTTCCTTAAGATTGTATAATCTTTGAACAATTAGCCAAGGGAACGCTGTGGATCTATCATCTTTGCAGTACAACTTGAGAACTTTTAGTTTGCAAAAAGACTCTGTTAGAAGTCGACCACATGTCTGATTCATGGTATCATCCCAATCCAATTTCAGTTCTTCCAAGTTAGAGAGTGTATCCTAGGAGAGATCAAAGAAATGAACAAAAGAAAGGAAAATTTAGAGGTTTTTAAGCAAGTTTGGGATAATATTCCCAAAAATTTTCAAGCAGGGACAGAATTTATCTTAAATCTTGTCGCATTAAAATGATTATTTTATAAAACTTTGTGCATTGATGTTCTAGATCTCTTATAGTTCCTTTCAAGGGATCTGGTTGCTAACAAGATCACTCAGGCACAAAAGTACTAGTATATATATATATGCACAAAGTTTTAATGATTATTTTAAGAAATAAGGGTGAAAAATATAACAGGCTGAATAGATAAAAGTACGAGTATATATATGCACAGAGTTTGCCACTAGTGGTTTTAAAGGTGAGGCATAAACAAATTGTTCAATCAGAAAAGTCCATAAACAAATTTGCTAAAGATATAAATAAGCAACAAAATATGACGAATCTTTAGCAAAATTGTGCACAAAGCTTTAAATCAAGTGGACTTATATTGATTCTCACTCAAATTCTATTGGAACTCAAACTTTTAACCCAAATCCATACCAAACCATTTAAGAAACATAAAAAACATCGAGAAGCCGATCAAACCTGTCCTGTAAACTGTAATCCTTATGCTTTAACAAATTTTAGAATAAACTGAAACAAAAAAACTATTATGAGAAAGAACGTATGTGTCGAACTCAAAATTCTGAAAATATATTAGAACCAAACACAAACAAAAGTTTAGAAAATTAAACAATAATAAAGAATCCGACCTACCAACCCATCATTAATTTGAATATTATATTTTGACTAGCAAAATAAAAAACTTCTATATATCAAACCCAAAGATGACATCTTAATTAGTTTTAAGGTTTTACGAGTTGAACAACATCTCAATTCTCAAGTCCTCCATAATTTTTCCATAAAAGAAATGTAAAAAAAAAAATAAAAAATAAAAATTTAAGGTGGTAATGGACCTACCCAATGTATATAAAGTTCTTGTTTTGAACATTAACTTAATCTAGCTCTGTTTGAGCAAGAGATTGCTCAGCTAAAAGTTAATATGTATAGCTTTAACACAATTAGGGTACAGCTGGACATTGGGCTCCTAATCCTAGTACTTATATGTAATCCCACTAGTTATTAAGTATTAACAAATCGTTATGTTTAGCAAAAAAAAAAATCGTTATGAATTTTACTTTATTTTGGATTATTTTAAGATAATTACACTAAAATAGTTGAATCGGAAGATGATGGACATTGGGCTTCGAATGATTAACAAAGAAACAAGAACGAATCATACCTTTTCAATCAGAAAGAGAGACTGTTGAATCGGAAGATGATGGCCCAACTCATTTGTATTTGGGAAGTTTAAATCATTCGAAGCAACAATCTTCACTTTGTCGCATTTGTATATCTCCAACTTTTTCAGTGATAGCCACTCCAATGTGTGTTTTCCTTGATAGAAACACTTGAGGTCAGGCAGCATTTCAAGACTTAGGGAGATTAGTCGTGGAAACACAAACTTAGTCGTTGTTTCTAATCCTTCTTCCATTGCAACAATTTCCTCCAACTCCACAATCATTAATGTATAGTGTCCTCAAGCTGTTCAAGACTTTTGGCCACCTGAGGCTGGGAAAAGACTTTTCAAACTTTTACATCTAGAAACTTCGAACTTCACGCAGATTTTGAAATGTTGACATTGTTTGGGGATACGAACTCCATACATGCTTTAGTTTCGGAAGATTAGATAAATACAGGTTTCTCAACTGAATGGATACCATATCACATATTTCATTAACATTTA
Organism: Fagus sylvatica; assembly: GCA_907173295.1. NCBI lineage: Eukaryota > Viridiplantae > Streptophyta > Magnoliopsida > Fagales > Fagaceae > Fagus > Fagus sylvatica. The sequence goes on along the minus strand of OU015761.1, from coordinate 30,940,660 downwards.
CCCCTCTAATTTCAAATACCTCTTCCACTGAATTGCAATTTCTTATGTACCCAAGTGTTCTAGATTCTGGAGTCTTCTCTCAGCATATTAGGTGGAAAAATGCTCATTAGGTTTTCACAGTTGTAAACACACAATTCTTCTAGTTTGCAAAAGGAATTGCAAACGAGTTGGTTGTGCCACATCATCTTCAGGTTATTAATGCGGTTGATGGTTATGTTCTCCAAGTTAGGAAATGCAACCTACAATTTTCACATAATTATTGAGTGAATACATACCTTTATATTACCTAAAATAGTTGAGAATAAGAAGATACAGAGAAGATCGAAAAAGTTAATTAAATTAGATTTATGTTGAGAATAATGACATAGAGACAAACATAGGAAAAGTTATTTAAACAATTATACCACGAAGCTAGTAGAACATGGACCAAACTAATAAAAGAAAGGAGGAAAAAAGAAATAAACCTTTTAATTGAAGAGAGTAGTCAGTACTCAGTACAATCTTAGATAACAATGCTTTCGAGGATAAAATTCAATAGAATTTCTTAAATTATTTAATTAGGTCTCACAGATTCTATATATATTCCAAATATATTATGAATTGAGTTTAAATTAATCATATAATGAGAAAATTTTAAATTGGTATGCACTAATTAAATTGATTTGCACTAATATTTAGAAAATAAAATGACCAAACTCGTACTAGTATCAGATCTACTCTAAACATTAGTCTCTAATTTAAACACTTTTAAATTTGTTAATAGTTATTTAATCTTTTTCTTATCTTTACTAAATATATGAGAATTGCCATTGTTTACAATTACTCTAAACGATAATTACTCTACTCTAAACATTGGTATGCACTAATTAAATTGATTTGCACTAATATATATATGAATGAGACATTACCAATAAAGCACTAAAATTTGTGTTTCATGCTCAAACTAAAGATGTACATGTGAGAAGGTTATCAAAATGGTTCAATTATACCTTTTCATTGAAAAGTATGTGACAATCAACATCAGAATGGAAGCCCATCAAATTTGGCAATCTTCGTAGATTCAAAGAACGCAATTGAGTGAACTCTATTATATCTGCCATGACATTGTTGTTGTCGTTGACGTCTATCTCGTTTTCTCTTTCCTTTGCAACAATTTCATTCATTACCTTGCAATCCCAAATCGATATATTCTCGAGTTGCGAAAAAGCATCTAACCATGGCTGAGGAGAAGACAAATATCAAATTATCACAATTTCTCACTTCTAACTTTTTCAAGTTACGAAAAGACCCCATTGCAAGTTGGTCATGACATATCTTTTCCAAATTGCTCATATTGATGAGAGAAATTGACTCCAAGATAGGAAACGCAACCTGTTGACCTCCGATCGAGTTAATGATGTATTGAATCTCAACACTATTTCGAACATATAGATGCTTCAATTGTGGAAAACCTTCTTGATCAACTTCGTAAAGAATACTTCTAATACCCTTTCCAGGCTGCAAATCAAGATATTCACAACTTTTCAATAAAATTTTAATCCCGCCCTCTGATTGAAAATTTCTATCAAGCTCAATTTTCAATTTTTTTGAGATTTTAAACTCATCCTCATTCTGACCACTATCATCGTTCCAATCCCAATCAGAGCCTATTAATATTTTATACCTTACCAACTTCTCAAAAAGCAATGCTTTTGGCAAAATCTTGGCATTGGGAATATGTATACATAACGTGGTTAAGAGTGGCAAATGGTCCAACTCTAAAACCCTAGCATTGCTTCTTTCTGTACTTTCTCCATCAACATGCCATTGATTAAAGCTACCATTCATATATAGTTCTTCTAACCTTTTCAGATTTGATAACATATTGCATGGAATGACTTCAAGTTGGTTGCAACCTTTCAGATCCAACAATTGAAGGTGAGTCAATTGCCCTATTTCCACGGGTAACTTTTTAATGGATGTTGATATGGTAAGAGCTTTCAACTTCTTTAATTCTCCAATTATAGCCACGTCTTCTATCTCACATTCGTGCAAAACCAACGCTTGGAGATTGTGAAGGCATGAAAGGGATGAAGGTAGTGGAAAGACATAATCCTTGCAAAACTAAAACTCTGAGCTCTTTCACCCTTTCAAAAAAGTGATTAGGGATTGGCGAAGAATTGTCTTTATCATACAAGAAAATGAAGTTCAGTTGTGCATCTTCCAACTTTTTAGGAAGCTCACTAAACTTAACATCAAAAAGTGAAATTCCAATGAAATCTTTCAGTAATTTCATATTCGACCATTTTTCCAAATCTTCTGAAGTTCTTATGGTTAACATTTTCTTATCATTGTCTGCAATATAAATGGCAACATCACGAATGACGTCATGCATTTTAAATGTACCACTTCCGTTACCATCTAACAACAAGCCAGAAGCTTTTAGACTTTCGACCAATGTGTGGACCCTATTTCTCACATCTTCCACTGTATAGACATATTGAAAGAATTCCAAACCCACCAAAATCCTCCATAAGAAAGCTATTTGTATGTTCATATCTTCTTCAAATGAACTGCAAAACAAGAATAGAGATTGCGCTTCCTTAGTTAAAAAGTTGTAACTCAACTTTATACTTGGGTATACCTTCTCATGCATCCCTTTGATCTGTGTTGGATTTGCCCTTTTTAACTCTCGCAAGGCATCCTTCCAAACATTCAGATTCTTTTGATTTTTCAATGCATTCGCAACTGCTGTAATGGCAATCGGTAAGCCAGCACATTCTTTGACAACCTCAACCATTGTAGGTTGCAAATTCAATGTTTCAGGTAAATCACCCACTATCTTCGCAAACAAGTATTCTGCTTCATTTTTTGATAAAAGTCCAACATCGAATAATTGTTGAGCATCCATGTCTGTCTCTAATACATTTCGAAATCTAGACGTCAACAATAGTTTGCTTCCATTCTGATCATCCCCGAAATAAATTCCAAGAGCCTCCAAGTCAAGCTTATTCCAAATATCATCTACAATTACAAGGATCTTCACTTTCTTCAATCGCTCACGTAAGCAAATGTGCTTTTTCAAAATTAGTGTCCTCATCGTCAAACTTCAACTCTAATTCTTTTGCAATGTCTTTCTGAATCTGTTTCAAGTTTGGAGTTTGGGATACAACTACAGTAACCATCCTTTCAAATAACTTTTCTTCCATGGCTTGTGTAGCAACTTTTCCAACTAGCATGGTCTTACCCAGGCCGCCCATCCCACATACTCCAATGGCGTGGATATTATCATCTTTCAAAGCCTTCATAATTCCCTCCAAAATTGACTTTCTTGATTCAAAGTCCTCAAAACCTTTAGTAGGTATTGGGGTCACTCCTCGTATAGGCACACGATGTCCTATTGTATGGAAAGTTCCCTTATCTTGAATTTTCTTGACATCCAATCCCATCTTATATGCTCTTTTGCTAAGTTGATAACGGGCCTTCAAATTAGGACACCAGCCATGGCAGCATTTCAACTTTGTTTGGCCTTCCTCTTCAAAGAATTTTTGTACCTCTGTAGTGATCTCCTCAACACTAGTCAGCCACCTTAGGACGTTGGCTTCAATTTCCTCTACATTGTTTCTAGCAGCTTTAACCTTATCATCCACACTCTGTCTGGCATCCTTAAGCTCGTTAACATCGGTTTTGAGATTGTCAACATTACTTCTGTAGCAAATCAGATAACCCATCTGACGTGCAACTACTCCAATTGTGTAATCAACAATTTTTTCAAAGATCACTTGAAAAGGCGTCGTTACAATCTCCATTTTTTATTTTGATTTTTCCCTTTTTTGTTCTTTTTGGGCCGCTGTCAAGAAGCATTTGAAAACAGTTAGAAATCAAAACGAGGACAACAATGACGGTGGAATGAAATTAAAGGACAGAGCCAAGGGCATACCTTCCCCTTTGGGATATTGATCAAGAGAATTTTTTTGAATGATCTTCTACGCCTTCAAGTGTACTGCGAGTGCGATTGAGAAAACCTGAAAGTTGACAATTAAAAAACCTAAACCAAGTTGACTTTACAAATATGATTTATTATTGTTTCATTTTAAAGACTTTTTTAAGAAATTAAAAATTCTACTTTAAACCTATACTTTATTGGTGATAACAAATTAAATCCTGAACTTTTAAAATATAACAAATTAAAAATAGCATCAAATTAAACTAAAACCAATAGAACTAAGAAAAAAAAATATATGCTATGTTTGGAAGTTTGGAGGGAGAAGAGAGTAAAGGATAAGGGGGGAAGGAGAGGAGAATGGTTAGCCCTTTCCCCTATTTAGATGTCTTAGAAATTAAGTAAAGGGGAAGAGGAACAATTACCCCCCCCCCCTCCATTGTTTAGATGTTTTAACAATTAAGTACAAGAAGGAGAGAAAATGAGAGGAGAATGGTTACATAAATTGACAATTATAACCCACATTTTCTAATTTTAAAGAAACATGTATAAATTGGCATCATAAGGGCATAACTGACAGTTTAATTTTTTTTAAATATAAGTGGAACCAGTCCCCTTCACTCCTCCTCCAAATTCCCCCGATTTGGGGGAATTAATAATGAGGAGGTTTGGAGGGGTATCTTATCCTGTATTCCCTCAAATCCTTCCCCCGCCCACTTAAAAAAAAAACACTTCTAAATAAGGTTCTTTAAACATCCCCCCATCCCCTTTCCTCTACTCCCCTCTCATTCCCCTCCATCCAAACATAACAAGCAAACTAATTGAGTGAGAGAGGGTGTACTATAGCCCACAACCGTCTGTCGCATGCCGCCTAAGCAGAAACAAAACCATGAGGCTTCGGGCCAAAGCGGACAATATCTTGCTAGGTGGGTGAGGGTCCTGACACATGGTATCAGAGCCAAGGACGACTCTCCTCTGAGGGTGTAGGTGAGGTGTGTGAACCAAAAGTCTCACATCTCTTAAGTGAGTGTCCCTTACTTAGTTCATATAGGATGATGCCTCACAACCTTGCAAGAGGCCTTTCACTTGTGGGCCTAACGAAGCCCCAAGTAAAAACAAGACTGTGAGGTTTCGGAACCAAAGCAGACAATATCTTGCTAGGTGGGTGTACTATGGATCCCGATACTATTCTTATCTCTTAGCTTCAATTGTCTTTGTTGAATTATGTGGTGAAATAACCATTAATGTGTGTTAAAAAAAATTATTATTTTAAAAACCTTGCAAAGTATTATATGTTTTTTAATTAATTGTTAAAATAATATTTAAGGTAATAGGGATTGCATGTGTGGCCATGATTGGCTTTGTGGGGTTTGACATGGTCAAACATACAGTTGAGATATTTACTCATTTTCAAATATACAAAGTTGTAAGTGGGAGCAGTGAGAAGATAAGAAGAGTAACGTACAAGTACTTGTTTGTAGGAATTGAAATGAGTGTTAAGAACTATTAGAGATACATTGGCCTCATGAAGCACACTACTTGTAAAACAAGCAAACCTAGTTCTAGTTAATCTAGGACTAGCATAGTTTCTCTACTATATAAATTATATTGGGCTCATTGTAACAAAAAATAAGGACATAAGGATCTCATATAGTAAAGATGTAGCTGTTAAGGGTTGTCCTTTGTGGACGTAGACTGTTAGGCTGAACCACTTAACTCTTGCTTCCATTTTCTCTTTCCCTACATACACTCAGGGCCGGTTGGGGGGTAAGCCCCACAAGCCCCTGGGCTTGGGTAACCCCCTTAGGGGCAACCAATGGAAAAAAAAAAATTATTCATTTGGCAACAGGCCAACAAATTTAGATATGGAGCAACAGATAACAATTTATTAAACTGTTACATGCATGAAACAGAGTTCATACTTCATTTGTGGCAGGTGGCATGTAGGAGTAGGAAGTGGGGTTATTGAGTTTGTTTCCTATTTTAATGTTATTTTGTTACTGTTTAGAATTATTCGGTGTCTTTTATGTTAGTTTTTTATTAATGAGTTATATTTTTTAGGAAGTAGTAGTCCTAGTGGTCCACTTTATTTATTTTAGTAGTTTGGTTATCTGTGTATTCGGTTAGTGAGTAGGATTTTTAAGTGATATATATATCTCAAAAGTGAAAGTAATTGTCCCTTGTTTTTAGCACAGTGGAGTTCTATTTTATTGCTTTGGAACGTTAGATGCAGTTGTATAAATTTCCCTTCAGTTCTCGAAAAATAAAATCATTTGAAAAATATTTGTATTTTTCAAAAAAAAAAAAAAAAATTGTAGTCTATTAGACTTTTGGGAGGTTGGGTTTCCTCGAAAAACCTATACCTAGAAGTCAAGATTTCCTCAATTAAATCTATCACTTTCTTTTAATTATGTTGTTCAGCAATCAATTCTATTTCTTTATTCCTCCAAAATATCGTGAACGTATTAATCCAAACAAAAGTACAAATAAAACCACAAACAAATTTTTACTAATCCGGCAACATAATGTCACAAACACATAATTGGGTCTCAACAAAACAAAATGCCACTGGCTACCAAAAGTGCAAAGACAAATCTCTAATCCATAATCCAAATATCTAGAAATCACCTTGCAATGAGAAGTTGTTTCTTTGAGTCATCATGCTAATTATAAAGCACCATAATCGGGGTTACATTTTACTTCATTTTATTTTATTTTTATGTAATTCAATGTAAAAACATAATATAACCTTGATTTTGCATTAAAGTTTTTTTAAAAATTGGACCTTTATTTTTTTTACACTGAAATACAACACCCTTTAAGTTTGGCCAGTTTTGATTTTGTTCCCTAATGTTTGAAAGTTTTGATCCGCTCCCACTTCATTTGGTTCCGTTTGGATGTTGGCTCTTCCGTCCAAAAAACGTTAGTCCTGACCGTTAAGTGCCACCTCAGCTCAAAATGACATAGCTTTAATTCATTAAAAAGACATCATTTTTGTTCAATTGTTAAAATAGTAAAATTTAAATATTTTTTTTTTTTTTTTTTTTTTTTTTTTTTTTTTTTTTCTGGTATTACTTAATGTCCTTAATGTTTATCTTGATCTCAGAGATATCCTCCACAACCTTATGATCAGCTTCCAGCTTTTTGAGTATTGTGCTCTCATAGGTGTGAATGTTATCCGTTGCTTTATTATCAATTTCTCTCATTTTCTTCTCCCAGAACTTGAGTTTTGAATCAGGTTCTTCAATCGCTTTAACATCTTCAAAGAAATGCTTTTTCAGTACCTGCTCTATTTTGATTGATTCAACTTGCCTGGCTCTATTTTGATTCCAGTACAAATCAAACCATTCATTCATTAAGATGTAAATAAACTTGTCTTACCCTTTTTCCTTTTTTCTCTTTTTTCTCTATTCTGACCTCTCTCTTTCTCTCATTTCTCAGATCGATCTACTCTCTCTCTCTCTTTCTCTCATTCCTCAGAACGAAGCTCGATCTAGGCTCTCTCTCTCTCTCTCTCTCTCTCTCTCTCTCTCTCTCTCTCTCTCTCTCTCTCATCTCCTCAAATCGGAGCTGGGTTTAAGGTGTCGCCGGCATAGTGAGCAACACCGTGAGCCATCTCCATCGTGGGTGGTTGGGTTCGCCATTTCGTGCTGTCGTGAGCCACCGTGAGCTAATTTTTGGGTTGGTTTGATTTTGGATTTTGGATTTGGGGGTTTGCTGGTTCGGGTGTTAGGTGTTGATGGGTTTTGGGTGTATGTGTTTATCTTTTTAATTGGTGGTGTTTGGATTCAGATTCGGGGATTGGGAAGTAGATCTGGGGTCGTGAAAGTTTTGGAACTTTTTGTTTATTCTGTTTGGTTGGTGAGAAAGTGTGGGAAATAAGGAATTTAACATTTGGGTTTGGGTTTGGGGTTTGGATGTTTGGATGTTTATCATCAGGGTGTTGAAAACGGCTATGGTGGTTGGAGAATCAAAAAGAAATCGAAAAAATGGGAAAAGGGCAAAAAAGGAGAGAGAGAGAGAGAGAATTTATTTTAAAGTTTTTTGTTTATATTTTTAATTCAATTTACACGTGGCATGATTTTATTGGGTCAACTAGCACATGTGTCAGGCTTAGGTGACACTTAACGGTCAGGGGCTAACGTTTTTTGGACTAAAGGATTAAAATACAAACGGAACCAAATGAAGAGGGAGTGATCAAAACTTTCAAACATTAGGGAACAAAATCAAAACTGACCAAACTTAGAGGGTGTACAGTAAGTGTGTATGTGCATTTCAATCTTTTTTTTTTTTTTTTTTTTTTTTTTTTTTTTTAATATTTAACAGTAAGCAGGCAACCAAAATGGGACGAGCTTGGGCAACCCAATGCTCGAAACCGGCCCTACATACACTCTTAACATATCCTTCTTTATTCTTTTATATTTAACAAGAACTTGACATACTTGTACTAATTTTTAGTAACAAAATGAACGTTAGGAATTTATGGGTATTTAAATATCCTACAAACGTATCGATAAACTCACGACTGCTTGGACACTACTTACTCCTTATCTCTCCTATCTTATCTAAAATATTTTTAGGCGAAAATATTGTTTTCGTCCCTAAACTATACGTGAAATTCGTTTTTCGTCTCTAAACTTTCAAAAGTTCTCTTTTTGTCCTTAAATTTTACAAACGTCTCATGTTTTGTCCTTCTGTTAACCCACCTTACCCACCTTAACGTTAATCCTACGTGTCTTAACGAAGTGCTGACTTGTTATTTATTTAACATTATTAAATCTAACATGAATTTTTGTTTTTTGTTTTTAAAAAATAACACACATGACACGAAATCATTGGTCCACTCATTCTTTGTTTTAAAATACCAATCACCCTCAGTCTCACCCAATCCCCCCTCCTCAGATCTTCAAAAATCCCCAGTTTTCACAATATTTCCTCTTCTATTCTCATCGCCGGCACGATTCTTTTAAACTCTGCTCTCCGACACTCAGAGCTAGAAAACTTGACCGTCCATGGAAACAGCTAAAACATGAAGTTACAACTCCATACAAAAGAAAAGGTAGCAACCTGAGAGTGCGTACTCCTTAACCCAACAACAGAAGGTAAAGAGATCTATAACATTTGCAACATCACAAAACAAATTATGGAAGATTAATACACGACATATTATTCACTTGCGTCATTGATAACCATGTGAAGCTTTTCGTCCTCAAACACTTCTTGGCTTGTTGTCAAATATGTACAGTAATTCATAACCTCCCACAACACGTTCATGCTCAAAATACAATATTCAAGATTGATTGGTTTTGGCTTGTGAGAATAGAGGGGGAAATCTGGATGAAATTCTGAAAATTGGGAGATTTTTGAAGAAATCTGGTGGTTCTGGCTGGTG
>OU015761.1:30888827-30931246 GCA_907173295.1 Fagus sylvatica | reverse complement strand
TGAAAAAATTTTCAGTTGACTATATTTTACAAGCAAACAAACATCCGAAAATGCTGAAAATATTTTCCGTAAAACATTTTACAGCGAAACAAACGGAGCCTAAGAGATTTTTCAATTGAAGTTGGTTTTAAAGTTGAGCCTTAAAGATCAAATCTTAATAAACTTTACAAAACCTAACTCTTACTTCTCATATGTCTCGGATCATTGTCTTTGAGCTTTGATTTCTTTGTCTTGAGATTTGATGACTTTGCTCTTCAATGGATTTGCAACTTATCAACTTTGCATTTGCTTGATATTTGAATTGGCCATCTTGGTCCAATTAAATCAATAGTCAACAATTAAGCTTTAAAACATAAATCATTAGTTCATATGAAAATATCATTAATGAACAACTTAAAATCATGGTTATCATCAAAACTACATGAATGTCCTTGGATTAATTAGCCAATTAATAATTATTGAAACCTTGAGGCTAACAATCTCCCCCTTTTTGATGATGACACATATGATATGATATTTTTATACGATTTATGATTTTGAAGCTTTTCTTGAAAAGCTCCCCCTAAAATAATGCATATCTTTATATTAGAGATTTTTAAATCTCCCCCTATCTTTATGCATAGATCAATTTGTCATTTAAGTATTATCAAGCAATCAATATATATGCGCATTTTATTACAAGATATGATAATTCACCAATAGATTCATTCAAAAAATGTCATATCTTTCTCCCCCTTGGCATCATCAAAAATAAATATTATATTCAATATCTCCAAACATCATTCAACATTTTAAACAACCAAAAAAAAATTTATTTCTCCTTTGATTTAGTTCAAACATAGAACAACTAACTAATATAACATATTTCTCCTATTTGGTACAAAGAAATAAAACAAATACATTCATATTTGTAAGATTCTTCATCCTAGTGGTTTGGTTGGATTGGGGGTTCGGTTGAATATTGCCGTATGCCTAAGATGCTGATGATTTAAGCAATCCGGGAAGGACATGGGATGATGCCCATATATTACGTACTCTCTCTCTTCTGTCATACAAAGCTTCAGGTGTATCAACAGTTGTATGAACGGGATGATTTTGATGAGGAAGATATATTTGGAGTGAATGCCAAAGATCTTCCCATCAACCTGGTGTATGAGAGAGGTACTTCAACCGAGAAGCATGATCAATAATAATCTTGCTTCGTGGAAACTTGATCAATAATAATTTTGCTTCTATCTGAGAAGATCAAGTATTTGATTTTATGAATCTCTAAATGATGCTGCATCCTCTTAGAGTGTTATCTAAAGAATGAGAGAAAATATTATCTGAGAGGTGTGAGTATGTAGTGGAGAGGTGAAGCGAATTTATAGGACAGACGCGCTGTTTGAAGGAATGGTTCAGATTTTGCTACGTGTCATAAGTGTGAATGAATGGTTCAGATTTTGCTAGTGTCGTAAGTGTGAATGAATGGTTCGAAGACTACGTGTCTGACTTATCCAATTGCGCACGCCAGAGACACCGATAAATCAGGAAGTTTGAAAAAAAATATCTGCTTTTTCAGAAAAAAGATCTTGTCGACGCATCGAGTTCTGAGTCAGTGATATTTCCGTATACGTTAAATCTCGAGATTTGAACGTTGAATTTTGAAGAAAAATCTCGGGAGTCGGATGATAGGTACAGGCTGGTGTTCAAAAATCTGAGATTTATTTAACACACACTAATTTTCGATGAACTTCATCATTTTCAAACTTTTAGCTTAATCTCTTATTAGATTTTCTAGAATGGCTTCCTTCTTCTTCTCAAAACAAACCAGAAACAATTAATCTAAATGATACACCTAGTGTGATGCCAGAAGTCTGGCGTCCTTACTTCCTTTCAATTAATGGCCCTGTGTCAGTAACTGATTCAGTGATATTGAATGGTGAGACTGCCACCGCAGTAGCTGCAGGTCTTTGTACTCCGGAGGATGCAAAGGTTTTAGCTGGGAGGACTGACCCACAAATAATAAATGACTCATTGGCACTCACGATTCAGTGTGCTGCCACTGTTTCTAACATGGGACGTCGTCTTCATGTTAGGAATCTTGGAAGTGAAAACGCTGCGTTCTCAAGTCACCATTTTACAAAGGTTGCTGAAGGAGAGTAAGAAGAAAGTAGGGGAGGTCAAGGAGGAGAACAAAAGGCTGAAGGCGCTCGTGGATTCTTATGCCGATGATTTGGTAATCCGGTCCACAGAGCAGAGCAAGACCACTAATAAGCTGCAGAAGCAGTACGAGAAGCTACTAGCTGAGGTGAAGGAATTGACTTCTCGCTCTATCCCCAAATAAATGTAGTGGGAAGTGTAGTGGTTTTTCCTTTTGTGGTGACTTCTCCTTTATGGCTTTCTTTTTAATAAACTCAAGTTTGTTTAAATGATGAGTTTTATTTCTTATTTTATGCATGAACATATACGCAAATATACATAGAACTGGGCATATAATTTAATGTTCAAACAATATAACTAGGAAGATATAAAATGAACAATTTTATGAACATGATATGCATAAAATCATTTTATATTCAATTCTTAAGGTATATATAGATTTAACATAGTTGAATCAAAGAGAAGGATAATAAATTTAAGCTTATTTGATATCAACGTATCTAGCCATACCTATTTCACGTCGAATTGTGCAAAATCGTTCTTCAATGAGAGGTTTCGTGAGAATATCCGCCCATTGACTATCGGTGCTCACAAATTCAAGTTCAATGTCCCCTTTTTGCACATGATCTCTTATAAAATGGTATCTAATTTCAATGTGCTTTGTGCGAGAGTGTTGGATAGGATTTTTACTTAAACTTATGGCACTTGTGTTATCACACCTTATGGGAATATGATCAAAAAGAATTTTAAAATCCTCTAGTTGTTGTTTTATGTAGAGAGATTGAGCACAACAACTACCGGCCGCTACATATTCGGCTTCCGCCGTTGATAAGGCCACAGAATTTTGCTTTTTACTAAACCATGATACTAGTGAGTGTCCTAGAAAGTGACAAGTACCACTAGTGCTTTTGCGATCAATTTTGCAACCAGCAAAATCCGCATCCGTGTAGCTTATTAAGTCAAATGAATTTGACTTAGGGTACCATAATCCTAAATCAATGGTTCCAAGCAAATATCGAAATATTCGTTTGACTGCAATTAAGTGTGATTCTTTAGGACAGGATTGAAATCGGGCGCAAAGACATACACTAAACATTATATCGGGTCTACTTGCGGTTAAATAAAGTAAACTACCAATCATACCTCGATATAGCTTAACGTCCACCGGTTTACCTTTCTCATCTTTGTCAAGCTTTGTTGAAGGACTCATGGGAGTTCCATATGCTTTAGCATTTGTCAATCCAAATCTTTTTAGTAAGTCTATGACATATTTGGATTGATTTAAGAATATCTCATCTTCGGTTTGCTTTATTTGAAGTCCGAGAAAGAATTTTAGCTCACCCATCATACTCATTTCGAATTCATCCTGCATAGTCTTAGAGAATTCTTTGCACAAGTTTTCATTAGTAGAACCAAATATAATATCATCAACATAGATTTGCACAATAAGCATGTCTTTTCCATCAAACATTAGAAATAATGTTGTGTCAAGTTTTCCACGTGTAAAACCCTTTTCAATAAGGAAACCACTTAGTCGTTCATACCAAGCTCTTGGAGCTTGTTTTAAACCATATAAAGCTTTTGATAATTTAAAAACGTGGTTTGGAAATTCATGATTTTCAAATCCAGGAGGTTGTTCTACATAAACTTCTTCGGCAATAAAACCATTTAAAAAGGCACTTTTGACATCCATTTGAAATAATTTAAAATTTTTAAAACATGCAAAAGCAAGTAACATGCGTATAGCTTCTAATCTAGCAACTGGAGCATAAGTCTCTCCATAATCAATACCTTCCTTCTTGATTATAACCTTGAGCGACTAACCTTGCTTTGTTCCTTACTATTATACCTTCTTCATCCTTTTTGTTTCGGAATACCCATTTTGTACCAATGACGGAGTGGTCCTTGGGTCTAGGTGCAAGAGTCCATACCTTGTTTCTTTCAAATTGGTTTAGCTCTTCTTGCATTGCCAAGATCCATGATTCATCTTCAATAGCTTCATTTATGTTCTTTGGTTCAATTTGTGAGAGAAACGCCATGTTGTTGCAGATGTCCTTGAGCTTTGATCTTGTGCTTACTCCATGTTCAATTTCACCAATGATCAATTCTTTAGGATGACTATGGACTACGTTCCAACTTTTTGGTAATTCTTCATTGTTGGTTGGAGGAAGCGCTTTTTCTTCATCTTTTGGTTCATCCACTTGATCTTTGACTTTTTCACTTGAATCAACTTGGTTAGATGAACTAGCTTTATTTTCAAGAGAAATTGGCTCATCATCACAATTATTTTTGATATGGAATGGATTAGTTTCATAAAAAACAACATGCATAGATTCATCAACAACCATGGTTCGTTTATTGAACACTCTATATGCTTTACTATTTGTAGAATAACCAAGGAATATACCTTCATCGGATTTAGCATCGAATTTTCCAAGATTATCTCTATCATTCAATACAAAGCACTTACATCCAAAAACTTTGAAATATCCAATGTTAGGTTTTCGATTATTCCATAGTTCATAAGGAGTTTTATTTAAAGTGTTTCTAATGATGGTTCTATTTATAACATAGCAAGCGGTGTTAACAGCTTCTGCCCAAAAGTATTGAGGTAAATTATGTTCATTAAGCATAGTTCTAGACATTTCTTGAAGTGATCTATTTTTACGTTCTACTACTCCATTTTGTTGAGGAGTACGAGGTGCCGAGAAATTGTGTCCAAAACCATTTTGATCACAATATAGTTCAATATCTTGATTATCAAATTCTCTACCTCTATCACTTCTAACATTGTTAATTGTATAACCTTTTTCATTTTGAATTCTTCTACAATGTTTAACAAATGCTTTATGAGCTTCATTTTTGTGAGCAAGAAATAATACCCATGTATAGCGAGAGTAATCATCAACAATTACAAATGCATACAATTTGCCACTTAAGCTAGCGGTTCTAATAGGACCAAATAAATCCATATGCAATAATTCTAGAGGTCTTGAAGTAGAAATAACTTTCTTTTTCTTAAAAGATGACTTAGTTTGTTTACCTAGTTGACATGCATCACATATTTTATCTTTAACAAATTTAGTAACCGGCAAGCCTTTTACTAAATCAAGTTTAGACAATTTTGAGAGTAATTCCATATTGACATGTCCTAATCTTCTATGCCACAACCAACTATTTTCATTTATGGCAGCAAGGCAAATTGATTCTTTTGAAGTCATATTATCAAAATCAATAGTGTAGACATTCTCATTTCTAAATGCCACAAATAAAACTTGATTATCAATTTCATTTACTATAATGCACATGATTGATTTAAATATTACATTATAGCCTTTATCACACAATTGGCTAATACTTAGCAAGTTATGTTTCAAACCATCAACCAAGAGAACATCTTCAATAACAAGAGAATGTGTTTTACCAATATTACCTATACCGATGATCTTTCCTTTTGAGTTATCACCGAATTTGACATTTCCTCCATCTTTTAGAGTAAGAGAAGTGAACTTGTTTTTGTCACCTGTCATATGCCTTGAACATCCACTGTCAAGAAACCACTTGTCCTTGATAGATTTGGATATCAAGCATACCTACAAAACAAATTTAAGTAACTTTCTTTGGTACCCAAATCTTCTTGGGTCCTCTTGGGTTAGTTGGTGGTGTGGTTCCTTTAATAATCCAAATCTTATTTTTCATGGGACATGTATGAATATTATGCCCTATTTTTCCACAATGTTTACATATGGGAGATTTCAAGAGATTTTCATTAATAAAAAATTTTTGATAATGTTTTTCTTTTATTTTCGGGTTATATCCAATACCCGCTTTGTCAAAAACACATCTTTGACTACCCAACAAATTATCCAAATTTTTCTTTCCATTTGTAAAGTTAGTCAAAATTTTGGTTAGGTTTTCAACCTTGAATTTTAGTTCTTTATTTTCATTAATCAAAAGATTTGAATCGTGAACAATTTGTGATGATGTTTCCACATCATTTGCTTTCATTTTCTCAATAAAGTTTTGTGGCTTAATTTTAAACTTAACTATTTCTTCTTCTAAAGACAGATTTTTATCATTCAAAGAATTAATTTGTTTTTCTAGAATTTCATTTTTGTTTTTCAAATCATTTAATTCATTTGAAAGAGATGTGACTTTCTTTTTAAAAACTTTATTTTTCAAAACATTCTTCTCAAATTCTTCAACTAATTCTTCAAAAGCATTTTGTAATTCATCATAGCTATAAGATTCATCTTCTAAAGAATTAAGTTTAGAAGTTACCTCATCTCCATGTGCCATTAAGCAAAGATCTTCGGTGGCGCTTTCATCATCATTAAATGCTAGCGGACAAAAGCTCGCGTGCTCATCCTCACTTATGTTGGATTCATTTATGTATCCCAAAAGACAAAGATTTGCCACTTCATTGTCACTTGAGTTGTTATCCGAATCACTTTCATCGGAGTCATCCCAAGTTACCTTTAGAGCTTTCTTTTTGTACTTCATTTTCTCTTTGTTTACTTGAGGACACTCATTTTTGTAATGCCCCTGCTTCTTGCATTTGTAGCAGGTAGGAGTTTCAGTTTTGCTTGATTCTCCTTTATTTTCTCCTTTCTTAGGGAATCTTCTTCCAAACCCCTTTTTCTTCTTTAAGAACTTTTTGAAGTTTCTAGTCATCAGGGCAATTTCTTCTTCTTCATCTCTTTCCTCTTCACTATTGTCGTGGTCATGATGAGAGGATTTGAGGGCGAAGTTTTTCTTTGGTTTGACTTCTTCTTCCTCCACTTTACTATTCATTTCAAGCTCATACGTCATAAGTGATCCGAATAGTTTCTCTAAGGTCAACACCTTAAGATCTCTAGCTTCAGAAATTGCTGTCATCTTTGCTTCCCATCTCTTTGGTAATGACCTGAGAATTTTTCTCACATTTTCTTGGTTAGTATAAATTTTTCCAAGGACCTTCAAGCTATTCACAATATTAGTAAACCTAGTAGACATTTCACTAATATTTTCATCTTTCTTCATAACAAACAATTCATATTCATGGACAAGCATGTTCATTTTAGATTCCTTAACTTGATTAGTTCCTTCATAAGTAACTTCAAGTTTGTCCCAAATTTCTTTAGCTGAGTCACAACCCGAGACTCTATTGTATTCAATTGGGTCAAGAGCACAATATAAAGTACTCATAGCTTTACAATTTAATTCAATGAGTCTTACATCAGCCTCATTCCATTCACTTTCTAATTTTGCTAAGGTTGCTCCTTCCACAGTTTTTGTGGGAATATGAGGACCATTTGCAATGATTCTCCAAACATGATAGTCTTGGCCCTTAATATACATGATCATTCTATTTTTCCAATAGCCATAATCACTACCAATGAATAGAGGTGGTCTATGAGTAGATTGACCTTCAAGCATTTGAGGTCTAGGTGTGTTTGCCATGATCTTAACTCTAAGATTGTTAAATCTATATGTAGAGCCTTGGCTCTGATACCAATTGTTACCCAAATATCAACCTAAGAGGGGGGGTGATTTAGGTTGAGGCAAACTTTTTCGATTTAAATGCGGAATTAAAAACTATCTTCAAATAGCAAATGTTGATTTAGCAAATGTTTGATCACAATTCAATTGCAATATAGATATGATATGAAATCAAGCACAAGTATATATATAAGCAATTAAATATGTAAGAGATAGAGAGAGAGAAAATCAAACACGATGATTGTTATCGAGGTTCGGCTTCCGTGCCTACGTCCCCGCCTCAAGAACACTTCTTGAGGATTCCCCAAATCCACTATTTGACAATCTTCTTTCGGGTGAAGATAAAACCGTTACAAATCTTCCTTACACAGTGAAGAGTAACCACCGAGTGAAAAATCCTTTTCACTCCTTAGGATTTATACCAAAACCCTAACAAAATACTCACAGGTTTCAACAAAGTATTTGTTGTACAAGATAAGGCTCTCTCAAAGAGTAATTGTACACAATATGCTCACTCTAATAGTATATCAAGGATTTGATCAATATGGCTCAAAAAGTGTTTAGAGAAATTTGATTTTCAATCAAGGATTTTGAATGATATGAAAATATAAACTTGAGAAGGATGGATTGATGTATAAGATGTTATCTTTTCTATCTTTGATTTCTCTTGTATGCTTGATGTTTAGAAATGAAGAAAGGGTAGTATTTATAGCCATCATGTTGTCTTGCATTCTTCTTGATTTTCAATCAATCAATTTGCTTTCTTTGAAAACTTTTCTTCTTAAGATTTTTCAACCATAATTGATATGGTTGTCTTGCATGTGAATTTCAATCAAGTTGCTTTCTTTGAAAACTTTTCTTCTTAAGATTTTTCAACCATAATTGATATGGTTGTCTTGCATGTGAATTTCAATCAAGTTGCTTTCTTTGAAAACTTTAAGAGATTTTTCAATTGATATGGTTGTCTTATATTCGAATTTCAACCAATCAAGTTGTCTTTGAAAACTTTAAGAGATTTTTCAATTGATATGGTTGTCTTATATTTGAATTTCAACCAATCAAGTTTGTCTTTGAAAACTTTAAGAGATTTTTCAATTGATATGGTTGTCTTACATTTGAATTTCAACCAATCAAGTTTGTCTTTGAAAACTTTAAGAGATTTTTCAATTGAAGTTGGTTTTAAAGTTGAGCCTTAAAGATCAAATCTTAATAAACTTTACAAAACCTAACTCTTACTTCTCATATGTCTCGGATCATTGTCTTTGAGTTTTGATTTCTTTGTCTTGAGATTTGATGACTTTGCTCTTCAATGGATTTGCAACTTGTCAACTTTGCATTTGCTTGATATTTGAATTAGCCAATGTTGGTCCAATTAAATCAATAGTCAACATTAAGCTTTAAAACATAAATCATTAGTTCATATGAAAATATCATTAATGAACAACTTAAAATCATGGTTATCATCAAAACTACATGAATGTTCTTGGATTAATTAGCCAATTAATATGTATTGAAACCTTGAGGCTAACACAAACGATGTTCAAAACAATGGATGTAATAAGCATATGGACAATCATGTGAAATCAAAGCATGTAATCCATTCGACTCACCTCGTATATTACTTGCACCTTCATATCCTTGCCCCCGAATATTTTGAATATCTAGATTATAACGAGATAACAAAGAATATGTCGCTTTTTTTAGTGTTAATACAACAGTGTCAGCAACATGAACAACCCCAAAAAAGCGTTCTCGCACAAAGCCATCTTTGTCAAAAATCTTAAAACTATAGCCATTTTTTCTTGCATTGACTCATCACAGGCTTCATCAACAATTATGCAAAATTTTGCATCACCAATTTCTTCACGAATTGCATTTATCACTTTAGTTGAAAAAACATGTAGAATTTCTTTTTGGATTTGTGGTGATGTGTAGGTCGCATTTTTTGGAACTTTTGTTATCACTTCAACAACCTTTTCATTATATGAAACTACCACATCCAATATTTCAAGAAAATTTCCACGATTGACTAAAGTATAGTTTTCATCCCGACATTTAAAAGCAACACCTTGCAATGTAAGCAGTCGAACAACATCAATTGAGGCCTTCAACTGTAGTAGATTATTTGCAATTTCAATATGACATTGTTTGTTCAATACCTTGTCTATATGCTGAGGTTGGTTCATCAAATCATCTAATCTATCCTCGGCAACTCTATGAGATGAATTAAAATTCTTCCCTTCTTGAGACAAAAAAAAAAAACACATCTTTTTCCATTTCTAACTTTCTTCCAACTACTAAATCCATCAACCGTGAATGCATTTTGTCCAAGAATCCTAGATGGCTTATGAAAGAGAAAACATGGGAGACAAAATGCTGCATCTTTTGTAGGAGAATATTCAAGCCATGATGGAAAGATTTGGAACCAAGAGTGTTGAAAGCTAAGACGATGCTTTTATGGTCCGGATTTTTTGTATGTAGTCAAATTAGGTTGGAAAGCACCATGGTTAATGTAAGCTCGTCGGATTTCATCACATTGATTAACATGATAATCCCATATTTGTTGATGCAATCCAGTATCCCACTCCAACAAACTAGTATCAATTTTTTGAAATTTTGGTTGAAGATTTTCTGGAAATAGGATATCAACATTTTTCGAAATATGCATATCCACATTTTCCAGAATTGGAATTTCGACATTTCTTGTAATTGGGATGTCGGCATTAGTGGTTGGCAATGTTGCATCACTAGCACTGGATTCTAAATCATTATGGTTCTTTTTGTTGAAAAAAGTGCGTTATTATAGTTGACTTACCCATAATCTACAAATCAAATAGAAATTATGTTTATTTTGTGCACTACAACACTAGTACATATTGCACAGCTAAACAGTTGTTAAACACAGTAAATTTGACACCCATGACCCACAACAAAGCAAGTCAGCAATTAATAACGAAACATTTACAAACAGAGCACTCAAGTCAAGTGATCTAAGTTAGCAATCAATAATCAAACACAGCAACTCAGTACACAACACTAAAAAGAAAAATCATTGAGATGTGAGAAAGTGAAAGACTGAAGACTAGAGAGAGAAATAAAAAAGAAAGAAAAAGTGACGGTGAATAAATAAGTGATCTGAGACTAAGTTCTAAGTTCTAACATTTTAAATCAAAGCAATTTAAGCAAATAGAGAGTGAGAGAGATAAGAGTCTGAGAGTTAAAGAGTCAGAGTCTCAGAGAGATACTTCATACCAGATCTGCGGGCAGCAGCGCCAACGAAAGAAGATCGAGCTAGCGAGGTTAAGGCGTGCGTCCGTGACCGTGAAGGGCTGTGAGTTGCAGTGTGATTCGATGCTTTTCCAAGCCTCTAGCTAGGCGTGAGCCTCCTGCCAAAGCCAAGCCGCGATGGCTATGAGGTCTGCAGCCCCTCTCTCTCTCTCCTCTACGGTATATTCTTTTTTTTTTTTTTGTTGATTCTACTGGGTCTGGCCACCGTAACCCTAGCTATTTAATTCTTTTTTTAATTTAATAGATTAATACATTTTCTGATTTGTTGTAATTTGAAAAGAAAAACAAAATTACGTGAGTGGGGTAATTTTGACTTAGGCTGATTTGTTTCTGATTTGGATTTGTTCTTGGATAATTTTGACTATTTTGTTTTGGGCTAATTTTTTGTTGAAAGGGCCCAAAAATTAGGTGAGTGAGGACCAATTAACTTTTTATACCTACTCTAGCCTTTTTTTTTTTTTTTTTTTTTTTTTTGTAGAGCCGGAAGGGGCCAAGGCCCTCTTTGGTCCCCATGTGGCTCTATCTCTATTGTCGGGGCTAGGACCCCCTCCGTCTTAACGTGGCTCCGTCCCTATTAATACATTAATTTGACTTAAATTTTACATGTATATCATACAAAAGATCATTTGAAAAAATATGGGATGCATAATCACATTTATAACTTAAAGATATACTATCTGTGAGATTCATATTATAAGTGTGAACAAGTGTACATCCAATTTAAGCGTGTGGAAGTCTTATACCATGAACTTATCTATTCGTAATATGGGTGACTGATCATTTAAACAATTCGTTCGTTTTACAATTATTTCTTCTGTTGTAAATTAAAAGAAAATATAGAGAAGCAAGAACAAGAAATTTAGAGATTGAAGTCTCTGTATCAGAGCTTATTTCATTAGTGGTCATCCACACCATTTTATCGGATACAAAATATAAATATTAGAACATTTCAATGTTCCTCATATATAGAATTCATCTCTGGAATGAGTACTTAATCAAGAAGGAAATAATGCCTTATCTTATCTTATTAGTTCGTAATCAATCAACTGAATAATTCCGCCAACAGCGTCAATTCACCAACCGACGGCATCAAATCATTCACGAACCGACGACATCAAATCATTCATAACACTCCCCCTTAGATGACCACTCACAAATGAATATACCTTGTTAAAACCTTACCAAGGAAAAACCCAGTAGGATAAAAACCAGTGGCGAAGGAAAAAGAGTATTGTATTTTTGTGAACCTTTAATTGCCTTTGGATTGCCTCATTAAAACCTTGCAAGGGAAAACCCAATGGGAAAAAACCTTAGCGAAGGAAAAAGAGTACAATCAGCACATATCCTTCAGAGTATTTATTCCTCCTCAAGAGAACATAGATCTTTAATTATCAAAGAAAAGATCGTTATGTAGACGCATGCCAATATTATGAACAATCTTCTGGAATGTCTAAGTTGTCACAAATGAGCAGTATTCTGATCGTCCTTTGGTCTGGATCTGAAAGATCCTTATGTAGACGCGTCAATTCACCAACCGACGGCATCAAATCATTCACCAACCGATGGCATCAAATCATTCATAACACTCCCCCTTAGATGACCACTCACAAATAAATATGCCTCGTTAAAACCTGAAGGTATAAAAGTGATCACACCATAATAGTGTGGACACTCATATACTATAGCCTAGCCTTTTGGTGGTTGGCTATTCTCTTGAGAAGAAAGAATCAGTCAGATAACTGCTAATAACCGTTTAACGGTTATTGATGGTTACTGGGAGTTGAGCAATTGTAGGAGAATTATTCTCCAATGCCCAAGTGTTGTACCTGTTGACAATTCTATTATATATAGGATTGTTACACTCAACACAATTAACAAAATTAATCATACGTTATATTCTCTCTCTCAAGTGATAAACACCCTTACAGGAATCCACCGATTTTATACTTTTCTATGTTTTATGTTTTCCTACAGTGGTATCAGAGCGTAGGTTGTTTACACAATTTCTTTAACAAGATTGTGTCAATGGACTCCCGTGGTAATTAAAGACATTGATGGCAACACAATGATGATCCACCACTTGGATCACGCAAGTGGTAACTCCAGGTTTTATACTTTTCTATGTTTTATGTTTTCCTACAGAACCTTACCAAGGAAAAACCCAGTAGGATAAAAATCAGTGGCGAAGGAAAAAGAGTACAGTATTCTTGTGAACCTTTAATTGCCTTTGGATTGCCTCATTAAAACCTTGCAAAGGAAAACCCAGTGGAAAAAACCTTAGCGAAGGAAAAATAGTACAATCAGCACATATCCTTCAGAGTATTTACTCCCCCTCAAGAGAACATAGATCTTTAATTATCAAAGAAAAGATCCTTATGTAGACGCATGCCAATATTATGAACAATCTTCTGGAATGTCTAAGTTGTCACAAATGAGCAGTATTCTGATTGTCCTTTGGTCTGGATCTGAAAGATATCATGCGCCTGTATTTCCCATTAACTGTGGATTGAATCAAGTGTAATTTGCAAAATATATCAGAGTATCAATTGCATTAATGTATGGTACTTCAAGACCATAAATTTTTTTATACTCTTCTTGAGGGCGAAAATGGTCTTTCTTAACATCAAGTGACCAATCAACCATTGAAGTAATCAAAGGATAAGTTTTATTCATATGAA
The DNA here is from genome assembly GCA_907173295.1 of Fagus sylvatica. NCBI lineage: Eukaryota > Viridiplantae > Streptophyta > Magnoliopsida > Fagales > Fagaceae > Fagus > Fagus sylvatica. Next base: position 30,917,657 of record OU015761.1, on the reverse strand, counting down.
AATGCTTCAGGACTTCCTCTGTATATCTTGACTGGTGAACAATAATTCCATTTGGAAAGTGTTCAACTTGCAAGTCAAGACAAAATTATGTTTTACCGAGATCTTTTCATCTCGAATTCATTATTTATATAATTGGCGGTTTTTATGAACTCTTTAGGAGTTTCAGCAAGATTTAACATATACCGCAATAATAGCAAATCGGGATTCTCATTCTTTAACGCATGGACAAATATGGATTCTTCTTAAATCCTTAAAAATATTTGCTAAGGCAATTGTACCACATGCACCTAGATTGTTTTAAACCATATCAGAATTTTTGTTACTTAGTATAGTATATCCTTCAGAAATTATATGTTTCAGGCATTTTCATATCCTTTAGGGATTTTAAATTGTATGCTTCATGCATTCCATATCCTTCAAGGATTTTTAAATTATATGCTTCAAGCATTCTATATCCTTTAAGGATTTTAAATTGTATGCTTCATGCATTCCAAATCCTTTAAGGATTTTAAATTGTATGCTTCATGCATTCCATATCCCTTAAGGATTTTAAATTATATGCTTCAAGCATTCTATATCCTTTAAGGATTTTAAATTGTATGCTTCATGCATTCCATATCCTTTAAGGATTTTAAATTGTATCCATTACAGAAGCACATATTTCTTTATAATTATACTAGATTTCTGCAAGAAACCTTATTACATAAGTCGTACTTTGTACTTCATAGTACAAATACCCACATGTATTTAAACAAGGCATTACACCATTGGGTGTATGGACTACAGGTCCAAATATTCCATATTTTACTCATGAGTTTAGCTCTATTTGAATTCCACATTTGTCAATAATTCTCTATATGAATTCAACATTGACCAATAATTCTCTGTATGAATTCGACATTGGTTGATAATTTTATGTATGAATTCGATATTGGCTGATAATTCTATGTATGAATTCAACATTAGCCGATAATTCTATGTATGAATTCGACATTGGCCGATAATTCTATACATGAATTCGACATTGGCCGATAATTCTATATATGAATTCCATATTGGTCAATAATTCTACATATGAATTCCATATTGGTCAATAATTCTACGTCGACACTTTTCGACGGTTTGTGGTTCAAATTCACCATTAAGAGCAAATATATTATCGACAATAAATTTATTTCTATCACATATTTCTCCTTTTAAATATATCGAGATCTCGAAATTTTAGATACTATTTTTTTCTTCAAGAGTTTCCTTTCCTGGAGGTTTATTTTCAGGAGATATTGTACACAATTTTGGATAGATTAATTTCCTTATTGCCTGTTTCATGGGTATAGCCTCTTCATGAGCTGCGACTTATTTTTCTTTTACAAAAAAACTATCTTATCCAATACCTTACAAATAAATAATTATTTGAATTTACAGTTCAAATTGATTTGTGTAAGGATCAAAATAAGATATTTTTTGTCATGCTTCTGGCACGAGTTTTCTCCCCCTAATGGTGGGGAGTCTATTTCAAAATTATCATGATTGTATATAATGAAATTCATATCAAAATACAATCAACCAAATATCATAAATTCAAAGCATGTAAACACATAATCAAGATACAATCATTACTATTATTGCAACAAGGAAATTAGATCAATTTGAGATATGATGTTCCTTACCGTGTTCCCAAAGTGTAGATTGATTAAGCAATCAGGAAAGAATATGTGTGGACACCTATATACAAGTAACTCTCTCTCTTCTATCATACAAAGTCGCAAGAGTATTAAAAGTGTATGCTAAAGATCTTTCCATTGACTTGGAGGATGAGAAAGATACTTCACCTAAAAAGCATGATCAAAGATAATCTTGCTTCGTAGGAATTTGATAAAAAATAATCTTGCTTCTGTCTAAGAATATTAAATTATTGATTTTATGAATCATTTTGTGATGTTGCATCTTTTTAGAGTATAATCAGAAGAGTTGATGAAAGAGTAAGATATGAGAGGTGTGATATGCAATGGAGAAGAGAAGCGAATTTATAAGATAGATACACGGGTGAATGAACGGTTCAGAAGGCGCTACGTGTCTGGCTTATCCAATCACACACGCCAGAGACACCAATGTTTCATGAAGTTTGAAAAATGATAGTTGCTTTTTCAAAAAGAAGATCTTGTCGATGCGTAGAGTCCTCAGTCAGTGACTTTTCCATATACGTTAAATCTCGAATTTCAACAAATGTTGAAATTTGAGGAAAAAGTGTCTCGGGAGTCGGATGATAGGTAATCGTGTCTTGGGAGTCGGATGACAGGTAATCGCACAGACTGTTTTCGTTTCATTAAAAAATCTGAAGTTTATTTATCACACTTTGGTTTTCGATGAACTTCATTCATCATTTTCAAACTTTTATCTTAATCTCTCATTAGATTTTCTAGGATGACTTCCTCTTCTTCTCAAGGCAACCATAATGTAATTAATCTAAATGTTGTGCCTAGCGCAGCGCCAGAGGTCTGGCGTCCATACTTCCTATCCCCGAACGGCTCTGTCACGGTAATTGATTCCGTGATTCTAAATGGTACAACTGCAATGGCAGTAGCTGCGGGTCTCCTCACTCCGGAGGATGGAAGGGTATTGGCTGGGAGGATCCTCAAATCATTAATGACTCAATGACACTCACTATTCAGTGTGCTGCCTCTGTTTCTAACATAGGACGACATCTCCATGTTAGAAATCATGAAATTCGAGCGTTGCGCTTTCCAAGTTACCATTCTGCAGCGGTTGCTCAAAGACAACAAGAAGAAAGTAGGGGAGCTTAAAGAGGAAAATAAAGGACTGAAGAAACTCGTGGATTCTTATGCTAATGATTTAGTAGCACGGTCCACAGAACAGAGTAAGACCACAACCGAGCTTCAAAAGCAGTATGAAAAGCTACTGGTTGAGGTGAAGGAATTGGCTTCTCGTCCAATTCCCTAAAAAAATGTAATGGCTTCTTTTTCTAATAAAATCATGTTTGTTAATGATGAGCTTATTTCTTTTTTCATGCATGGGTATACACACATACATACATATAACTGGACATACAACCTAGTGTTCAAAATAAAAAACATAAAATCTTTTCCAAGAGAATTAATTTAATCGGATTACTTTACTCATACCGAGTTCTCTATGAAATGTATATGGAATGATTCTCTTGGAGAAGTTTCATGAGTATGTTAGCCCATTGATGTACTTAACAAATTCAAAACAATATAACTAGACAGATATAAAATTTGATAGCATCTAATTCCAACAAAATCAAATAAATATTTATTTTCAGTTGCATAAATAAGCTCAATATATAAATAGAGTTAAGAGTATTTTTTTGGCAAAGTGACATAAGAGATGCATAAGTGAATAATATACTGAAGACTAAAAACGGTACTATACATCTAATAAAATTATTAAATGAAATAAGAGGGACACCTCCTAGACTCCCACGACCACAAAATCAAATAAATATTTGTTTGTACTACAGTAAGCTGCTACTTAAAGATCGTGTAATAGCATATAAAACTATAGATATTTTTGCTGGCTTTGGAACCCAATTCCATGTTGAGCCAAAAGGCACAGGCTTTATCGAGCCTTACACCAAAAATTAAAAACAATACAGTGAATAGATGTTTCTGGATCGGCTTTATTCCTTCCACCAAAATTAAAAACAATATAGTGAAATGAATTTACCCAAACTTTGTGTCAACATTTATTTCACATGCAAATGTCTCAGAAAGTGTGATGGTAAGGTTTCCCTCTCATTTTCTTAGTCATTATTAAGCTGTGCAGCTTTTCTTAGAATCATTACTGAGCTGTGGGCTCCTTTTATGAAATTTTTGAAAGGACAAACCTTCTTTCTGAGCAACTTCATAAAATATGTATGACAATTGATTGGACAATACAAGACGTACTTTTAGTCTTCACGCAGAGTCATGATGATTTAGCAGCACTGCAGCTTTTTGTCACGCGGAAAGATTATTGAACTCCAATATAAAAGTATATATAAAACCCACCCAGAAGAAATGGCCTACACGATTACGATTGATATCCATACAATTAATATTATATTAAATTTCTTAATTTTTAATCTTAATCATTTAATAAAAATTATTAAAAAATTTAAAAATTAAAAATTAAAAAATTAAAAAAAAGTGAGTGAAAAAAAGGAATTATATCCGTATAATAATTTTTAAATATTACATGGATCTCAATTTAAAAGATCATTACTCTTGCACAGAAGATCACTGGGGATCTATCTGGAATGTCAAAGATGAACTCCAAAAATTGAAGGACATTGTTTCCACCGTTCAAGCTGTACTCTTGGATGCAGAGGAAATGTAGGACATGAGCCATCAAATCAGGAACATGAAATTTTAAATATCAACACCTATCATCACATAAGCAATTTACCGTATATTTTAATGGATGCTTAATGATTTATACTTAAAATAAAGGAAATTATATTTCCACAAAAATTGGTGTGAAATTTTTCACACCAATTTTTATTATTTTCGTATCATTAATATGGAAATAACAAAAAAGACTATGGAAATAATTCTGCTCTAAAATAATACCACAAAGAATGAAGTATTACGATCAAAACTTTAAGTTTCATTTTTACAATGAAACCATGGGAAAATTTGTAAAATAATATTATTTTAATAATAATTATTTAAATTGACACTATTTTTAAAGTTATTTGGTGATATAGCCTTAAAAAAAATATATCGTGTTTTCAAAAACATAATTTCACTCTAGATTATGTTGAATTGGCAAGAACAAATTGAAATTGTATTCTAAAATGGCAATTGTAAATATATAAAAGGTAAATTATAGTGGCACTCTATTATTTTGAGAAAACTAAATTCGTTACACTCTAATTTAAAGAAATAACACTCTATTCCTAAATTTACAAAATAATTAACACTTAATCCCTCTTTCTTATTTTTTAAAAAATATTTTTCACTTAAAACTTAAAATTATTAGAATATAATTTTCCATTTCACTATATTGGCTTCTTCTTTTTGTTTTTCTTCAATAACTCGGCACTGATCGCAATAGATGTTTCTGGATCTAGCCACGTCCTCAATCCAACGCTCATGTGTCAAGAAAGCAATATAGTGAATAGAAATCAAATATGGCATTTTGGTAAATAAGCAATTATATATTATTATTTGTAATTTTTTTTTTCTTTTGATGAGTTATTGTTATTTGTAACTTAAGCTTTCAAAAAGATTCCTTTTAATTTTTTTTATTCGGAACTTTTTCTCTCTTTTGTCTGCCTCTCTCTTTCTCTCCATCTCTCACTGTCTCCTTCTCTCTTCTCTTCTCTAGTTCTCACAGGAAACCCATTTTGCCCCAGGACTTCCTGCCCATCGTTCCCTCCATCTCCTATCTCGGCTTATTTTGCCAAACCTTTTGTTGGATCTGTTCAAAATCCACGCTTCTGACCGGAGAGCGGTGGCGTCGGGTTATAGAGGAGAGCACGCAAGCAGATCGGAGCTGAGGCGAGCGTGCGAGGCCGCTTCACCTGTGACTCATCGGAGGGTTCCGCCACGTCAGCTTCATCATCGCTTCATCTGGCTCGGATCACCGGATCTGTGGACCCGTGGGTCTTAACCATCAACGGCGTAGCATCTTTCACGGCTCGGATCTGGTTCTTTAAAGGGATTGGTAGATAGGGATATACCCTTCGTTCTATTGTCTTCAGTTCACCATCTGTGTTGTGCTTTGTCATTTGGGCATCCTCCATTGCTACTACTCTCTGCTCATCAACCATCACTCTCAATTATGGATTCTTATTTTACCATCCATTTCTTTAAGTGTGTGGCTATCTTTGATCGATCTGCAGTCTAAATTGAGGAGCTAGAAAAAAGACTCTACTCCATTGACTGAATTAAAGTGAGCACGCCGTATACTTGTATTTAGTTATCCTTTGAATTAATTTTTGTTGTGTTTTTCAGCTAGTCATCATCTCTAATTTGGATATATGTGGCCAATCCTAACCAGTTTATTGAGGATCTATAACCAGTACCAAAAATTTTGGTGTTAAAGACTTGGTGGTTGTTGTGGTTGAATGAATTATGGTTACTTACTTCAACTTTTATAGTTCATTTATTTTGATTGTTTGTTTGATGCATGCAGCTCTTGTTGCTCTTTTGTTGCTGTGGTTGCGTTTTCAAGATTTAGTTGCTCATAAAACAAAGGGAAAGAAAAGAAGAAATGAGTTTCACGTTTACTCTGATTCACCGAAGTGAACGTCCTTGCTCTATGGTCTAAGCAGTTAAGGAAAAACTCTGTTCATTGAAATTCGAAAGATAGGTATGTTGTCCAAGTTCCAGGCTTTCATTTGTTCTTCGTTTTGATTTTTCAAAAAATATTATGCATATATTTTTCTTTGGTAATTCAAAAAGATTTTATTAAGAAGAAAACAAGACAATACAAGAGTAGAAGACCCAACAACTTAATCTTGAGTCAGGGATATATAGAGCAAAAACACAAGCACTAAGAAGCAAGAAACAAGAATATAGACTAATCTGATCTAAGACAAACCATATTGACCACAAGACTGAAGCAAAAATAAATAAATAAATAAAAATTATCAATAAAATGTTTTAGATAAGATAGAAGAAATAAGAAGTGTCTAGGCAGCAAGAGTTTTTCTAGATGAGATTTCTTAGTGTGGTTTATCGGTACGTTTGTAGGATATATAAATACCCACAAATTCCTAAAATTAAAATAAAATAAAACCCAAAACCCACCCACTAACTTAAAAAAATCCATTGCTCCTCCCTCTCTCTGTTCGTCTCTCTCACCTCCCTCTATGTAACTCTCTTTACTAGATTTCTGCTCGTATTTCTCTCTCTACTGGAGCAAATACTGAAAACAAAAAACTATACTTTCAATTTTTGAGATATATATATATACCAAACACAAAAGGGTTGGACAAATTGAAAAGCAAATATGGAATAATCAGATATGTTATAAGCTCTCAATCTCGGAATAAAGTTGAATTCTAGTTGGTTGTTTCTTTATGGAATCATGATTCCATCAGAGTTGCAATAGATTCTTGTAGGTCTGCGACTGCGATGATTTCTGAAAGAACGAGTTAAGGATGGTTATCGGACGTCATATCTATCTAATAGATTCTATTTCTCTCTTCCCTTAATATCTATCTAATATTTAAGTAACGATGTGTTTCTATCTTTCGCCCAAATAATATCACTCCAGTAGAGAGGGACGAACATAAATCCAGAAGAGAGAGAGGAGCAATCGGGTTTTTTAGTAAATGGGTAGGGTCTTAATTGGATGGGTGGGTTTTATTTTATTTTACTCACGTATACCACGTCATATGTCTAGTTGTAAATGAAAATAAATGTCACCTCAATTAAAAAATACTCACATCATCAACATGTTAGCTACATATATATAAAGTTAATGGCGTCAGACAGAAGGACCAATGATGCACGATTTTGAAATGTTTGGAACCAAACTAATGATGCACGATTTTGAAATGTTTGGAACCAGACCAATGATGCACAATTTTGAAATGTTTGGGACTATTTCTGCATGTTTTAAACATTAGAGACCAAACGTGCAACTTGGGTAAACGTTATGGACCAACAAGGCTTCTATGATTAAAATGGAAGTAAACTTGTACACACGTATAATATGAAACTCACATATAGTATATCCTTAAGTTAAATATGTAATTAAGCACCCCATATTTTTGCATATGCTTTTTTTATTTTTTTTATTTATATGATAGATATTTTAATCTAAACTTATATACACGTATATTTTGAAAATCCTAGGGTTCGAACCCATATCCTCATAGAAGGGTGAGACATTTTTGGAGAGAGAGATTATCACTGAGCCAAATACCCAAGTGGCTTTACATATGCTCTTTGGCATGATATACATGTAAAATTTAAGTCAAATTAATGTATTAATTTTTCAATATAAAATTAAGCTATGCAACCCCATATTTTTGCATATGCTCTTTGGCATGATATACATGTAAAATTTAATTCAAATTAATGAATTAATTTTTCAATATAAAATTAAGCTCTGCAAATATTGCATGCCAAAACTTGAGCAGGGCTCAAGTTAAAATGATTTCATTTGTCATGGACTCTCAAAGCGAGAAAGAATGAAGTATTGTATATTAACTAGCATGTAAATACTGTCCAAGTGTCAAAAATTCAAATTATCGACATCAATTGCCCTTAAATCAACAATAGCTTCTTTCAACTCATCATCAGATTCTCCAAGGCCCAACATTATAGAAGATTTTGTTATCATGGCCCTCCTTGCTAATGTTTCGCATGTTTTAAACTGACAAGCTTTGTTCATACCTGCATTTAGAAAGGGGAAAAAAAGACATACAAGAATCATAAATAGAATCAGCAAGCATACGGGTTAAGCCAATGAGCCATGCACAACAACCCCTAAACTGGGTCCAGTTATGCATTATGGAATCAACAGACTGGAACTGCCAAAGAATGCATGTCCAAGTTATTATATAATCTCATTAATTATCAGAAGTTTCAGGCGGTAATGACTAGAAAGTGTATCTAGAATTTCAAACTAACACAGACACCCACACAGACATATACACACAAACAAGCACTTGCAAAAATTGAGAAATTAAGTTAAACTAAACTGACTTTCCAAAGTTTTTTGATCTCTATAAATTCCAAACCTTTTGTGTCTGATATACTCAATAATATTTCAGTTTCTTATGTATATTATTTGGAGTATATATTTTGTCATATAGTGTTATGTATTTTTTCATTTTTTCTGTGCACGGGTTTGCGACTAGTTAATTCATATTACAAAAGCATTATATTGACAAATTAGTACATTAATTTGATTTAAATTTTACATGTATTTCATGCCAAAGAGCATATGAAACAAGTATACATCCAATTTAAGCTTGGAAGTCTTGTCCCATGAATGAATCTATTGGTAATATGGGTGACCAATCAATTCAACGATTCGTTTGTTTTACGAGTGAATGGTTTGAATTATTAGTAGGTAAATGCCAAATGGTGAATGGGATTATAGGATTGGGACAATAGCTTTTAAAACGGAACTTGTAACTTTTTCTTTTCCTTTTCTTTTTTGTCTTTTTTTTTTTTTTTTTTCTTCTTTTCCTTGGCCTTTCTTCAACACAGTGGCTAGTGGGAGACAGAATTATTGAGTTGATGAAGCGCCCTTCCTTCAATACCAATTATTGAATTATTAAACTCTACACTATGTTTCTTTTTGGAGCATTTTTGAAGTTGATTAAGCCTGCACTTGATAAGATTATTATACATACTAGCATATAACCCGTGCAAAGCACGGAAAAAACTCTATATAAACACATAATGTGTATATGATCAAAATATATATTCAGAATTATTTTATGGAAAATATGTTCCATAAAAAAAATAAAACTGATAATAACAAATAGATGGAATTGCACCAACAACAGAAAAATAAAATATTAGATAGTGTATAATAATTGAGAAAAAATAGTTATTTTTAATTGATAAAACAGAAAATAAGTTAGAATCAAACAAAAATAAAAGATTACCTTAGTTCATTGCCTCTTAGATCCTCTTGCAGTCATATAAACGTACAAAAACACAAAAATAAAAATCATGATAGAAAAATAAATAAATAAAAAAGAAAAAGAAGTAGAAGAACAAAACTTGTACCAGATTACCATTGTTTAGATGTTACGTAAGCAGATTATGGAAGAATGAGGAACTTTCAATTTAACGTGCTCTATTTATCTTCCTTCTATCAAGGAGTATGTCTATTTACCAAATGATATCTTAAGTGATTATTCACCAATCAATACTGTTTCACTAAAAGAGTACTCCTAACACAAAGAATTTGTTATTATCTATTTTTATTTAAAAGTGTTTGGCAATTATTAAATCAAACCACTTAGGAAATTTAAACAACGTATGAATTTTTTTTTTATAATCTTTAAGAAGTCTTCTAGTATTAGGAGATTGTCATAATTGTAAGATTTTTAATATGATATTTTATTAAGATGTCTTTTAGTAGTAGGAGACTTATTTTAAAGAATTTGTTATTATCTGTTTTTATTTTAAAGATTTTTATTATGATATTTTATTAAGATATCTTTTTAGTAGTAGGAGACTTATTATCAAAAATTTGTTATTATCTATTTTTATTTAAAAGTGTTTGGTAATTATTAAATCAAACCACTTAGGAAATTTAAACAACGTATCACTTCAGAAATTTAAACGATAGATGGACATGCAAACCACTTAGGAAATCTAAACAACGTATCACTTGGGAAATAAAAACAATTGATAGATATGCCACTTGTCATGATATGAGACACTCTTGATTTTAACGCTCATGTCTTCTGCTATTATATATTATATAGATATATTTTATTATAATATAATACATTATGGCCTAGTGAATTATATATGACAAAATATAGTCTTTTGTGAAAATAGTAGACAGCATGGAGTGTGATATCATATTATTTCCCCCATCTCTGTACCTTTACTGACACTTTCTCCATGGGTACACTTCGTTCTTTTGTCTTCAATTCATCATCTGCGTTGTTCTTTGTCATTTGGGCATCCATTGCTACTACTCTCCACTCATCACCCATCACTCTCATTTAACATCCATTTCTTTAAGTGTGTGACTATCTTTGATCTGCAGTCTAAATCGAGGAGCTAGAAAAAAGACTCTACTCCATTGACTAAATTAAAGTGAGTACGACGTATACTTGTATTCAGTTATCCTTTGAAATAATTTTTGTTGTGTTTTTCAGCTAGTCGTCATCTCTAATTATGAGGATCTATAACCATTTCCAAAAATTTGATTTTAAGACTTGGTTGTTGTTGTGGTTGAATGAATGGCTACTTACTTCTCCTTTTTATAATTCATTTATTTTGATTATTCCTTTGATGCATGCAGCTCTTGTTGATCTTTTATTTCTGCGGCGAAAAAGAAAGGGAAAGAAAAGAGAAAAGGAAAAAAGAAAAAAAGAAAAGGAGGAATGAGTTTCACGTTTACTCTCATTAACCGAAGCGAACGTCCTTGCTCTGTGGTCTAAGCAGTTAAGGAAAAAAACTCAGTTCATTGATATTCGAGAGATAGGTACGTTGTCCAAGTTCCCACTTTAATTTGTTCTTCGTTTTGATTTTTCAAAAAATATTATGCATGTATTTTTTTTGGTACTTTAGAAAGATTTTATTAAGAATAAAACTAGACAATACAAGAGTTACAAGACCCAACAACTGAATCCTGAGTCAGGGATCTATAGAGAAAAAACAGAGCACTAAGAAGCAAGAAACAAAATATAGACAAAACTATATTGACCACAAGACTGAAGCAAAAATAAATAAAAACTATCAATAAAATATTGGCAAAAATATTGTTTTCGTTCTTAAACTATACTTGAAGTTCGTTTTTTGTCCATAAACTTTTAAAAGTTCTCTTTTCGTCTCTGAACTTTACAAAATTCCTATGTTTTATCCTTCTGTCAATCCACGTTAACTTTAATCTTACGTGTCTTAACAAAGTGCTGACATGTTATTTATTTAATATTATTAAATCTGAGATGAATTTTTTTTGATTTTTTGTTTTTAAAAAATAACACACGTGGCACGAAATCATTGGGTCACGCATACTTTGCTTAAATTTACACCTAATTAATTCATTATGTAATAAATAAAATGAAAATCTCAAATCAATTTTCAACTAAATCTCATCTACGGTAGCCGCCACCAGCCAGAACCACCAGATTTCTTAAAAAATCCCCAATTTTCAGAATTTCATCCAGATTTCCCCCTCTATTCTCACAAGCCAAAACCAATCAATCTTGAATATGTATTTTGAGCATGAACGTGTTGTGGGAGGTTATGAATTTCTACTGTACATATTTGACAACAAGCCAAGAAGTGTTTGAGGACAAAAAGCTTCACATGGTTATCAATGACGCAAGTGAATAATATGTCGTGTATTAATCTTCCATAATTTGTTCTGTGATGTTGCAAATGTTATAGATCTCTTTACCTTCTGTTGTTGGGTTAAGGAGTACGCACTCTCAGGTTGCTACCTTTTCTTTTGTATGGAGTTGTAACTTCATGTTTTAGCTATTTCCATGGACGGTCAAGTTTTCTAGCTTTGAGTGTCGGAGAGCAGAGTTTAAAAGAATCGTGCTGGCAATGAGAATAGAAGAGGAAATATTGTGAAAACTGGGGATTTTTGAAGATCTGAGGAGGGGGGATTGGGTGAGACTGAGGGTGATTGGTATTTTAAAACAAAGAATGAGTGGACCAATGATTTCGTGTCATGTGTGTTATTTTTTAAAAACAAAAAACAAAAATTCATGTTAGATTTAATAATATTAAATAAATAATAAGTCAGCACTTCGTTAAGATACATAGGATTAAAGTTAAGGTGGGTTAACAGAAGGACAAAATATGAGACGTTTGTAAAATTTAGGAAAGAAAAGAGAACTTTTGAAAGTTTAGAGATGAAAAATGAATTTCACGTATAGTTTAGGGATGAAAATAATATTTTCCCCTAAAATATTTTAGATAAGATAGGAGAGATAAGGAGTAAGTAGTGTCCAGGCAGTCGTGAGTTTATCGATACGTCTGTAGGATATTTAAATACCTATAAATTCCTAACGTTCATTTTGTTACTAAAAATTAGTACAAGTATGTCAAGTTCTTGTTAAATATAAAAGAATAAAGAAGGATATGTTAAGAGTGTATGCAGGGTCGGTTCCGAGCTTTGGGTTGCCCAAGCCCGTCCCATTTTGGTTGCCCGCTTACTGTTAAATATTAAAAAAAAAAAAAAAAAAAAAAGATTGAAATGCATTGTACACTCTTATTGTACACCCTTTAAGTTTGATCAGTTTTGATTTTGTTCCCTAATGTTTGAAAGTTTTGATCATCTCCCTCTTTATTTGGTTCCGTTTGTATTTTAATCCTTTAGTCCAAAAAACGTTAGTTCCTGACCGTTAAGTACCACCCAAGCCTGACACATGTGCTAGTTGGTCCAATAAAATCATGCCACGTGTAAATTGAATTAAAAATATAAACAAAGAACTTTAAAATAAATTCTCTCTCTCTCTCCTTTTTTGCCCTTTTCCCATTTTTTCGATTTCTTTTTGGTTCTCCAACCACCATAGCCGTTTTCAACCACCCTGATGATAAACATCCAAACATCCAAACCCCAAACCCAAACCCAAATGTTAAATTCCTTATTTCCCACGCTTTCTCACCAACCAAACAGAATAAACAAAAAGTTCTGAAACTTTCACGACCCCAGATCTACTTCCCAATCCCCGAATCTGAATCCAAACACCACCAATTAAAAAGATAAACACATACACCCAAAACCCATCAACACCTAACACCCAAACCAGCAAACCCCCAAATCCAAAATCCAAAATCAAACCAACCCAAAAATTAGCTCACGGTGGCTCAAGACAGCACGAAATGGCGAACCCAACCACCCACGATGGAGATGGCTCACGGTGTTGCTCACTATGCCGGCGACACCTTAAACCCAGCTCCGATTTGAGGAGATGAGAGAGAGAGAGAGAGAGAGAGAGAGAGAGCCTAGATCGAGCTTCGATCTGAGGAATGAGAGAAAGAGAGAGAGAGAGAGTAGATCGATCTCCGATCTGAGAAATGAGAGAAAGAGAGAGAGAATAGAGAAAAAAGAGCAAGTTGAATCAATCAAAATAGAGCAGGTACTGATAAAAGCATTTCTTTGAAGATGTTAAAGCGATTGAAGAACCTGATTCAAAACTCAAGTTCTGGGAGAAGAAAATGAGAGAAATTGATAATAAAGCAACGGATAACATTCACACCTATGAGAGCACAATACTCAAAAAGCTGGAAGCTGATCATAAGGTTCTGGAGGATATCTGAGATCAAGATAAACAGTAAGGACATTAAGTAATACCAGAAAAAAAAAAAAAAAAAAAAAAGTAAATATTTAAATTTTTACTTTTAACAATTGAACAAAAAATGTCTTTTTAATGAATTAAAGCTATGTCATTTTGAGCTGAGGTGACACTTAACGGTCAAGGGCTAACGTTTTTTGGACGGAAGAGCCAACATCCAAACGGAACCAAATGAAGTGGGAGCGGATCAAAACTTTCAAACATTAGGGAACAAAATCAAAACTGGCCAAACTTAAAGGGTGTTGTATTTCAGTGTAAAAAAAATAAAGGTCCAATTTTTAAAAAAACTTTAATGCAAAATCAAGCTTATATTATGTTTTTACATTGAATTACATAAAAATAAAATAAAATGAAGTAAAATGTATCCCTGATTATGGTGCTTTATAATTAGCATGATGACTCAAATAAACAATTTCTCATTACAAGGTGATTTCTGGATATTTGGATTATGGATTAGAGATTTGTCTTTGTACTTTTGGTAGCCAGTGGCCTTTTGTTTTGTTGAGACCCAATTATGTGTTTGTGACATTATGTTGCTGGATTAGTAAAAATTTGTTTATGGTTTTATTTGTACTTTTGTTTGGATTAATACGTTCACGATATTTGGAGGAATAAAGAGATAGAATTGATTGCTGAACAACATAATTAAAATAAAGTGATGGATTTAATTGAGGAAATCTTGACTTCTAGGTATAGGTTTTTCAAGGAAACCCAACCTTCCAAAAGTCTAATAGACTACAATTTTTTTTTTTTTCTTTTGAAAAATACAAATATTTTTCAAATGATTTTATTTTTCGAGAACTGAAGGGAAATTTATACAACTGCATCTAACGTTCCAAAGCAATAAAATAGAACTCCACTGTGCTAAAAACAAGGGACAATTACTTTCACTTTTGAGATATATATATCACTTAAAAATCCTACTCACTAACCGAATACATAGATAACCAAACTACTAAAATAAATAAAGTGGACCACTAGGACTACTACTTCTAAAAAATATAACTCATTAATAAAAAACTAACATAAAAGACACCGAATAATTCTAAACAGTAACAAAATAACATTAAAATAGGAAACAAACTCAATAACCCCACTTCTTACTCCTACATGTCACCTGCCACAAATGAAGTATGAACTCTGTTTCATGCATGTAACAGTTTAATAAATTGTTATCTGTTGCTCCATATCTAAATTTGTTGGCCTGTTGCCAAATGAATGATTTTTTTTTTTCATTGGTTGCCCCTAAGGGGGGTTGCCCAAGCCCAAGGGCTTGTGGGGCTTACCCCCCAACCGGCCCTGAGTGTATGTAGGGAAAGAGAAAATGGAAGCAAGAGTTAAGTGGCTCAGCCTAACAGTCTACGTCCACAAAGGACAACGCTTAACAGCTATATATTTACTATATGAGATCCTTATGTCCTTATTTTTTGTTACAATGAGCCCAATATAATTTATATAGTAGAGAAACTATGCTAGTCCTAGATTAACTAGAACTAGGTTTGCTTGTTTTACAAGTAGTATGCTTCATGAGCCAATGTATCTCTAATAGTTCTTAACACTCATTTCAATTCCTACAAACAAGTACTTGTACGTTACTCTTCTTATCTTCTCACTGCTCCCACTTACAACTTTGTATATTTGAAAATGAGTAAATATCTCAACTGTATGTTTGACCATGTCAAACCCCACAAAGCCAATCATGGCCACACATGCAATCCCTATTACCTTAAATATTATTTTAACAATTAATTAAAAAACATAAATACTTTGCAAGGTTTTTAAAATAATAATTTTTTTTAACACACATTAATGGTTATTTCACCACATAATTCAACAAAGACAATTGAAGCTAAGAGATAAGAATAGTATCGGGATCCATAGTACACCCACCTAGCAAGATATTTTCTGCTTTGGTTCGAAACCTCACAGTCTTGTTTTTACTTGGGGCTTCGTTAGGCCCACAAGTGAAAGGCCTCTTGCAAGGTTGTGAGGCATCATCCTATATGAACTAAGTAAGGGACACTCACTCAAGAGATGTGAGACTTTTGGTTCACACACCTCACCTACACCCTCAGAGGAGAGTCATCCTTGGCTCTGATACCATGTGTCAGGACCCTCACCCACCTAGCAAGATATTGTCCGCTTTGGCCCGAAGCCTCATGGTTTTGTTTCCGCTTAGGCGCCATGCGACAGACGGTTGTGGGGTACAGTACACCCTCTCTCACTCAATTAGTTTGCTTGTTATGTTTGGATAGAGGGGAATGAGAGGGGAGTAGAGGAAAGGGGATGGGGGGATGTTTAAAGAACCTTATTTAGAAGTTTTTTTTTTAAGTGGGCGGGGGAAGGATTTGAGGGAATACAGGATAAGATACCCCTCCAAACCTCTCATTATTAATTCCCCCAAATCGGGGGAATTTGGAGGAGGAGTGAAGGGGACTGGTTCCACTTATATTTAAAAAAAATTAAACTGTTAGTTATGCCCTTATGATGCCAATTTATACATGTTTCTTTAAAATTAGAAAATGTAGGTTATAATTGTCAATTTATGTAACCATTCTCCTCTCATTTTCTCTCCTTCTGTACTTAATTGTTAAAACATCTAAACAATGGAGGGAACAATGGGGGGGGAGGGGGGGAGTAATTGTTCCTCTTCCCCTTTACTTAATTTCTAAGACATCTAAATAGGGGAAAGGGCTAACCATTCTCCTCTCCTTCCCCCCTTATCCTTTACTCTCTTCTCCCTCCAAACTTCCAAACATAGCATATATATATTTTTCTTAGTTCTATTGGTTTTAGTTTAATTTGATGCTATTTTTAATTTGTTATATTTTAAAAGTTCAGGGTTTAATTTGTTATCACCAATAAAGTATAGGTTTAAAGTAGAATTTTTAATTTCTTAAAAAAGTCTTTAAAATGAAACGATAATAAATCATATTTGTAAAGTCAACTTGGTTTAAGGTTTTTTAATTGTCAACTTTCAGGTTTTCTCAATCGCACTCGCAGTACACTTGAAGGCGTAGAAGATCATTCAAAAAAATTCTCTTGATCAATATCCCAAAGGGGAAGGTATGCCCTTGGCTCTGTCCTTTAATTTCATTCCACCGTCATTGTTGTCCTCGTTTTGATTTCTAACTGTTTTCAAATGCTTCTTGACAGCGGCCCAAAAAGAACAAAAAAGGGAAAAATCAAAATAAAAAATGGAGATTGTAACGACGCCTTTTCAAGTGATCTTTGAAAAAATTGTTGATTACACAATTGGAGTAGTTGCACGTCAGATGGGTTATCTGATTTGCTACAGAAGTAATGTTGACAATCTCAAAACCGAAGTTAGCGAGCTTAAGGATGCCAGAAAGAGTGTGGATGATAAGGTTAAAGCTGCTAGAAACAATGTAGAGGAAATTGAAGCCAACGTCCTAAGGTGGCTGACTAGTGTTGAGGAGATCACTACAGAGGTACAAAAATTCTTTGAAGAGGAAGGCCAAACAAAGTTGAAATGCTGCCATGGCTGGTGTCCTAATTTGAAGGCCCGTTATCAACTTAGCAAAAGAGCATATAAGATGGGATTGGATGTCAAGAAAATTCAAGATAAGGGAACTTTCCATACAATAGGACATCGTGTGCCTATACGAGGAGTGACCCCAATACCTACTAAAGGTTTTGAGGACTTTGAATCAAGAAAGTCAATTTTGGAGGGAATTATGAAGGCTTTGAAAGATGATAATATCCACGCCATTGGAGTATGTGGGATGGGCGGCCTGGGTAAGACCATGCTAGTTGGAAAAGTTGCTACACAAGCCATGGAAGAAAAGTTATTTGAAACGGATGGTTACTGTAGTTGTATCCCAAACTCCAAACTTGAAACAGATTCAGAAAGACATTGCAAAACAATTAGAGTTGAAGTTTGACGATGAGGACACTGATTTTCAAAAAGCACATTTGCTACGTGAGCGATTGAAGAAAGAGAATATCCTTGTAATTGTTGATGATATTTGGAATAAGCTTGACTTGGAGGATCTTGGAATTTCTTTTGGGGATAATCAGAAAGGAAGCAAATTATTGTTGACGTCTAGATCTCGAGATGTATTAGACACATATATGGATGCTCAAGACTTATTCCTTGTTGGACTTTTATCAAAAAATGAAGCTGAACACTTGTTTGGGAAGATAGTGGGTGATTTACCTGAAACCTTGAATTTGCGACCTACCATGGTTGAGGTTGTCGAAGAATGTGCAGGCTTACCGATTGCCATTACAGCAGTTGCGAATGCATTGAAAAATAAAAAGAATCTGAATGTTTGGAAGGATGCCTTGCGACAGTTAAAAAGGGCAAATCCAACACAGATCCCAGGGATGCATGAGAAGGTATACCCAAGTATAAAGTTGAGTTACAACTTTTTAACTAAGGAAGCGCAATCTCTATTCTTGTTTTGCAGTTCATTTCAAGAAGATATGAACATACAAATAGCTTTCTTATGGAGGATTTTGGTGGGTTTGGAATTCTTTCAAGATGTCTATACAGTGGAAGAAGTGAGAAATAGGGTCCACACATTGGTCGAAAGTCTAAAAGCTTCTGGCTTGTTGTTAGATGGTAACGGAAGTGGTACATTTAAAATGCATGACGTCATTCGTGATGTTGCCATTTATATTGCAGACAAAGATAAGAAAATGTTAACCATAAGAACTTCAGATGATTTGGAAAAATGGTCAAATATGAAATTACTGAAAGATTTCATTGGAATTTCACTTTTCGATGTTAAGTTTAGTGAGCTTCCTAAAAAGTTGGAAGATGCACAACTGAACTTCATTTTCTTGTATGATAAAGACAATTCTTCGCCAATCCCTAATCACTTTTTTGAAAGGGTGAAAGAGCTCAGAGTTTTAGTTTTGCAAGGATTATGTCTCCCACTACCTTCATCCCTTTCATGCCTTCACAATCCTCCAAGCGTTGGTTTTGCACGAATGTGAGATAGAAGACGTGGCTATAATTGGAGAATTAAAGAAGTTGAAAGCTCTTACCATATCAACATCCATTAAAAAGTTACCCGTGGAAATAGGGCAATTGACTCACCTTCAATTGTTGGATCTGAAAGGTTGCAACCAACTTGAAGTCATTCCATGCAATATGTTATCAAATCTGAAAAGGTTAGAAGAACTATATATGAATGGTAGCTTTAATCAATGGCATGTTGATGGAGAAAGTACAGAAAGAAGCAATGCTAGGGTTTTAGAGTTGGACCATTTGTCACTCTTAACCACGTTATGTATACATATTCCCAATGCCAAGATTTTGCCAAAAGCATTGCTTTTTGAGAAGTTGGTAAGGTATAAAATATTAATAGGCTCTGATTGGGATTGGAATGATGATAGTGATCAGAATGAGGATGAGTTTAAAATCTCAAAAAAATTGAAAATTGAGCTTGATAGAAATTTTCAATCAGAGGGCGGGATTAAAATTTTATTGAAAAGTTGTGAATATCTTGATTTGCAGCCTGGAAAGGGTATTAGAAGTATTCTTTACGAAGTTGATCAAGAAGGTTTTCCACAATTGAAGCATCTATATGTTCGAAATAGTGTTGAGATTCAATACATCATTAACTCGATCGGAGGTCAACAGGTTGCGTTTCCTATCTTGGAGTCAATTTCTCTCATCAATATGAGCAATTTGGAAAAGATATGTCATGACCAACTTGCAATGGGGTCTTTTCGTAACTTGAAAAAGTTAGAAGTGAGAAATTGTGATAATTTGATATTTGTATTCTCCTCATCCATGGTTAGATGCTTTTTCGCAACTCGAGAATATATCGATTCAGGGATTGCAAGGTAATGAATGAAATTGTTGCAAAGGAAAGAGAAAACGAGATAGACGTCAACGACAACAACAATGTCATGGCAGATATAATAGAGTTCACTCAATTGCGTTCTTTGGGTCTACGAACATTGCCAAATTTGATGGGCTTCCATTCTGATGTTGATTGTCACATACTTTTCAACGCAAAGGTATAATTGAATTAATTAATATCTTTTACCGATTTTGATAACCTTCTCACATGTACATCTTTAGTTTGAGCATGAAACACAAATTTTAGTGCTTTATTGGTAATGTCTCATTCATATATATATTATATATATAGTGCAAATCAATTTAATTAGTGCATACCAATGTTTAGAGTAGAGTAATTATCGTTTAGAGTAATTGTAAACAATGGCAATTCTCATATATTTAGTAAAGATAAGAAAAAGATTAAATAACTATTAACAAATTTAAAAGTGTTTAAATTAGAGACTAATGTTTAGAGTAGATCTGATACTAGTACGAGTTTGGTCATTTTATTTTCTAAATATTAGTGCAAATCAATTTAATTAGTGCATACCAATTTAAAATTTTCTCATTATATGATTAATTTAAACTCAATTCATAATATATTTGGAATATATATATAGAATCTGTGAGACCTAATTAAATAATTTAAGAAATTCTATTGAATTTTATCCTCAAAAGCATTGTTATCTAAGATTGTACTGAGTACTGACTACTCTCTTCAATTAAAAGGTTTATTTCTTTTTTCCTCCTTTCTTTTATTAGTTTGGTCCATGTTCTACTAGCTTCGTGGTATAATTTTTAAATAACTTTTCCTATGTTTGTCTCTATGTCATATTCTCAACATAAATCTAATTTAATTAACTTTTTCGATCTTCTCTCTATCTTCTTATTCTCCACTATTTTAGGTAATATAAAGGTATTTATTGACTCAATAATTATGTGAGAATTGTAGGTTGCATTTCCTAACTTGGAGAAAATAACCATCGGCCGCATTAATAACCTGAAGATGATGTGGCACAACCAACTCGTTCGGGATTCCTTCTGCAAACTACAACGATTGAATGTTTTCAACTGTGAAAATCTAATGAACATTTTTCCACCTAATATGCTGAGAAGACTCCAGAATCTAGAAACCTTGAGGGTACGAAATTGCAATTCGGTAGAAGAGGTATTTGAAATTAGAGGGGTAAATGTTAATGAAATATGTGATATGGTATCCATTCAGTTGAGAAACCTGTATTTATCTGATCTTCCGAAACTAAAGCATGTATGGAGTTCGGATCCCCAAACAATGTTAACATTTCAAAATCTGCGTGAAGTTCGAAGTTTCTAGATGTAAAAGTTTGAAAAGTCTTTTCCCAGCCTCGGTGGCCAAAAGTCTTGAACAGCTTGAGAAACTATACATTAATGATTGTGGATTGGAGGAAATTGTTGCAATGGAAGAAGGATCAGAAACAACGACTAAGTTTGTGTTTCCACGACTAATCTCCCTAAGTCTTGAAATGCTGCCTGACCTCAAGTGTTTCTATCAAAGGAAAACACACATTGGAGTGGCTATCACTGAAAAAGTTGGAGATATACAAATGCGACAAAGTGAAGATTGTTGCTTCGAATGATTTAAACTTCCCAAATACAAATGAGTTGGGCCATCATCTTCCGATTCAACAGTCTCTCTTTCTGATTGAAAAGGTATGATTCGTTCTTGTTTCTTTGTTAATCATTCAAAGCTCAATGTCCATCATCTTCCGATTCAACTATTTTAGTGTAGTTATCTTAAAATAATCCAACATAAAGTAAAATTCATAACGATTTGTTAATACTTAATAACTAGTGGGATTAAATATAAGTACTAGGATTAGGAGCCCAATGGCCAGCTGTAGCCTAATTGTGTTAAAGCTATACATATTAACTTTTAGCTCAGCAATCTCTTGCTCAAACAGAGCTAGATTAAGTTAATGTTCAAAACAAGAACTTTATATATTGGGTAGGTCCATGACAATCTAAAATTTTTTCTTTTTTATTTTTTTTATTTTATGGAAAAATTATGGAGGACTTGAGAATTGAGATGTTGTTCAACTCGTAAAACCTTAAAACTAATTAAGATTCATCTTTGGGTTTGAATTTTTTTTATTTTGCAGTCAAAATTAATATTCAAATTAATGATGTGCTTGGTAGGTCGGATTCTTTATTATTGTTTAATTTTTTAAACTTTTGTTTGTGTTTGGTTCTAATATATTTTCAGAATTTTGAGTTCGACACATACGTCTTTCTCATAATAGTTTTTTTGTTTCAGTTTATTCTAAAATTTGTTAAAGCATAAGGATTACAGATTTACAGTAGGACAGGTTTGATTGGCTTCTCTACCCATCCTGATCCTGTATCAGTTTGATGTTTTTTAAAATGGTTTGGTATGGATTTGGGTTAAAAGTTTGAGTTCCAATAGAATTTGAGTGAGAATCAATATAAGTCCACTTGATTTAAAGCTTTGTGCACAATTTTGCTAAAGATTCGTCATATTTTGTTGCTTATTTATATCTTTAGCAAATTTGTTTATGGACTTTTCTGATTGAACAATTTGTTTATGCCTCACCTTTAAAACCACTAGTGGCAAACTCTGTGCATATATATACTGTTATATTGAACAATTTGTACTCACCTTTATCTATTCAGCCTGTTATATTTTTCACCCTTATTTCTTAAAATAATCATTAAAACTTTGTGCATATATATATATACTAGTACTTTTGTGCCTAAGTGATCTTGTTAGCAACCAGATCCCTTGAAAGGAACAATAAGAACATCAATGCACAAAGTTTTATAAAATAATCATTTTAATGCGACAAGATTTAAGATAAATTCTGTCTCTACTTGAAAATTTTTGGGAATATTATCCCAAACTTGCTTAAAAACCTCTAAATTTTCCTTTCTTTTGTTCATTTCTTTGATCTCTCCTAGGATACACTCTCTAACTTGGAAGAACTGAAATTGGATTGGGATGATACCATGAATCAGACATGTGGTCGACTTCTAACAGAGTCTTTTTGCAAACTAAAAGTTCTCAAGTTGTACTGCAAAGATGATAGATCCACAGCGTTCCCTTGGCTAATTGTTCAAAGATTATACAATCTTAAGGAACTTCACATCCGTGATTTTTTCGACGAAGAAATTTGCGCATGTGGACCTGTCGATATGGAACGACAATATTCCGGGTTGCTCGAACGTTTGATGAAGTTACATCTATCTAAAATGCCCAAGTTGATGCATCTGTGGAATGAAAACTCCCAAAAAGGCCGTGCTTTTCAAAATTTGGAGATTCTAACTGTATCTGATTGCGGCAGATTAAAGAATTTAATGCCATCCTCTGTATCTTTTCAAAATTTAAACCGCTTGGAAGTATGGCGATGTCATGGATTGATGAGTTTATTAACTTTCTCAGTTGTCAAAAGTTTGGTCAAACTCATAAGTATGAGAATATATGAATGCAAAAGAATGGAAGAAATAGTCACAAACGAGGAAGGAGGTGAAGCAGGAGATGAGATTTGTTTCAATCAATTGAAACATTTACAGCTTCATGGTTTACCCACCCTGAGAAGCTTCTACTTGGGTAATCGCATCATCAAATTCCCATCCCTGGAAAGAGTAATTGTGACCGGATGCCAGGAATTGAAGATCTTCTCTAATGGAGTCTTAAGCATGCCGAAGCTAAAGGATGTTAGACTGGTGGAAGAATATAAAAGGTTTTGGTGGGAAGTCCCAAGACAAGAGTTACAGGAGAGAGATCTTAATATCACCATAAAAAGATTTTGGGAGGAAAAGTTTGATACATGCGTGGGACAACTATTCACGGAGAAGGTATGTTTTCACACTCTTATGTAATTCTATTTCTTAAAGCATTTTTGTTGGAGTAAACACAAGATGCTACGCGCTTTAGACCCATCACATATGACATATCTAATATCTTCATTTTCATGGTGACACAACCTTGGTAATATATGCATAATACTTTACTTGCCATTGTTAATATTTCACTTTGTCAAACTGTCCCAAATTTCCGAAAAAAAATTACGAATGCAAACACACTTATATTTTAAAAATAAAAATAAAAATTAAATTTATATTTAATTTAATTTAATTTGTGTGATGATATACAAGCGATTTATATTTGCCTATAAAAATTAAAAATTAAATTAAACCCACAAAAATAAAAATAAACACAGGGAAAGCCCATTAAAGCCCACACAATTGATCTTGAAAAAAACACAGCGGCTCCCATGCATTAGCATGCGGGGTTGATACTTGGTTCTCATCGATGAAGTACAAGTGACCAATGGATGACACAAGAGGAGAAAAATTTATAGACAAGTCTAAATAAGTAAATTAATATAACATAACTGAGTTCAAACCATAAGTTTAATTTTTTGGGTTTAATAGTGTCCCTATATATTATATTAAAGCTTTATTTGGGCGACTTGGGCATTTGGCCCAGTGGTAATTCCTCTTTCCAAAGAGTCCCACCTCTCTATGAGGTTGTGGATTCAATCCCCAGGATCTCAAAAAATATACGTGTGTGTGAGTTTAGATTTGAATTTCTATCATATAAAAAAAAAAAAAAAACCCTTATTTGGAGTCTCCCATGGTGTTATCCCCCCAACTCTTTAGGACAAGAGTAGAACTAAAAGCTAAGTCTTCTATTATTATGAGTCCGTTTGGTAACCCATTTCCTTACCATATTTTTTGTTAAAAGTACGTTTTGAAAATGAAGCTTTGAACTTCATTCCCAAAACGTGATTTTTAAGGCAATTTTTTTTGCAAACCATGTTTTTTTTCTTCTTACCAAACACAAAATTTAGGTTTTACATTTTCAAAATGTGTTTTATGCCTTCCTAATGGGATTCCAAACGGGCACTATATATGGTATAGATATTGAGCTTTAGATGCTAATTTTTCCTTTGGAAAACATCATGAGTTGTTAACGAGTTGAGCTACATTGCTACAAGCAGGCTCTTGACTTTTTTACTTTCTTTTGGGTTTTCATTTCAATACTCCAATTGTATATTAACCGTGCCCATTTTATATTTATAAATTACTATCTATTAACACCCCCCCCCCCCCCCCCCACCAAAAAAAAAAAAAAAAAAAAATCCTCTCAAATTTATAGGTAAAGTATAAACTAGTCTTCTCAACCAACTAATTTCTTTAGCTGCCTCATGATGCGGCTCTTTGAATCTTTCACTCTTTGAATATTTATTAATCATGTTTGAAAGGGATCCGGCAAAAAAGAAAAAATCATGTTTGAAAAGGCTTTGGCGGAATAATTTGCTTCCGCGCTTCCATGTATATATTTTTTTTTTTTTTTTTCTTTTTTTATAATAATTGCCTTACTTTTTTATCCTCTTGGTTTCTTTGCAAGTTGAATCCAAATCTAACATATACAGTAAATTTTATATATTTATATATGCACTCAGGGTATACATTTTTAATTTAATTTAAAAGTGTGAGCGTCTTTTCATATACATCTAGCTTACACATATAAAGTTCCATTTTATATATGTACTCATATTTCTCCTAGTGGTTTTAGCAAAAAAATAAAATAAAATAAATTTCTCCTAATGTTTAGGTGCTCATTTCATATTTAAGAATATGAATTTCTCTTATGCTAATAAAAGATAGAAAATAATAAGATTTTGTACATAAGCTAATATTCCCATATATACGTAATATAAAGACCTGTAAGTTATAGTCAATGTGGTTGTTATCGTTACTTTTGTTTGAATGGAGAATCATATTAATTTGTTCTTGTGAATATTGTTGGATCTTCTATTTTTTTTTTTGAGAAAAACTTAGATATCAATTGCATATATATATTTGGTGGATGAGAATGAGATTTTTCATTATATTATGATGTAGTGTTGTGTTGTTTTGGGATTAATTTTCTCTTTCACCTCATTTATTTTTTATTCGTTTTTCCTTTTGTCCGTTTTGACCTTTTTTATTGTAGACCAATGGAAGCACAAGTGAGGAAGGACAAGAAAATACCGGTGATGACTTGGAAGATGACTCAAAGTAAGATTCAAGTTTGGATGGAGAGGAAATGCGGGTCTTAACTTGGAGGATGACTCGAAGTTATAAGATTCAAGCGAGGATGTAGAGGAAAATGCTAGTGATGACTTTGAGAATGACACAAAAGGAATATTGATCTTTTAATTTATGAATGGTTGAATGCTAGAACGATATAAATTTATTGTGGGTGTTGAATGCTTAATACTCTTTTATGTGTGATGTGTGTTGTACTCTTTATTTGTTTTAAAGTACTTTAAATCACTATTGGATCAAAATGCCCACCAGAATATAATTTTTATGTGTGATGTACTCTTTTATTTGTTTAAAGTTATCTTACATTTTCTTTGCTAATGATCTTGGTTAGTAAGTTTATATCAATATTTTTTGAGATGAAGTTACTGGGGATCAAACCCTAGACATTGAAACACAACAAAGGTTGAGGTACCATTAGGACGAAAACCCATTGCCAAGTTTATACTGAACTTGCTTGGCAAAGATTGAGGTTTCGCAACAATCGGTCCCAAATATGTCGTTGTCTAGTGAAGTCAAACCAAATTTAATATATATGTATGTGATAGCGGACTTAAAATATGAAATCAAGCTTCAAATTAAACAAGCTCAATCAGGTCTAGTTCGTTTCCAATTCCAATGAAGAGGTAGGCAACAAAAAACACAATCCACTTCCCATTTAACTCAAACAACCCCAACCAATCATTTATTTCTAGTATACTCGACTTGGGCCAAAAATCTAGCCCACCCCCTTCAGTCCAATCTCCTTCTCGTTCAGTATTTCATTAAACACACAAATCTCCTTCAACTTCATGTCAAGCCCAGTCTGGATACTCAGCCCAAGAACTCATCGATTTTGAACCAAACATAATTCTCACCAATCAAAATATCCCATTAGGCCTCTCGCTCGAGTATTCATAATGAAAAAGAAATGAAAAAAAAAAGAGTAAAAAGTATCTTTTCCTTACGAATGTGACCAAAACGACATATTAAAATCCAAAATTTTAAATTTTAAAGTTTAATCAAAATGACTCAAAATTTAGAGGGTGAAATTTGCAATTTAGTCCCACCCCTTGCGGCTCAACCCCTAGCTAATTATTAATGCTTGAGTTATCATTAAAAAAAATTATTGATTGCATAATATTTTTTTAAAAAAAAATTGTTTCTTTCTTGAGAAAAATAATATTTGTTTTTTGTGAATATCAAATTTTATTTCTCAAAAGAACATATTATATCATAATTCATTAGGACATAATGTATTATATTATAATCCAAAATCTATTTATAGTAATCTTATCAAAAGCAGGTTTAATCAAGTTCTGAATGATCCAAAAAGAAAAATACTGTAAAATTTAATAATTCAATAATTGGTAGCTATTGAAGAAAGGCTTAATCAGCTCAATAATTCTGCCTCCCACTATCCAATGTGTGGAAGAAAGGCCAAGGAAAAGAAGACAAAAAGACTAAAAAATAGTTTACAAACTACTTTGTTTTTGCTTAATAAAGTTACAAGCCACTTATTAAAGGTAACTGTTGTGTCCCAATCCTATAGTCTCATCACCATTTGTCATTTACCAACTAATAATTCAAAAGATTCATCACACATTGTGCAGCCAGCATTTTAAAACATCAAGAATAATTATAAAGCATATCAAAAAAAAAATAAAAAAATAATGGTAAAGTGAAAGAATCGTTGAATTGATTGGTCACCCATATTACGAATAGATACGGTCATGGGACAAGTCTTTCACAGTTGAATTGGAAATCACTAGTTCACACATATACACTACAAAAAACTTGGTTTATTTCGACCCATTTATTTCAAGGATTCATTAAAAACCCTCGAAATAAGTCTGTTAATGAGAAAAATATATTACACCTATTTCAACGGTCATTAATAAACCCTCGAAATAATCATGAATAAGGGAATGGAGTCCACCTAATTCAACGTTCATTAATTAAAACCTCGAAATAAGTATTAAAAAATGAATTGAGTCCACCTTATTTCGACGGTCACTAAAAGCTTCGAAATAGATAAAATAAAATAATAACTAATCGTTCTCTCTTTTCTTTCTCTACCTCTTCGAAAGAGAGAATCCCTCCTCTCCTTCTCGTTCATCTATCAACTATATTTCAACGACCACTAAACTTCCTCGAAATAAGCCATAAAAAGAAGTCTCGCGCGCTTATTTTGGCTAAAAAACGAATTGCTTTTTCATTTGCTCTCCGACTCTCATTTTTGTTTGGTTGCCGAGAAACTCAAAGCAGGATCGCCGTTGATGCATCTGCAAGTCCAACCGATTTCGTCACGAAGGTTTTTCTCTCTCTCCTCTTTTTTCCTTCTATCTTTCTTTCCTTATTCTATTCTCTAGAAGAAAACCTAGAATTTTGTTTCGATTCTCGATTTCCAGCCATGATTATTGTATTTTAGATTAATCCTCTCTATTTTCTTTTCCTTCAATTCCTTCCCCGTTTCTCTCTCTCCCAATTCACTGAAATCTAGGGCACGAATCAGCAAGCGAGCCCTGGAAATGCTCAAATCTGGGGCTTCTCAGGTCACTACTGAGGAACTCCCTTATGTTAAACCCGATTCTTCTTAATCTGGCTTAGGTTTTCTTTGTATCTTTGATTGCAATGCTGGTATGCTCTTTGTGTTTTTGCTGAATTGATGCTTGGCCTTGTAGATGATTTTGCCTTATTACTATTTTTGTTGCTGTTAAATATTATGTTTTGGCGAGTGAATTAAAAGGGAATGCTATACGGGTTGCTTAACTATTGTATTGTATAATTGTTTATATTGAGATTACCAAAAAAAATAATTGTTTATATTGTGAATTATATGTTTACTGTCATTGTAGATTAGTCAAATGCATCAAATTATATGTTTACTGTCATTGTAGATTAGTCAAATTGCAGTGATGTGGTTCTTGAAATCTTCTATAGTAAGCATATC
>OU015761.1:30850063-30888727 GCA_907173295.1 Fagus sylvatica | reverse complement strand
ATATTTGAATGAATCGCTCTTCTCCATTTTTCTCAGACAAAACACTAAAACCCGAACTTATTCAAAGTCCGATTTCAAAATTAGACTTCAATTTATTTCAGATTAATATTAGGACCAAAAAGAAGGTAGAGAGAGCGAAAACTATAATTTAAGCCGTTGAATTTTCAAATGATCAAAGATTAGAGACTATGTTGAAATCGAAGCTCTTGAACAGTAATAAATTTTTCTTATTCGTAATTTAAAAAGAAAAAAAAAATGAGATTGGTTTTTTTTTTGAGGAATTTTTTTTTTTCTAAGATTGGCGGGACTGGGAAAATTGATGACGCAGGCGGTGAGCGGGGAAATTTGGGTTTTCCTTATTGCAACAAAACATTTTTTTGATATAAAATTTTTCTTATTGCAACAAAACATTTTGTTGCGATATAAGATTTTTCCGATTTCAACCAAACATTTTGTTGCGATATAAGATTTTTCCTACTGCAACAAAACATTTTATTTTAACAGTCATAACTATTGCTTCAACCACTAGTTTCGTTGTAATAAATTATGTAAATAATCTGTTGCAATGATATTTTGCAACCTATTGCAACAATTTATTTTTGAAGTAATAAATTATCAGTTTTTAAGTAATTATTGCAACGAAATTTAACTAAATGATGTAATAGTAGGTGTATTACCACAATTATCACTTTTGTTGTAATAAGATTTGTTGTAATAGGTATATTTTGTTGTAGTGACTATAAATGGATGCTGCACAATTTGAGATTAGCCTCACCTTCAAAAGAGAAAGTATATTTCAATACTTGATAGAAGACCACTGCCATAACATAAGGCTTACACCTCTTATGTAAAAAAGTCCTTACAATATCAAAAAACAACTCACTTATTTTGCATTTATACATCCAAATATACAAAAATTCAAGTCAATTATAACATCATGAAAAAAGAAAGAAAGATACAAATTTACGAAACATGTAATTAATTATGAAAATTTGAGATTTCAATAGAAAGGTATTAGAGGAAGATAGGATTATAGAGAATGGTTTTGTTTTTTTTTGTTTTGGTGTTCAGATCATTCCCACCATTATTTTGAAAAATAGAAGCATTATATTGTATTTACAAAAATTGTATATTAACAAATGAAAGGGCTAGATTAATATTATTAATTCCACAATATACTAACTTTTTCTCATTAGCATTGAACATTTTGCTCCAATATTATTTTCACCTAATACTATATTGACAAATCAATACATTAATTTGACATAAATTTTACATGTAGATTAGGCCAAAGAGCATATGGAAAAATATGGGGTGCAAAATCGCATATATAACTTAAAGATATACTATCCGTGAGATTCATATTATACGTGTGAACAAGTGATTTCCAATTTAAGTGTGAAAGACTTGTCCCATGACCGTATCTATTCGTAATAATATGGGTGACCAATGAATTCAACAATTCTTTCACCTTACCATTATTGGATTATTTTTTTTATGCTTTATAATTATTCTTGATGTTTTAAAATGCTGGCTGCACAATGTTTGACGAATCTTTTGAATTATTAGTTGGTAAATGACAAATGGTGATGAGACTATAGGATTGGGACAACAATTACCTTTAATAAGTGGCTTTTAACTTTATTAAGAAAAAAAAGGTAGCTTGTAAACTTTTTTTTTTCAGTCTTTTTGTCTTCTTTTCCTCGGCCTTTCTTCCACACATTGGATAGTGGGAGGCAGAATTATTGAGCTGATTAAGCCTTTCTTCAATAGCTACCAATTATTGAATTATTAAGTTTTACACTATTTTTCTTTTTGGGGCATTTAGAACTTGATTAAGCCTGCGTTTAATAAGAGTACTATAAATAGATTTTGGATTATAATATAATATATTATGACCTAATGAATTACAGACGTGGAGAAGAAGTGAAGAGCAAGAGCTTAAGGGGTGGAGCGCGGGTGATGGGTGAAGGACGCCGTAACCAAGCGCCTCCCCCACTCATTGTTGAATGGGGATTTATTTTGTTTTTCATAACTTAAGGGTATCGGTTGAATGGGTCATTAATGGATCAATTAAATAAATCCGAGTCTAATTGTTGATATGTAAATTTAATTTTAATAAATAAATTGACATATAAATCAAAATATATCACATCATCTTTCCGTTAGCCATGTAGGCAAGCAAACTAACGGAATTGGATGAAGGGATTAATTGCGCTCAGTTTTGAAACTTTAGGGATCAATAGCGTTTATTTCAAACTTCAAGTACCAAAAGCGCTCAACGAGTAAACTTTAGGGACCAACAATGCATTTTGGCCTAGAATGTATTCTTTTGAGAAAAAGCATTTGATATTCACCCAAAAAAAAAAAATGAAAGAAGAGAAATAACATTTGATTTATGTTAATTTTTTTAAGAAAGAAACTTTGATTTATGTTAATTTTTTTAAGAATAATTTATTTTTAAAATATTATGCAATCAATAATTTTTTTAATGATAACTCCAGCATCAATAATTAGCTAGGGGTAATCCTGAGAGGTAACTCAACTGGTCCGACCTTGTGTGTGCTCTCCAATGGTCACTAGTTCGAGTCTCCTCAGGGCCACCTACCCAAGGCAAAACCTTACGCCTATCGTGGAATAAATACTAGTAGGGTATTGCGTATCCCAATGGGATTAATCGAGGTGTGCGTATCTATGGAACGCTGACCTGGACACCCAAGATTATCAAAAAAATAATTAGCTAAGGGTTTAGCGTCAAGGGGTCAGACTCAATTGTAAATTCCACCGTCTTAGTTTTGAGTCATTTTGATTTTACCCTTTCAAATTTCAAATTTTGGATTTTAATCCCAAATGTTTGATAGGGTTTTGAATCTCATCCTTCCATTCATGTCCATTAATGACATGATTGTTATGTGTCATCCAAGTTCTTTTGAATACGTGGTTTTGATCACATTCGTTAGGAAAATATTAATTTTTTACTTATTTTTGTTTTCATTTCTTTCTCATTATGACTGCTGGAGCAAGAGGCCTAATGGGATATTTTGTTTGGTGAGAATTGTGTTTGGTCCTAAATCGATTAGTTTTTCAGTTGAGTTCTGGATTGGGCTTCACATGAAGTTGAAGCGGATTTGCATGACTAATGAAAAACTAAAAGACCAGGATATTGGACTGAAGTGGGTGGGCTAGATTTTTTGCCCAAGTCAAGCATACTAGAAATAAATTGTTGGTTGGGCTTGTTTCAGTTAAATGGAAAGTGGATTGTGTTTTGTCTTGCCTACCTCTTCATTGGAATTGGAAACGAACTAGACATGAGCTAGTTTGAATCTCGAACTTTTGCAGTTTGATTTCTTATTTCCAAGTCAGCTATCACATATATATGTATTAAAGTTAATTCGACTCTTCTAGATGACGACATATTTAGGGATTGATTATAGAGAAACCTCTATCTTTGCCAAGCAAGTTGAGTATAAACTTGGCTATGGGTTTTCATCCTAATGGCACTGGCACCTCAACCTTTGTTGTGTCTCAATTTCTACAGTTTGATCCCCTGTAACTTCATCTCACAAAAAAAAAATTGATATAAACTTACATAGCAAGATCATTAGTGAATAAAATGTAAGATAACTTTAAACAAATAAAAGAGTACATCACACATAAAAATTATATTCTGGTGGGTATTTTGATCCAATAGTGACTTAAAGTACTTTAAAACAAATAAAGAGTACATCACACATAAAGAGTATTAAGCATTCAACTACTACAATAAATTTATATTTTTCTAGAATTCAACCATTAATAAATTAAAAGATCAATCTTCCTTTTGAGTCATTCTCAAAGTCATCACTAGCATTTTCCTTTACATCCTCACTCGAATCTTATAACTCTGAGTCATCTTCCAAGTTATCACCCACATTTTCCGATCTCCATCCTAACTTGAGTCATCCTCCAAGTCATCAACAGCATTTTCTTGTCCCCCCTCACTTGTGCTTCCATTGGTCTACAATAAAAAAATAAAAAAAAAGAAGGTCAAAATGGACAAAAGGAAAAAATGAATAAAAAATCCCATTCTCATCCAATATAATAAAAAATCTCGTTCTCATCCTCCGATATATATATGCAATTGATACCTAAGTCAGAAGATCCAACAATCACGAGAACAAATATGATCTCCATTCAAACCAAAGTAATGCCCACCATCACCACCATAAGGCATCCATATATTAAACGATAACAACCACATTGACTATAACTCACAGGTACAATATTAAACGATAACAACCACATTGACTATAACTTACAGGTACAATATTAATTAGTGTCTTTATATTAGTGTAAGGGAATGATATATGCTTATGTACACAATCTTATTATTTTCCGATTATATCTTTTACTTAGGTCATTAAGAGAAATTCATTATTCTTATATATGAAATGAGCACCTAACCACTAGGAGAAATTTTTTCTATTTTATTTTTTGCTGAAATTCATTATTCTTATATATGAAATGAGTACATATATAAAATGGACCTTTATATGTGTTAGCTAGATGGTAAATATGAAAAGATGCTCACACTTTTAAATTAAATTACAAATATATTTGAAATGAAAACCTAAAAGAAAGTAAAAAAGTCAAGAGCGTGTTTGTAGCAGTCTAGTTCAACTAGTTGATAATTTATGATTTTCACCAAAGGAGACATCCAGCCTCCAGGGTTCAAATCCCCCCTTCCCCTACTATAAAATTATCAAAAGAAAGAATAAAAATTAGCATCTAAAATTCAACATCTATACTATATATAATAATGGAAGACTTAGCCTTTAGTTCTACTCCTGTCCTAAAGAGTTGGGGGGATAACACTTTGGGGGATTCCAATTAAGGCTTTAATATATTTTATAGGGACATTACTAAACCCAAAAATTTAAATATTTGGTTTGGACACAATTATTTTATATTAATTCACTTATTTAGACTTGCCTATGGGTTTTTATCCTCTTGTGTCATCCATTGGTCACTTGTACATCATCGTTGAAAATCAGGTGTCATGAGCATGGGAAACACCTTTTTTTTTTTCAAGATCAATTGTGTGGGCTTTAATGGGCTTTCATTGTGCTATGTACACTTGTGTGGGCTTCAAGATCAATAGAGAGAAAGTGTGAATTTTTAAATTTTGTGAGTAAATAATATTTAGGAATGAATATTTTCCTACTTTACTTTTTCAGTTTTTAAGAAAAAGTATTTTGTTTTTTTATTTTTATAATGGAGAAATTGTTTTATTAATTGTAGTGCGGTTAACAAGTAGTTAATAAAAGACGAATTTGAGGTTGAATTGACTTGACAAACCACATCTTGACTCTCACTTCCTGGCAATTCTCTCATTTTTATGTCTATAAATATTTCAATTACAAATAATTTATATATATTCATAGATCCATAGAAGTGTGTTTGTATTACTAATTTTTTCGGAAGTATACAGGGACACAATACAACTGACAAGTATATTAACAATGGCAAGTAAAATATATTTACCCAAAAATAAATAAAAATCAATGGCATGAGAACATACCTTCTCCGTGAAGAGTTGTCCCACGGATGTATCAAAGTCTTCCTCCCAAAATCTTTTTATAATGGTGTTAAAAAAATCTTGCTCCTGTAACTGTTGTCTTGAGACTGGCCACCGTTTTCCATTATATTTTCCCCAAAGTTCAAAACCCTTTAGCTTCGGCATGCTTAAGACTCCATTAGAGAAGATCTTCAATTCCGGGCATCTGTCAACATATACTTCTACCAGTGATGGGAATTTGATGGTGTGATTACCCAAATGGAAGCTTCTGAGAGTGGGTAAACCATCAAGCGACAAAGTTTTCAATTGATTGAAACAAATCTCATCTCCTGCTTCACCTCCTTCCTCGTTTGTGACTATTTCTTCTATTTTTTTGCATTCATATATTGACATACTTGTGAGTTTGACCAAACTTTTGACTACTGAAGAAGTTAATAAACTCATCAATCCATGACATCTCGATACTCTCAAACTGCTTAAATTTCGGAAAGATACAGAGGATGGCATTAAATTCTTTAATCTGCCGCAATTAGATACTCTTAGAATCTCCAAATTTTGAAAAGCACGGCCTTTTTGGGAGTTTTCATTCAACAGATGCATCAACTTGGGCATTTTAGATAGATGTAACTCCGTCAAACGTTCGAGCGACCCGGAATATTGTCGTTCCATATCGACAGGTCCACATGCGCAAATTTCTTCGTCGAAAAAATCACGTATGTGAAGTTCCTTAAGAGTGTATAATCTTTGAACAATTAGCCAAGGGAACGCTGTGGATCTATCATCTTTGCGGTACAAGCTGAGAACTTTTAGTTTGCAAAAAGACTCTGTTAGAAGTCGACCACATGTCTGATTCATGGTATCATCCCAATCCAATTTCAGTTCTTCCAAGTTAGAGAGTGTATCCTAGGAGAGATCAAAGAAATGAACAAAAGAAAGGAAAATTTAGAGGTTTTTAAGCAAGTTTGGGATAATATTCCCAAAAATTTTCAAGCAAGGACAAAATTTATCTTAAATCTTGTCGCATTAAAATGATTATTTTATAAAACTTTGTTCATTGATGTTCTAGATCTCTTATAGTTCCTTTCAAGGGATCTGGTTGCTAACAAGATCACTCAGGCACAAAAGTACGAGTATATATAAACGCACAAAGTTTTAATGATTATTTTAAGAAATAAGGGTGAAAAATATAACAGGCTGAATAGATAAAAGTACGAGTATATATATGCACAGAGTTTGCCACTAGTGGTTTTAAAGGTGAGGCATAAACAAATTGTTCAATCAGAAAAGTCCATAAACAAATTTGCTAAAGATATAAATAAGCGACAAAATATGACGAATCTTTAGCAAAATTGTGCACAAAGCTTTAAATGAAGTGGACTTATATTGATTCTCACTCAAATTCTATTGGAACTCAAACTTTTAACCCAAATCCATACCAAACCATTTTAAGAAACATCAAACTGATACAGGATCAGGATGGGTCGAGAAGCCGATCAAACCTGTCCTACTGTAAATCTGTAATCCTTATGCTTTAACAAATTTTAGAATAAACTGAAACAAAAAAACTATTATGAGCAAGAACGTATGTGTCGAACTCAAAATTCTGAAAATATATTAGAACCAAACACAAACAAAAGTTTAGAACATTAACTTAATCTAGCTCTGTTTCTATCAAAGTTTTGAACATTAACTTATTAGAACCAAACACAAACAAAAATTAGAACCAAACATAAAAGAAATGTACAAAAATAAATAAATAAATTTAAGGTGGTCATGGACCTACCCAATATATAAAGTTCTTGTTTTGAACATTAACTTAATCTAGCTCTGTTTTAGCAAGAGATTGCTCAGCTAAAAGTTAATATGTATAGCTTTAACACAATTACGGTACAGCTGGACATTGGGCTCCTAATCCTAGTACTTATATGTAATCCCACTAGTTATTAAGTATTAACAAATCGTTATGTTTAGCAAAAAAAAAACAAATCGTTATGAATTTTACTTTTTTTGGATTATTTTAAGATAACTACACTAAAATAGTTGAATCGGAAGATGATGGACATTGGGCTTTGAATGATTAACAAAGAAACAAGAACGAATCATACCTTTTCAATCAGAAAGAGAGACTGTTGAATCGGAAGATGATGGCCCAACTCATTTGTATTTGGGAAGTTTAAATCATTCGAAGCAACAATCTTCACTTTGTCGCATTTGTATATCTCCAACTTTTTCAGTGATAGCCACTCCAATGTGTGTTTTCCTTTATAGAAACACTTGAGGTCAGGCAGCATTTCAAGACTTAGGGAGATTAGTCGTGGAAACACAAACTTAGTCGTTGTTTCTAATCCTTCTTCCATTGCAACAATTTCCTCCAATCCACAATCATTAATGTATAGTTCCTCAAGCTGTTCAAGACTTTTGGCCACCGAGGCTGGGAAAAGACTTTTCAAACTTTTACATCTATAAACTCGAACTTCACGCAGATTTTGAAATGTTAACATTGTTTGGGGATCCGAACTCCATACATGCTTTAGTTTCGGAAGATCGAATAAATACAGTATTCTCAACTGAATGGATACCATATCACATATTTCATTAACATTTACCCCTCTAATTTCAAATACCTCTTCTACGGAATTGCAATTTTGTACCCATATGTGTTCTAGATTCTGGAGTCTTCTCAGCATATTGGGTGGAAAAATGTTCATTAGATTTTCACAGTTGTAAACATCCAATCGTTGTAGTTTGCAGAAGGAATCTCGAACGAGTTGGTTGTGCCACATCATCTTCGGGTTATCAATGCCGTAGAGGTATATATTCTCCAAGTTAGGAAATGCAACCTACAATTCTCACATAATTATTGAGTCAATGGAGAATAAGAAGATAGAGAGAAGATCGAAAAAGTTAATTAAATTAGATTTATGTTGAGAATATGACATAGAGACAAACATAGGAAAAGTTATTTAACAATTATACCACGAAGCTAGTAGAACATGGACCAAACTAATAAAAGAAAGGAGGAAAAAATAAATAAACCTTTTAATTGAAGAGAGTAGTCAGTACTCAGTACAATCTTAGATAACAATGCTTTCGAGGATAAAATTCAATAGAATTTCTTAAATTATTTAATTAGGTCTCACAGATTCTATATATATATTCCAAATATATTATGAATTGAGTTTAAATTAATCATATAATGAGAAAATTTTAAATTGGTATGCACTAATTAAATTGATTTGCACTAATATTTAGAAAATAAAATGACCAAACTCGTACTAGTATCAGATCTACTCTAAACATTAGTCTCTAATTTAAACACTTTTAAATTTGTTAATAGTTATTTAATCTTTTTCTTATCTTTACTAAATATATGAGAATTGCCATTGTTTACAATTACTCTAAACGATAATTACTCTACTCTAAACATTGGTATGCACTAATTAAATTGATTTGCACTAATATATATATGAATGAGACATTACCAATAAAGCACTAAAATTTGTGTTTCATGCTCAAACTAAAGATGTACATGTGAGAAGGTTATCAAAATGGTTCAATTATACCTTTTCATTGAAAAGTATGTGACAATCAACATCAGAATGGAAGCCCATCAAATTTGGCAATGTTCCTAGACCCAAAGAACGCAATTGAGTGAACTCTATTATATTTGCCATGACATTGTTGTTGTCGTTGATGTCTATCTCGTTTTCTCTTTCCTTTGCAACAATTTCATTCATTACCTTGCAATTCTGAATCGATATATTCTCGAGTTGCGAAAAACATCTAACCATGGATGAGGAGAAGACAAATATCAAATTATCACAATTTCTCACTTCTAACTTTTTCAAGTTACAAAAAGACCCCATTGCAAGTTGGTCATGACATATCTTTTCCAAATTGCTCATATTGATGAGAGAAATTGACTCCAAGATAGGAAACGCAACCTGTTGACCTCCGATCGAGTTAATGATGTATTGAATCTCAACACTATTTCGAACATATAGATGCTTCAACTGTGGAAAACCTTCTTGATCAACTTCATAAAGAATACTTCTAATACCCTTTCCAGGCTGCAAATCAAGATATTCACAACTTTTCAATAAAATTTTAATCCCGCCCTCTGATTGAAAATTTCTATCAAGCTCAATTTTCAATTTTTTTGAGATTTTAAACTCATCCTCATTCTGATCACTATCATCATTCCAATCCCAATCAGAGCCTATTAATAATTTTATACCTTTACCAACTTCTCAAAAAGCGACGCATTTGGCAAAATCTTGGCATTGGGAATATGTATACATAACGTGGTTAAGAGTGGCAAATGGTCCAACTCTAAAACCCTAGCATTGCTTCTTTCTGTACTTTCTCCATCAACATGCCATTGATTAAAGCTACTTTCATTCATATATCAAGTTCTTCTAACATTTTTTAGATTTGATATAGTTCTTCTAACCTTTTCAGATTTGATAACATATTGCTTGGAATGACTTCAAGTTGGTTGCAACCTTTCAGATCCAACAATTGAAGGTGAGTCAATTGCCCTATTTCCATGGGTAACTTTTTAATGGATGTTGATATGGTAAGAGCTTTCAACTTCTTTAATTCTCCAATTATAGCAACGTCTTCTATCTCACATCTACGCAAAACCAACGCTCGGAGGTTGTGAAGGCTTGAAAGGGAGGATGGAAGTGGAAGACATACTCCACCCAACACTAAAACTCCAAGATCTTTCACCCCTTCAAAAAACTGATTAGGGATTGGTTCAGAATGTTCTTCACCATCCAACAAAATGAATTTAAGTTGTTGACATTCCAACCTTTTGGGAAGCTCCATACACCTAACATTAAAAAGTGAAATTCCAATGGAATCTTTCAGTATTTTCATATTTGACAATTTTTCAAAATGGCTTGAACTTCTTATCGTTAACATTTCCTTCTCTTTGTCTGCAATATAAATGGCAACATCACGAATGACGTCATGCATTTTAATTGTACCACTTTCTTCACCATCTAACAACAAGCAACAAGCTTTTAGACCTTCAACCAATGTGTGCACCCTATTTCTCACCTCTTCCATTGTATAGACATCTTGAAAGAAGTCCAAACCCACCAACAATCTCCACAAAAAAGTTACTGAAATCTCCTCATCTTCTTCGAATATACTACAAAACAAGAATAAAGATTGTGCTTCCTTATTATTTAAAAAATTGTAACTCAACTTTATACTTGGGTATACCTTCTCATGCATCCCTTTTATCCCTATCGGATTTGCCCTTTTTAACTGTTGCAAGGCATCCTTCCAGACTTTTGGATTCTTTTGATTTTTCAATGCGTTCGCAACTGTTGTAATGGCAATTGGTAAGCCCGCACATTCTTCGACAACCTCAACCATGGTAGGTCGCAAATTCAAGGGTTCAGGTAAATCACCCACTATCTTCCCAAACAAGTTTTCAGCTTCATTTTTTGATAAAAGTCCAACAAGGAATAACTCTTGAGCATCCATATCTGTGTTTAATACATCTCGAAATCTAGACGTCAACAATAATTTGCTTCCTTTCTGATTATCCCCAAAAGAAATTCCAAGAGCCTCCAAGTCAAGCTTATTCCAAATATCATCTACAATTACAAGGATCTTCACTTTCTTCAATCGCTCACGTAGTAAATGTGCTTTTTCAAAATCAGTGTCCCCATCTTGAAATGTCAACCCTAATTCTTTTGCAATGTCTTTCTGAATCTGTTTCAAGTTTGGAGTTTGGGATACAACTACAGTAACCACCGTTTCAAATAACTTTTCTTCCATGGCTTGTGTAGCAACTTTTCCAACTAGCATGGTCTTACCCAGGCCGCCCATCCCACATACTCCAATGGCGTGGATATTATCATCTTTCAAAGCCTTCATAATTCCCTCCAAAATTGACTTTCTTGATTCAAAGTCCTCAAAACCTTTAGTAGGTATTGGGGTCACTCCTTGTATAGGCACACGATGTCCAAATGTATGGAAAGTTTCCTTATCTTGAATTAATTTCTTGACATCCAATCCCATCTTATATGCTCTTTTGCTAAGTTGATAACGGGCCTTCAAATTAGGACACCAGCCATGGCAGCATTTCAACTTTGTTTGGCCTTCCTCTTCAAAGTATTCTGGTACCTCTCTAGTGATCTCCTCAACACTAATCAGCCACTTCAGGACGTTGGCTTCAATTTCCTCTACATTGTTTGTAGCAGCTTTAACCTTATCATCCACAATCTTTCTGGCATCCTTAAGCTCGTTAACATCAGTTTTGAGATTGTCAACATTACTTCTGTAGCAAATCAGATAACCCATCTGACGTCCAAGTACTCCAATTGTGTAATCCACAAATTTTTCAAAGATCACTTGAAAAGACGCCGTTCCAATCTCCATTTTTTATTTTGATTATTTTACTTTTTTGTTCTTTTTGGGCGACTGTCAGAAAGCATTTGAAAACAGTTAGAAATCAAAATTGAGGACAACAATGACGGTGGAATGAAATTAAAGGACAGAGCCAAGGGCATACCTTCCCCTTTGGGATATTGATCAAGAGAATTTTTTGGAATAATCTTCTATGCCTTCAAGTGTACTGCGAGTGTGATTGAGAAAACCTGAAAGTTGACAATTAAAAAACCTAAACCAAGTTGACTTTACAAATATGGTTTATTATCGTTTCATTTTAAAGACTTTTTTAAGAAATTAAAAATTCTACTTTAAACATATACTTTATTGATGATAACAAATTAAACCCTATACTTTTAAAATATAACAAATTAAAAATAGCATCAAATTAAACTAAAACCAATAGAACTAAGAAAAAAAAATATATGCTATGTTTGGAAGTTTGGAGGGAGAAGAGAGTAAAGGATAAGGGGGGAAGGAGAGGAGAATGGTTAGCCCTTTCCCCTATTTAGATGTCTTAGAAATTAAGTAAAGGGGAAGAGGAACAATTACACCGCGCCCCCCCCCCCCCCGCCCCTCCTTTGTTTAGATGTTTTAACAATTAAGTACAAAAGGAGAGAAAATAAGAGGAGAATGGTTACATAAATTGACAATTATAACCCACATTTTCTAATTTTAAAGAAACATGTATAAATTGGCATTATAAGGGCATAAGTGACAATTTATTTTTATTTTATTTTTAAATATAAGTGGAACCAGTCCCCTTCACTCCTCCTCCAAATTCCCCGATTTGGGAGAATTAATAATGAGGGGTTTGGAGGGGTATCTTATGCTGTATTCCCTCAAATCCTTCCCCCACCCACTTAAAAAAAACTCCTAAATAAGGTTCTTTAAACATCCCCCTATCCCCTTTCCTCTACCCCCCTCTCATTCCCTTCCATCCAAACATAACAAGCAAACTAATTGAGTGAGAGAGGGTGTACTATACCCCACAACTGTCTGTCGCATGCCGCCTAAGCAAAAACAAAACCATGAGGCTTCGGGCCAAAGCGGACAATATCTTGCTAGGTGAGTGAGGGTCCTAACACATGGTATCAGAGCCAAGGACGACTCTCCTCTAAGGGTGTAGGTGAGGTGTGTGAACCAAAAGTCTCACATCTCTTGAGTGAGTGTCCCTTACTTAGTTCAGATAGGATGATGTCTCACAACCTTGCAAGAGGCCTTTCACTTGTGGGCCTAACCTCCAAGTAAAAACAAAAATTTGAGGTTTCGAACCAAAGCAAACAATATCTTGCTAGGTGGGTGTACTATGGATCCTAATACTATTCTTATCTCTTAGCTTCAATTGTCTTTGTTGAATTATGTGGTGAAATAACCATTAATGTGTGTTAAAAAAATTATTATTTTGAAAACCTTGCAAAGTATTATATGTTTTTTAATTAATTGTTAAAATAATATTTAAGGTAATAGGGATTGCATGTGTGGCCATGATTGGCTTTGTGGGGTTTGACATGGTCAAACATACAGTTGAGATATTTACTCATTTTCAAATATACAAAGTTGTAAGTGGGAGCAGTGAGAAGATAAGAAGAGTAACGTACAAGTACTTGTTTGTAGGAATTGAAATGAGTGTTAAGAACTATTAGAGATACATTGGCCCATGAAGCACACTACTTGTAAAACAAGCAAACCTAGTTCTAGTTAATCTAGGACTAGCATAGTTTCTCTACTATATAAATTATATTGGGCTCATTGTAACAAAAAATAAGGACATAAGGATCTCATATAGTAAAGATGTAGCTGTTAAGGGTTGTCCTTTGTGGACGTAGACCGTTAGGCTGAACCACTTAACTCTTGCTTCCATTTTCTCTTTCCCTACATACACTCAGGGCCGGTTGGGGGGTAAGCCCCACAAGCCATTGGGCTTGGGCAACCCCCCTTAGGGGCAACCAATGAAAAAATAATAATAATATACATAGAAAATAATTTATTTTTATTATTATACGTAAAATAAAATATTAGTATACATAAAAGAAAATTTTCTATTAGTATACATAAAAAAGAATTATTCATTTGGCAACAAACCAACAAATTTAGATATGGAGCAATAGATAACAATTTATTAAACTGTTACATGCATGAAACAGAGTTCATACTTCATTTGTGGCAGGTGGCATGTAGGAGTAGGAAGTGGGGTTATTGAGTTTGTTTCCTATTTTAATGTTATTTTGTTACTGTTTAGAATTATTCGGTGTCTTTTATGTTAGTTTTTGATTAATGAGTTATATTCTTTAGGAGTAGTAGTCCTAGTGGTCCACTTTATTTATTTTAGTAGTTTGGTTATCTGTGTATTCGGTTAGTGAGTAGGATTTTTAAGTGATATATATATATATATCATTATCTCAAAAGTGAAAGTAATTGTCCCTTGTTTTTAGCACAGTGGAGTTCTATTTTATTGCTTTGGAACGTTAGATGCAGTTGTATAAATTTCCCTTTAGTTCTCGAAAAATAAAAATCATTTGAAAAATATTTGTATTTTTCAAAAAAAAAAAAAAATTGTAGTCTATTAGAATTTTGGGAGGTTGGATTTCCTCGATAAACCTATACCTAGAAGTCAAGATTTCCTTAATTACATCCATCACTTTCTTTTAATTATGTTGTTCAGCAATCAATTCTATTTCTTTATTCCTCCAAAAATTGTGAACGTATTAATCCAAACAAAAGTACAAAAAATTTACAAATAAATTTTTACTAATTCGGCAACATAATGTCACAAACACATAATTGGGTCTCAACAAAACAAAAGGCCACTGGCTACCAAAAATACAAATACAAAGACAAATCTCTAATCCATAATCCAAATATCCAAAAATCACCTTGCAATGAGAAGTTGTTTCTTAGAGTTATCATGCTAATTATAAAGCACCATAATCGAGATTACATTTTACTTCATTTTATTTTATTTTTATGTAATTCAATGTAAAAACATAATATAACCTTGATTTTGCATTAAAGTTTTTTAAAAAATTGGACCTTTATTTTTTTTACACTGAAATACAACACCCTGTAAGTTTGGCCAGTTTTGATTTTGTTTCCTAATGTTTGAAAGTTTTTATGTAATTCAATATAAAACATAATATTACCTTGATTTTGCATTAAAGTTTTAATGTTTATCTTGATCTCGGAGATATCCTCCGCAACCTTATGATCAGCTTCCAACTTTTTGAGTATTGATGCAACCCTTGTGCTCTCATAGGTGTGAATGTTATCTGTTGCTTTATTATCAATTTCTCTCATTTTCTTCTCCCAAAACTTGAATTTTGAATCAGGTTCTTCAATCGCTTTAACATCTTCAAAGAAATGCTTTTAGTAGTACCTACTCTATTTGGATTGATTCAACTTGCTCTTTGGCGTAAGATCTTCGAACAATATCAGATGTAGATGGTCCAGTATAAATCAAACCATTCATTTGGCTTGATTAAGATGTGAATAAAGCATTGAACTCTTACCCTTTTTCTTTTTAATTTGATTTTTTTTTTCCTTTTTCCTCTATT
This sequence comes from Fagus sylvatica, assembly GCA_907173295.1. Classification (NCBI taxonomy): domain Eukaryota; kingdom Viridiplantae; phylum Streptophyta; class Magnoliopsida; order Fagales; family Fagaceae; genus Fagus; species Fagus sylvatica. Next base: position 30,873,205 of record OU015761.1, on the reverse strand, counting down.
CTCTCTCTCTTTCACTCATCTCTGACCTGCTCTCTTTCTCTCATTTCTCAGATCGGAGATCGATCTGCTCTCTCTTTCTCTCATTCCTCAGATCGAAGCTCGATCTAGGCTCTCTCTCTCTCTCTCTCTCTCTCTCTCTCTCCTCAAATCGGAGCTGGGTTTAAGGTGTCGCCGGCATAGTGAGCAACACCGTGAGCCATCTCCATCATGGGTGGTTGGGTTCGCCATTTCGTGCCGTTGTGAGCCACCGTGAGCTAATTTTTAGGTTGGTTTGATTTTGGATTTTGGATTTGGGTGTTAGGTGTTGATGGGTTTTGGGTGTATGTGTTTATCTTTTTAATTGGTGGTGTTTGGATTCAGATTCGGGGATTGGGAAGTAGATCTGGGGTCGTGAAAGTTTTGGAACTTTTTGTTTATTCTGTTTGGTTGGTGAGAAAGTGTGGGAAATAAGGAATTTAACATTTGGGTTTGGGTTTGGGGTTTGGATGTTTGGATGTTTATCATCAGGGTGTGTTGAAAACGGCTATGGTGGTTGGAGAACCAAAAAAAATCGAAAAAATGGGAAAAGGACAAAAAGGGAGAGAGAGAGAGTGAGAGGGAGAATTTATTTTAAAGTTTTTTGTTTATATTTTTAATTCAATTTACACGTGGCATGATTTTATTGGGCTAACTAGCACATGTGTCAGGCTTAGGTAACACTTAACGGTCAGGGGCTAACGTTTTTTGGACTGAAGGATTAAAATAAGAACGGAACCAAATGAAGACGAAGCGGATCAAAACTTTCAAACATTAGAGAACAAAATCAAAACTAGTCAAACTTAGAGGGTGTATAGTAACGGTGTACAATGCATTTCAATCTCTCTCTTTTTTTTCTAATATTTAACAATCAGCGGGCAACCAAAATGGGACGAGCTTGGGCAACCCAAAGCTCGGAACCGGCCCTGCATACACTCTTAACATATCCTTCTTTATTCTTTTATATTTATTAACAAGAACTTGACATACTTGTACTAATTTTTAGTAACAAAATGAAGGTTAGGAATTTATGGGTATTTAAATATCCTACAAACGTATTGATAAACTCACGACTGCCTAGACACTACTTCCTCCTTATCTCTCCTATCTTATCTAAAATATTTTAGGCGAAATTATTTTTTTTGTCCCTAAACTATACGTGAAATTCGTTTTTCGTCTCTAAACTTTCAAAAGTTCTCTTTTCGTTCCTAAATTTTACAAACATCTCATGTTTTGTCCTTCTGTTAACCCACCTTAACTTTAATCCTATGTGTCTTAACGAAGTACTAACTTGCTATTTTTTTAACATTATTAAATCTAACATGAATTTTTGTTTTTTGTTTTTAAAAAATAACACACATGACACGAAATCATTGGTCCACTCATTCTTTGTTTTAAAATACCAATCACCCTCAGTCTCACCCAATCCGCCCTCCTCAAATCTTCAAAAATCCCCAGTTTTCACAATATTTCCTCTTCTATTCTCATCGCCAGCACGATTCTTTTAAACTCTGCTCTCCGACACTCAGAGCTAGAAAACTTGACCGTCCATGGAAACAGCTAAAACATGAAGTTACAACTCCATACAAAAGAAAAGGTAGCAACCTGAGAGTGCGTACTCCTTAACCCAACAACAGAAGGTAAAGAGATCTATAACATTTGCAACATCACAAAACAAATTATGGAAGATTAATACACGACATATTATTCACTTGCGTCATTGATGACCATGTGAAGCTTTTCGTCCTCAAAACACTTCTTGGCTTGTTGTCAAATATGTACAGTAGAAATTCATAACCTCCCACAACACGTTCATGCTCAAAATACATATTCAAGATTGATTGGTTTTGGCTTGTGAGAATAGAGGGGGAAATCTGGATGAAATTCTGAAAATTGGGGATTTTTGAAGAAATTTGGTGGGTGTTGTAATTTGATTTTTCGCGTGGGTGGTTCTGGCTGGTGGCGGCTACCGTAGATGAGATTTAGTTGAAAGTTGATTTGAGATTTTCATTTTATTTATTACATAATGAATTAATTAGGTGCAAATTTAAGCAAAGTATGCATGACCCAATGATTTTGTGCCACGTGTGTTATTTTTTAAAAACAAAAAACAAAAACAAATCCATGTCAGATTTAATAATATTAAATAAATAACACGTCAAAACTTTGTTAAGACATGTAAGATTAAAGTTAATGTGGATTGATAGAAGGACAAAACATAGGAAGTTTGTAAAGTTCAAGAATGAAAAGAGAACGTTTTAAAGTTTATGGACAAAAAATGAATTTCAAGTATAGTTTAAGAATGAAAACAATATTTTAACCAATATTTTATTGATAGTTTTTATTTATTTTTGCGTCAGTCTTGTGGTCAATATGGTTTTGTCTATATTTTGTTTCTTGCTTCTTAGTGCTCTGTTTTTTCTCTATAGATCCCTAACTCAGGATTCAGTTGTTGGGTCTTGTAACTCTTGTATTGTCTAGTTTTATTCTTAATAAAATCTTTCTGAAGTACCAAAAAAAATACATGCATAATATTTTTTGAAAAATCAAAATGAAGAACAAATTAAAGTGGGAACTTGGACAACGTACCTATCTCTCGAATATCAATGAACTGAGTTTTTTTCCTTAACTGCTTAGACCACAGAGCAAGGATGTTCACTTCGGTTAATGAGAGTAAACGTGAAACTCATTCCTCCTTTTCTTTTTTTCTTTTTTCCTTTTCTCTTTTCTTTCCCTTTCTTTTTCGCCGCAGAAATAAAAGATCAACAAGAGCTGCATGCATCAAAGGAATAATCAAAATAAATGAATTATAAAAAGGAGAAGTAAGTAGCCATTCATTCAACCACAACAACAACCAAGTCTTAAAATCAAATTTTTGGGAATGGTTATAGATCCTCAAAATTAGAGATGATGACTAGCTGAAAAACACAACAAAAATTAATTCAAAGGATAACTGAATACAAGTATACGGCGTACTCACTTTAATTTAGTCAATGGAGTAGAGTCTTTTTTCCAGCTCCTCGATTTAGACTGCAGATCAAAGATAGTCACACACTTAAAGAAATGGATGTTAAATGAGAATCGATAATGAGAGTGATGGGTGATGAGTGGAGAGTAGTAGCAATGGATGCCCAAATGACAAAGAACAACGCAGATGATGAATTGAAGACAAAAGAACGAAGTGTACCCATGGAGAAAGTGTCAGTAAAGGTACAGAGATGGGGGAAATAATATGATATCACACTCCATGCTGTCTACTATTTTCACAAAAGACTATATTTTGTCATATATAATTCACTAGGCCATTATGTATTATATTATAATAAAATATATATGTATAATAATCTTATCAAATGCAAGCTTAATCAACTTAAGGGCGCTTCATCAACTCAATAATTCTGCCTCCCACTAGCCACTGTGTTGAAGAAAGGCCAAGGAAAAGAAGAAAAAAAGTCAAAAAGAAAAAAGAAAAAGTTACAAGTTCCGTTTTAAAAGCTATTGTCCCAATCCTATAATCCCATTCACCATTTGGCATTTACCTACTAATAATTCAAACCATTCACTCGTAAAACAAACGAATCGTTGAATTGATTGGTCACCCATATTACCAATAGATTCATTCATGGGACAAGACTTCCAAGCTTAAATTGGATGTATACTTGTTTCATATGCTCTTTGGCATGAAATACATGTAAAATTTAAATCAAATTAATGTACTAATTTGTCAATATTGCTTTTGTAATATGAATTAACTAGTCGCAAACCCGTGCACAGAAAAAATGAAAAAATACATAACACTATATGACTAAATATATACTCCAAATAATATACATAAGAAACTGAAATATTATTGAGTATATCAGACACAAAAGGTTTGGAATTTATAGAGATCAAAAAACTTTGGAAAGTCAGTTTGGTTTAACTTAATTTCTCAATTTTTGCAAGTGCTTGTTTGTGTGTATATGTCTGTGTGGGTGTCTGTGTTAGTTAGAAATTCTAGATACACTTTCTAGTCATTACCACCTGAAACTTCTGATAATTAATGAGTTAATATAATAACTTGGACGTGCATTCTCAGATACTTCCAGTCTGTTGATTCCATAATGCATAACTGGACCTAGTTTAGGGGTTGTTGTGCAAGGCTCATTGGCTTAACCCGTATGCTTGCTGATTCTATTTATGATTCTTGTATGTCTTTTTTTCCCCTTTCTAAATGCAGGTATGAACAAAGCTTGTCAGTTTAAAACATGCGAACATTAGCAAGGAGGCCATGATAACAAAATCTTCTATAATGTTGGGCCTTGGAGAATCTGATGATGAGTTGAAAGAAGCTATTGTTGATTTAAGGGCAATTGATGTCGATAATTTGAATTTTTGACACTTGGACAGTATTTACATGCTAGTTAATATACAATACTTCATTCCTTCTCGCTTTGAGAGTCCATGACAAATGAAATCATTTTAACTTGAGCCCTGCTCAAGTTTTGGCATGCAATATTTGCATAGCTTAATTTTATATTGAAAAATTAATACATTAATTTGAATTAAATTTTACATGTATATCATGCCAAAGAGCATATGCAAAAATATGGGGTTGCAGAGCTTAATTTTATATTGAAAAATTAATACATTAATTTGACTTAAATTTTACATGTATATCATGCCAAAGAGCATATGCAAAACCACTTGGGTAATGGCTCAGTGATAATCCCTCTCTCCAAAAACGCCCCACCCTTTTATGAGGATGTGGGTTCGAACCCCGGGATCTTCAAAATATACGTGTGTATGAGTTTAGATTAAAATATCTATCATATATATATATATATATAATATTATATATTATATAATAATAAAAAGAGCATATGCAAGAATATGGGGTGCATAATTACATATATATCTTAAGGATATACTATATGTGAGATTCATATTATACGTGTGTACAAGTTTACTTCCATTTTAATCATGGAAGTCTTGTTGGTCCCTAACGTTTACCCAAGTTGCACTTTTGGTCTTTAACCTTTAAAACACGCAGAAATGGTCTTAAACATTTCAAAATCGTGTATCATTAGTCCTTCTGTCTGACGCCATTAACTTTATATATATGTAGCTAACATGTTGATGATGTGAGTATTTTTTAATTGAGGTGACATTTATTTTCATTTACAACTAGACATATGACGTGGTATACGTGAATAAAATAAAATAAAACCCACCCATCCAATTAAGACCCTACCCATTTACTAAAAAACCCCATTGCTCCTCTCTCTCTTCTGGATTTATGTTCGTCCCTCTCTACCGGAGTGATATTATTTGGGCGAAAGATAGAAACACATCGTTACTTAAATATTAGATAGATATTAAGGGAAGAGAGAAATAGAATCTATTAGATAGATATGACGCCGTTAACTTCAGAAATCATCGCAGTCGCAGACCTACAAGAATCTATTGCAACTCTGATGGAATCATGATTCCATAAAGAAACAACCAACTAGAATTCAACTTTATTCCGAGATTGAGAGCTTATAACATATCTGATTATTCCATATTTGCTTTTCAATTTGTCCAACCCTTTTGTGTTTGGTATATATATATATCTCAAAAATTGAAAGTATAGTTTTTTGTTTTCAGTATTTGCTCCAGTAGAGAGAGAAATACGAGCAGAAATCTAGTAAAGAGAGTTACATAGAGGGAGGTGAGAGAGACGAACAGAGAGAGGGAGGAGCAATGGATTTTTTTAAGTTAGTGGGTGGGTTTTGGGTTTTATTTTATTTTAATTTTAGGAATTTGTGGGTATTTATATATCCTACAAACGTACCGATAAACCACACTAAGAAATCTCATCTAGAAAAACTCTTGCTGCCTAGACACTTCTTATTTCTTCTATCTTATCTAAAACATTTTATTGATAATTTTTATTTATTTATTTATTTTTGCTTCAGTCTTGTGGTCGATATGGTTTGTCTTAGATCAGATTAGTCTGTATCTTGTTTCTTGCTTCTTAGTGCTATGTTTTTGCTCTATATATCCCTGACTCAAGATTAAGTTGTTGGGTCTTCTACTCTTGTATTGTCTTGTTTTCTTCTTAATAAAATCTTTCTAAATTACCAAAAAAAAATATATGCATAATATTTTTTGAAAAATCAAAACGAAGAACAAATGAAAGCCTGGAACTTGGACAACATACCTATCTTTCGAATTTCAATGAACAGAGTTTTTCCTATGCTGCTTAGACCATAGAGCAAGGACGTTCACTTCGGTGAATCAGAGTAAACGTGAAACTCATTTCTTCTTTTCTTTCCCTTTGTTTTATGAGCAACTAAATCTTGAAAACGCAACCACAACAATAAAAGAGCAACAATAGCTGCATGCATCAAACGAATAATCAAAATAAATGAACTATAAAAGTTGAAGTAAGTAACCATAATTCATTCAACCACAACAACCACCAAGTCTTTAACACCAAAATTTTTGGTACTGGTTAGAGATCCTCAATAAACTGGTTAGGATTGGCCACATATATCCAAATTAGAGATGATGACTAGCTGAAAAACACAACAAAAATTAATTCAAAGGATAACTAAATACCAGTATACGGCGTGCTCACTTTAATTCAGTCAATGGAGTAGAGTCTTTTTTCTAGCTCCTCAATTTAGACTGTAGATCGATCAAAGATAGCCACACACTTAAAGAAATGGATGGTAAAATAAGAATCCATAATTGAGAGTGATGGTTGATGAGCAGAGAGTAGTAGCAATGGATGCCCAAATGACAAAGCACAACACAGATGGTGAACTGAAGACAATAGAACAAAGGGTATATCTCTATCTACCAATCCCTTTACTCTTTTCTTTTCTTTTTTTTGGTAAGTATTTGTGTGTACCCATTAACCCATGGAAAAAGTGTAAGTGAAGTTAGAAAGATGGGGAATAATATGATATCACACACCATGCTATCATAATTCACGGAAATACTTAGGTCCTGCTACGGGACTGTTCTGTCACATGTGTCAAAAGTTATAATATATGTGTTTTTTAATAAATTGTATCTCAGGTATGGTAAATGTATGTAATTTGTAATAAAATTAAGTTTATCACAAATATTACTAATGTTATCAGAATTCACACATTTTCTTTTTATAACAATAGACAAATATTTACCACTACAGACGTAATATTTACCACAAAACATACATATTATACCAAAATCAACACCAATCCAGTAGCAGGACCTAAGTCAAAAATACTTAGGTCCCACAGCGGGACTGTCCCGTTGAAGGTGTAAAAAATTGTATCTTTTGTGTATTTTTCGATAAAATATGTGTCATTTGTTGTAAAATATGTGTAATTTGTAATAAAGTTAAGTTTATTACAAATATCACTAATGTTACCAAAATTTACATATTTTATTTTTACAACAATAAATGCGTTTATCACTACAGATACAAAATTTATTACAAAACACCAATATTTTATCAAAACCCACATTGGTCCTGTAGCGGGACCTAAGTGTGTCCCTAAGATTGGTATCCAAGGAAGACTTGATCAACTCAATAATTATGCCTCCCACTGTCCAATGTGTTGAAGAAAGGTCACGGCAAAGAAGACAAAAAGTCAAAAAAAAAAAAAAAAAAAAGGTTACAAGTTGCTTATTAAAAGCTATTGTCCCAATCCTATAGTCCCATCACCATTTGGCATTTACCTACTAATAATTCAAAAGATTCTTCACAAATTTTGCAGCCAACATTTTCAAAGAGCAACAATAATTGTAAGGCATACCAGTTGAAAAAAGAATCCAATGTGTTGAAGAAAGGTCACGGCAAAGAAGACAAAAAGTCAAAAAAAAAAAAAAAAAAAAGGTTACAAGTTGCTTATTAAAAGCTATTGTCCCAATCCCATAGTCCCATCATCCTTTGGCATTTACCTACTAATAATTCAAAAGATTCCTCACAAATTGTACAGCCAACATTTTCAAAGTGCAACAATAATTGTAAGGCATACCAGTTGGAAAAAAGAAGAAGCTGTTATGAACGATTTGATGCCGTCGGTTGGTGAATTGATGCTGTCGGCAGAATTATTCAGTTGATTGATTATCAACTGATAAGATAAGATAAGGCATTATTGCCTTCTTGATTAAGTACTCATTCCGGAGATGAGTTCTGAGGAAAATCGAAATGTTCTAATATTTTAAAAAATACAAATCATTTTCAGAATAGTAATATCAATATGTTGCCACCATCTCGTGTTGTCAATGGAGAAAAATACTTGTTTGAATCTGAAATTTTTTACCCACCTTACTTGCAATTCACCAATATGAACTTATCTCAAAAATTAGGATGCCATATTTATTAATCAAGCTTATTCTATGCAGCGGATCCATGCCAATTGTCACACATACTAAGTTGATGTTGGCATGTGCTATATATTGATGCAATATTATTAATCTACTCAGTGAACTTGCAGGCTTGCAGCCTAATCTTCAGTATCTACTCCTAAATCCTAATTACTGAGTTTTTCAAATGGAATCTCGAATTTCTTAGTCTTAGGCATGCTATGTGTAGTTAAATACCGCAAATGAGATGTAGGTGAAATATGCCAATTGCCAAGCCAATTTCATAAAGCAAACGTTTTCCATAATTTTGATAATAAAAAAGTATACAATTTGGTCACAAAAAGTTTCTTTGTTCTCAGTTTGTGAATTTCTTGGTGGAAGAAGATATGGGGAATCAATACTAATAGTGGTCCTACAAACGACTTATAGAAAAACTGATAGTCGTGGTCCTGGATGGTGACGCAACACTATGCTACAAGGCAAAATTTATTACTTTTATCAGTGTATCGTTGAGAGCGTATAACTAAATATGCGTTGAGATTTTGATTTCAATTTATGCTCCTGTTGGACCCAAATTTCCAATCATGGACCCAAACCTTTCCCTCCAAGTAGAGGATCATGCAATGGCAATAAATAATGGGTAATAGGAGTCATGGAATTTAGATTACCCAAAAAAAGGTTTATCATTTATTGAATAAAAGTACTTGTGATAACTGATATATCATGTATTATTTATTATTATCTTTATCTCTTAAATTTTAGATTACCCAAAAGGACGGTAAATCATTTATTGACACGTGGTAGTTGATACAGTGATGCCCCTTGGAATATGTTGTTGCATTGAAGTTGTAACTTGGATTAGGATACGATGTGCATACGTATGTATTCAATGTTGCTATCCAAATCAGCATATCCTGCATTCGACTGTGGACTTCTTAATTTTGTATCCCCCAGGACTTTGGAACTGAAAAAACTATGTTGTTGCATGGAAGTTGTAACTTGGATACGATCGAGTTAGAACAATGTGCATACGTATGCATTGAAGTAGCTATCCAAATCAAGGATTCCACTGTGGACTTCTTTTGTATCACACATATCAAGAGCTTTTCATTTTTCCACAGCAACAATAATATAACACACTAAAGAAAATCTATAACTTTAAAGTAGATCTATATAGGAGGAGATTGCTAATTAATTGCATGCCATGGAGAAATTATTCAAAACTCGATAGTAATATTTACTTATTTTATATGAATGATAGATCTCATTAACAAAATCTATTATAATTAATGTGAGAATATAGAGTAATACTTCTCAAAATATTAAATAATTAATCGAAATTTTGAGAAAGGAGATATGGAGATCATATTTATGATGCATCATACCTACTAGGCTACAACTTAATGATATGCCATGATGGATTTATCACCACCCACTGCTTCTTTCTTGAATTCTCTTTGAGGCCTACGTGCAATAAATAGGTGGTTTCATAAGTATGAGAATAGCAGTGGACAACGCTAATTTACACAAATTGAATGTTTTATTAAAAGCTATTGTCCCAATCCTATAGTCCCATCACCATTTGGCATACGATAAGATAAGGCATTATTGCCTTCTTGATTAAGTACTCATTCCGGAGATGAGTTCTATATATGAGGAACATTGAAATGTTGTAATATTTATATTCTGTATCCGATAAAATGGTGTGGATGACCACTAATGAAATAAGCTCTGATACAGATACCTCAATCTCTAAATTTCTTGTTCTTGCTTCTCTATATTTTCTTTTAATTTACAATACGTTATCAGCACGAGTGTTCTCTAACCAACTGAGAACGAGGACAAAGAGATTACCCAATTTTCAATGCAGGTTCTTCAGACCCGGTCAACGTGGAGCTCAATCAGCCGTTGGATCGGATCTGACCAAACCACCATCATCGGTCATCTTGCTCAGCTGAATCCAAACAAGATCTGAGCCACTGTCGATCTGTGCGTACGGATCCAGTTCGTGGGTCCTGTTGCCGCTCCGTGCTTCAGACCCGATCTGATCCACGCTTCCGCTGCGGTTTAACCCACGCCGTACTGACTTCACAGAACCAGATCCGAGCCGTGAAAGATGCTACGCCGTTGATGGTTAAGACCCACGGGTCCACAGATCCGGTGATCCGAGCCAGATGAAGCAATGATGAAGCTGACGTGGCGGAACCCTCCGATGAGTCACAGGTGAAGCGGCCTCGCACGCTCGCCTCAGCTCCGATCTGCTTGCGTGCGTGCTCTCCTCTATAACCCGACGCCACCGCTCTCCGGTCAGAAGCGTGGATTTTGAACAGAGAAGAGAGAAAGAGACAGTGAGAGATGGAGAGAAAGGGAGAGGCAGACAAAAGAGAGAAAAAGTTCCGAATAAAAAAGCTTAAAAGGAATCTTTTTGAAAGCTTAAGTTACAAATAACAATAACTCATCAAAAGAAAAAAAAAATTACAAATAATAATATATAATTGCTTATTTACCAAAATGCCATATTTGATTTCTACTCACTATATTACTTTCTTGACACATGAGCGTTGGATTGAGGACGTGGCTAGATCCAGAAACATCTATTGCGATCAGTGCCGAGTTATTGAAGAAAAACAAAAAGAAGAAGCCAATATAGTGAAACACTGTGGAAAATTATATTTTAATAATTTTAAGTTTGAATGGAAAATATTTTTTAAAAAATGAGAAAAAAAGATTGAATGTTAATTATTTTGTAAATTTAAGAATAAAGTGTCATTTTCTTTAAATTAGAGTGTAACGAATTTAGTTTTTTTGAAATAATAGAGTGTCACTATAATTTACCTTTTATATATTCACAATTGCCATTTTAGAATACAATTTCAATTTGTTCTTGCCAATTCAACAAAATCTTGAGTGAAATTATGTTTTTGAAAACACGATATATTTTTTTTAAGGCTATATCACCAAATAACTTTAAAAATAGTGTCAATTTAAATAATTATTATTAAAATAATATTATTTTACAAATTTTCCCATGGTTTTATTGTAAAAATGAAACTTAAAGTTTTGATCATAATACTTCATTCTTTGTGGTATTATTTTAGAGTAGAATTATTTCCATATTTTTTTTTTGTTATTTTCGTATTAATGATACGGAAATAACAAAAATTAGTGTGAAAAATTTCACACCAATTTTTGTGGAAATATAATTTCCCTTATTTTAAGTATTAATCATTAAGCATCCATTAAAATATACAGTAAATTGCTTATGTGATGATAGGTGTTGATATTTAAAATTTCATGTTCCTGATTTGATGGCTCATGTCCTACATTTCCTCTGCATCCAAGAGTACAGCTTGAACGGTGGAAAAAATGTCCTTCAATTTTTGGAGTTCATCTTTGACATTTCAAATAGATCCCCAGTGATCTTCTGCGCAAGAGTAATGATGTAATATTTAAAAAGTATTATACCATAATGACACCCAGGCACAGATTAACAGTATGATAAAGATGAAATTGCTAGAAATGGACAGAGTAAAGGCAGTATGGAATAAATATGCTGCAAATAGAATTACAGTAACAATAATAAAATCTTGAAAAGCAATGATTAAAACAACTGAAATGTATTTAATAAACTTTGAAAACAAACTTACAGATGACTTTGAGATATAGCTTGAGAAATACAAGAGAAGGTTTTGTTTCTGGAAAGGAAAGTGTTTACAAGGTTTGCTTGGATATTTGCTAAAAGAAAACTAAAGTCTGAGAAATTGAGGCGTAAATTGAGGCGTGCCTTGCACCTATCATGATACACGTGTTAGTAGGGTGTTGCGTGTCCCCCTAAAATTAGTCGAGGTGCGCATATTTACGGAACACTAACCTGGACACCCAAGGTTATCAAAAAAATAATTAGCTAAAGGTTGAGTGTCAAGGGGTCAGACTCAATTGTAAATTCCACCGTCTTAGTTTTTAGTCATTTTGATTTTACCCTTTTAAATTTCTAATTTTGGATTTTAATCCCAAATGTTTGATAGGGTTTTGAATCTCATCCTTCCATTCATGTCCATTAATGACATGATTGTTATGTGTCATCCAAGTTACGACGTCTTTTAATACGTTGTTTTGATCACATTCATTAGGAAAATATTAATTTTTTACTTATTTTTGTTTTCATTTCTTTCTCATTATGACTGCTCGAGCGAGAGGCCTAATGGGATATTTTGTTTGGTGAGAATTGTGTTTGGGCTTAAATCGATTAGTTGGGCTTCAGCTGAGTTCTGGATTGGGCTTCACATGAAGTTGAAGCGGATTTGCGTGACTAATGAAAAACTGAAAGAGCAGGATTTTTTTGCCCAAGTCGAGCATACTAGAAATAAATTGTTGGTTGGGCTTCTTTCAATTAAATTATGGATTGTGTTTTGTGTTGCCTACCTCTTCGTTGGAATTGGAAACGAACTAGACATGAGCTTGTTTGAATCTCGATCTTTTGCAGTTCGATTTCTTATTTCCAAGTCAGCTATCACATACATATGTATTAAAGTTAATTCGACTCCCCTAGACAACGACATATTTAAGGATTGATTATAGAGAAACCTCTATCTTTGCCAAGCAAGTTGAGTATAAACTTGGCTATGGGTTTTCATCCTAATGGCACCTCAACCTTTGTTGTGTCTCAATTTCTACAGTTTGATCCCCTGAAACTTCATCTCACAAAAAAAAAATTGATATAAACTTACATAGCAAGATCATTAGCGAATAAAATGTAAGATAACTTTAAACAAATAAAAGAGTACATCACACATAAAAATTATATTCTGGTGGGTATTTTGATCCAATAGTGATTTAAAGTACTTTAAAACAAATAAAGAGTACATCACACATAAAGAGTATTAAGCATTCAACTACTACAATAAATTTATATTGTTCTAGAATTCAACCATTAATAAATTAAAAGATCAATCTTCCTTTTGAGTCATTCTCAAAGTCATCACTAGCATTTTCCTTTACATCGAATCTTATAACTCTGAGTCATCCTCCAAGTTATTATCACCCGCATTTTCTTCTCCATCCTAACTTGAATCTTACTTTGAGTCATCCTCCAAGTCATCACCAGCATTTTCTTGTCCCCCCTCACTTGTGCTTGCATTGGTCTACAATAAAAAAATAAAAAAAAAGAAGGTCAAAATGGACAAAAGGAAAAATGAATAAAAAATCCCATTCTCATCCAATATAATAAAAAATCTCGTTCTCATCCCTCGATATATATGCAATTGATACCTAATTCAGAAGATCCAACAATCACGAGAACAAATATGATCTCCATTCAAACCAAAGTAATGCCCACCATCACCACCATAAGGCATCCATATATTAAACGATAGTAACGATAACAACCACATTGACTATAACTTACAGGTACAATATTAGTGTCTTTATATTAGCATAAGGGAATGATATATGCTTATGTACAAAATCTTATTATTTTCCGATTATATCTTTTAGTTAGCTCAGCTAGATGGTAAATATGAAAAGACGCTCACACTTTTAAATTAAATTACAAATATATACCCTGTGTGCAATTATTTATATAAAATGGGCATGGCCAATATACAATGGGAGTTTTGAAATGAAAACCTAAAAGAAAGTAAAAAAGTCAATAGCATGTTTGTAGCAGTCTAGCTCAACTAGTTGACAACTCATGATGTTCTCCAAAGGAGACATCTAGCCTCCATGGTTCAAATCCCCCCTTCCCCTACTATAAAATTATCAAAAGAAAGAATAAAAATTAGCATCTAAAATTCAACATCTATACTATATATAATAATGGAAGAATTAGCTTTTAGTTCTACTCCTGTCCTAAAGAGTTGGGGGGATAATACTTTGGGGGAATCCAATTAAGGCTTTAATATATTTTATAGGGACACTACTAAACCCAAAAATTTAAACATTTGGTTTGGACACAGTTATGTTATATTAATTCACTTATTTAGACTTGCCTATGGGTTTTTCTCCTCTTGTGTCATCCATTGATCACTTTGTACATCATCATTGAAAATCAGGTGTCATGAGCATGGGAAACACCTTTTTTTCTTTTCAAGATCAATTGTGTGGGCTTTAATGGGCTTTCATTGTGCTATGTACACTTGTGTGGGCTTCAAGATCAATAGAGAGAAAGTGTGAATTTTTAAATTTTGTGAATAAATAATATTTAGGAATGAATATTTTCCTACTTTAATTTTTTAGTTTTTAAGATTTTTTTTTTATAATGGAGAAATTGTTTTATTAATTATAGTGCGGTTAACAAGTAGTTAATAAAAAGACGAGTTTGAGGCAGAATTGACTTGACAAACCACATCTTGACTCTCACTTCCTAGCAATTCTCTCATTTTTATGTCTATAAATATTTCAATTACAAATAATTTATATATATTCATAGAACCATGAAGTGTGTTTGTAAGGTTATTAAAATCCCGATTCGAATCTTAAAATCTTACGATTTTACGATTCAATATTATGAAAACGATTCGAATCTTAATTGAATCTTAAATGTGGTAGAATCTTAATAGAATCCCGATTTGAATCTTAGAATCTTTAGAATCCCGATTTGCTTCCGATTCTACTGCATAAGGTTTATTCGGATTTTTTGAGTTTTTTTTTTTTTTTTTGGGCCTCCAATGAAAATTTAGCTTGTATTGGGCTGATTTTTACTTTTTAGTATGTTAGTAGCCTGCCCTTTTTTTTTTTTTGATAAAAAGTAGCCCGCCCTTTTTTTTTTTTTAATAAGAGAAGCCTGCCCATTTTTCTTTGGAGGATATCTCTTCAGATGATGAGTGGATAGCTGCAAAAGAGAGTCCAAATGAACCAAATGAAGAATGGCCAAGTGTCTTTCATAGGGATGCTCAAGAGGAAGATGAAAATGGTAAGTAGGTTTTAAATCTTGTGAGTTATGACTTATGACTTCCTTATTAGATCTTTATAAAATTTTGAATACAATTTGTTTTTGTTCTTTTTTGCTAGGTGATAAAGATAAAGAAATTCATAATCTTAGTGATTGTGAACTTGAAAATGAAGTAAGAGATTTTGATGATTTTCCCATAGATGATTTAGATGGAAGCAACGACATTTATGGTGAAGGTCTCCCATTAGAGGACAACATTCATCCAATCAATGATAATCTTGGTTTTTAGATCTTGATTATTCACATTGAATAATAAGTAATGTGTTACTTTTGTCACAAAATCACCATTGTGGAAAATGGCTGGGAAATATTTTGATTTATGTAGTGTTATTATTTGGAACATTATGTATCTTTGTTGTTATGTGGTATTAAAACTTGGAACTTGAAAGTTTGAAGTTTGAAATTTGTCATTTGGTATTTAGTAGTTGATGACTTATTGCATTTTATAAATTTTATGCCAAAACTTATTTATTTTTCAATGATTCTTTAACCTATGTTATGAATTATAATTATTTATATATTTTTTATTTACGAAAAGTAGAATCTTACGATTCACGATTCGATTCGCGAAACCCTTCCAACGATTCAAGGTAGAATCCCGATTTTAATTACCTTGGTTTGTATTAGTAATTTTTTCGGAAGTATACGGGGACACAATACAACTGACAAGTATATTCATGGCAAAAAAAATTACCCAAAAAAAAAAAAACAATGGCATGAGAACATACCTTCTCCGTGAAGAGTTGTCCCACGCATGTATCAAAGTTTTCCTCCCAAAATCTTTTTATAATGGTGTTAAAATCTTGCTCCAGTAGCTGTTGTCTTGGGACTGACCACGATTTTGTATTATAATTTTCCCTAAGTGTAACATCCTTTAGCTTCGGCATGCTTAAGACTCCATTAGAAAAGATCTTCAATTCCGGGCATCTGTTAACATATACATTTACCAGTGACGGGAATTTGATGGTGTGATTACCCAAATGGAAGCTTCTGAGAGTGGGTAAACCTATAAGCCACAAATCTTTCAATTGATTGAAACAAATCTGATCTCCTGCTTCACTTCCTTCCTCTTTTGTGACTATTTCTTCCATTCTTTTGCATTCATATATTTCCATACTTGTGAGTTTGACCAAACTTTTGACTACTGAGGAAGTTAATAAACTCATCAATCCATGACATCTCGATACTTCCAAACTGTTTAAATTTCGGAAAGATACAGATGATGGCATTAAATTCTTTAATCTGCCGCAATCAGATACACCTAGAATCTCCAAATTTTGAAAAGCACGGCCTTTTTGGGAGTTTTCATTCGACAGATGCATCAACTTGGGCATTTTAGATAGATATAACTGCATCAAACATTCGAGCGACCCGGAATATTGTTGTTCCATATCGACAGGTCTACATGCGCAAATCTCTTTGTCGAAAAAATCACGGATGTGAAGTTCCTTAAGATTGTATAATCTTTGAACAATTAGCCAAGGGAACGCTGTGGATCTATCATATTTGCGGTACAACTTGAGAACTTTTAGTTTGCAAAAAGACTCTGTTAGAAGTTGACCACATGTCTGATTCATGGTATCATCCCAATCCAATCTCAGTTCTTCCAAGTTAGAGAGTGTATCCTAGGAGAGATCAAAGAAATGAGCAAAAGAAAGACGTATGTGTCGAACTCAAAATTCTGAAAATATATTAGAACCAAACACAAACAAAAGTTTAAAAAATTAAACAATAATAAAGAATCCGACCTACCAACACATCATTAATTTGAAATTAAATTAATTAGTTTTAAGGTTTTACGAGTTGAACAACATCTCAATTCTCAAGTCCTCCATAATTTTTCCATAAAAGAAATGTAAAAAAAAAAAAAAAAAATTTTAGGTTGTCATGGACCTACCAATATATAAAGTTCTTGTTTTGAACATTAACTTAATCTAGCTCTGTTTGAGCAAGAGATTGCTCAGCTAAAAGTTAATATGTATAGCTTTAACACAATTAGGCTACAGCTGGACATTGGGCTCCTAATCCTAGTACTTATATTTAATCCCACTAGTTATTAAGTATTAACAAATTGTTATGAATTTTACTTTATTTTGGATTATTTTAAGATAACTACACTAAAATAGTTGAATCGGAAGATGATGGACATTGGGCTTTGAATGATTAACAAAGAAACAAGAACGAATCATACCTTTTCAATCAGAAAGAGAGACTGTTGAATCGGAAGATGATGGCCCAACTCATTTGTATTTGGGAAGTTTAAATCATTCGAAGCAACAATCTTCACTTTGTCGCATTTGTAAATCTCCAACTTTTTCAATGACAGCCACTCCAATGTGTGTTTTCCTTGATAGAAACACTTGAGGTCAGGCAGCATTTCAAGACTTAGGGAGATTAGTCGTGGAAACACAAACTTAGTCGTTGTTTCTAATCCTTCTTCCATTGCAACAATTTCCTCCAATCCACAATCTTTAATGTATAGTTCCTCAAGCTGTTCAAGACTTTTGGCCACTGAGGCTGGGAAAAGACTTTTCAAACTTTTACATCTAGAAACTTGAACTTCACGCAGATTTTGAAATGTTAACATTGTTTGGGGATCCGAACTCCATACATGCTTTAGTTTCGGAAGATTGACTAAATACAGGTTTCTCAACTGAATGGATACCATATCACATATTTCATTAACATTTACCCCTCTAATTTCAAATACCTCTTCCACTGAATTGCAATTTCTTATGTACAAGCGTTCTAGATTCTGGAGTCTTCTCAGCATATTAGGTGGAAAAATGTTCATTAGATTTTCACAGTTGTAAACATCCAATCGTTGTAGTTTGCAGAAGGAATCTCGAACGAGTTGGTTGTGCCACATCATCTTCAGGTTATTAATGCGGTTGATGGTTATTTTCTCCAAGTTAGGAAATGCAACCTACAATTTTCACATAATTATTGAGTCAATACATACCTTTATATTACCTAAAATAGTGGAGAATAAGAAGATAGAAAGAAGATCCAAAAAGTTAATTAAATTAGATTTATGTTGAGAATATGACATAGAGACAAACATAGGAAAAGTTATTTAACAATTATACCACGAAGCTAGTAGAACATGGACCAAAGTAATAAATAAAGGAGGAAAAAAGAAATAAACCTTTTAATTGAAGACAGTAGTCAGTAGTCAGTACGATCTTAGATAATTTTAAATTGGTATGCACTAATTAAATTGATTTGCACTAATATTTAGAAAATAAAATGACCAAACTCGTACTAGTATCAGATCTACTCTAAACATTAGTCTCTAATTTAAACACTTGTAAATTTGTTAATAGTTATTTAATCTTTTTCTTATCTTTACTAAATATATGAGTATTGCCATTGTTTACAATTACTCTAAACGATAATTACTCTACTCTAAACATTGGTATGCACTAATTAAATTGATTTGCACTAATATATATATATATATATGAATGAGACATTACCATAAAGCACTAAAATTTGTGTTTCATGCTCAAACTAAAGATGTACATGTGAGAAGGTTATCAAAATGGTTCAATTATACCTTTTCATTGAAAAGTATGTGACAATCAACATCAGAATGGAAGCCCATCAAATTTGGCAATGTTCCTAGACCCAAAGAACGCAATTGAGTGAACTCTATTATATCTGCCATGACATTGTTGTTGTCGTTGACGTCTATCTCGTTTTCTCTTTCCTTTGCAACAATTTCATTCATTACCTTGCAATCCCAAATCGATATTTTCTCGAGTTGCGAAAAGCATTTAACCATGGTAGAGGAGAAGACAAATATCAAATCATCACAACTTACCACTTCTAAATTTTTCAAGTTACGAAAAGACCCCATTGCAAGTTGGTCATGACATATCTTTTCCAAATTGCTCATATTGATGAGAGAAATTGACTCCAAGATAGGAAACGCAACCTGTTGACCTCTGATCGAGTTAATGACGTATTGAATCTCAACACTATTTCGAACATATAGATGCTTCAATTGTGAAAAACCTTCTTGATCAACTTCATGAAGAATACTTCTAATACCCTTTCCAGGCTGCAAATCAAGATATTCACAACTTTTCAATAAAATTTTAATCCCGCCCTCTGATTGAAAATTTCTATCAAGCTCAATTTTCAATTTTTTTGAGATTTTAAACTCATCCTCATTCTGACCACGATCATCGTTCCAATCCCAATCAGAGCCTATTAATATTTTATACCTTACCAACTTCTCAAAAAGCAATGCTTTTGGCAAAATCTTGGCATTGGGAATATGTATACATAACGTGGTTAAGAGTGACAAATGGTCCAACTCTAAAACCCTAGCATTGCTTCTTTCTGTACTTTCTCCGTCAACATGCCATTGATTAAAGCTACCATTCATATATAGTTCTTCTAACCTTTTCAGATTTGATAACATATAGCATGGAATGACTTCAAGTTGGTTGCAACCTTTTAGATCCAACAATTGAAGGTGAGTCAATTGCCCTATTTCCACGGGTAACTTTTTAATGGATGTTGATATGGTAAGAGCTTTCAACTTCTTTAATTCTCCAATTATAGCCACATCTTCTATCTCACATCTGTGCAAAACCAACGCTTGGAGGTTGTGAAGGCATGAAAGGGATGAAGGTAGTGGGAGACATAATCCTTGCAAAACTAAAACTCTGAGCTCTTTCACCCTTTCAAAAAAGTGATTAGGGATTGGCGAAGAATTGTCTTTATCATACAAGAAAATGAAGTTCGGTTGTGCATCATCCAACTTTTTAGGAAGCTCACTAAACTTAACATCGGAAAGTGAAATTCCAATGAAATCTTTTAGTAATTTCTTATTTGACCATTTTTCCAAATCATCTGAAGTTCTTATGGTTAATATTTTCTTTTCTTTGTCTGCAATATAAATGGCAACATCACGAATGATGTCATGCATTTTAAATGTACCACTTCCATTACCACCTAACAACAAGCCAGAAGCTTTTAGACTTTCGACCAATGTGTGGACCCTATTTCTCACTTCTTCCACTCTATAGACATCTTGAAAGAATTCCAAACCCACCAAAATCCTCCATAAGAAAGCTATTTCTATGTTCATATCTTCTTCAAATGAACTGCAAAACAAGAATAGAGATTGCGCTTCCTTAGTTAAAAAGTTGTAACTCAACTTTATACTTGGGTATACCTTCTCATGCATCCCTTTGATCTGTGTTGGATTTGCCCTTTTTAACTCTCGCAAGGCATCCTTCCAAACATTCAAATTCTTTTGATTTTTCAATGCATTCGCAACTGCTCTAATGGCAATCGGTAAGCCAGCACATTCTTTGACAACCTCAACCATTGTAGGTTGCAAATTCAACGTTTCAGGTAAATCACCCACTATCTTCGCAAACAAGTATTCTGCTTCATTTTTTGATAAAAGTCCAACATCGAATAATTGTTGAGCATCCATGTCTGTCACTAATACATTTCGAAATCTAGATGTCAACAATAGTTTGCTTCCATTCTGATCATCCCCGAAATAAATTCCAAGAGCCTCCAAGTCAAGCTTATTCCAAATATCATCTACAATTACAAGGAATCTTCACTTTCTTCAATCGCTCACGTAACAAATGTGCTTTTTCAAAAGTTAGTGTCCTCATCGTCAAACTTCAACTCTAATTCTTTTGCAATGTCTTTCTGAATCTGTTTCAAGTTTGGAGTTTGGATACAACTACAGTAACCATCCTTTCAAATAACTTTTCTTCCATGGCTTGTGTAGCAACTTTTCCAACTAGCATGGTCTTACCCAGGCCACCCATCCCACATACTCCAATGGCATGGATATTATCATCTTTCAAAGCCTTCATAATTCCCTCCAAAATTGTCTTTCTTGATTCAAAGTCCTCAAAACCTTTAGTAGATATTGGGGTCACTCCTCGTATAGGCACACGATGTCCAATTGTAGGGAAAACTCCCTTATCTTGAATTTTCTTGACATCCAATCCCATCTTGTATGCTCTTTTGCTTAGCTGATAACGGGCCTTCAAATTAGGACACCAGTCGTGGCAGCATTTCAACTTTGCTTGGCCTTCCTCTTCAAAGAATTTATGTACCTCTGTAGTGATCTCCTCAACACAAGTCAGCCACTTCAGGACATTGGCTTCAATTTCCTCTACATTGTTTGTAGCAACTTTAACCTTATCCTCCACACTCTGTCTGGCATCCTTAAGCTCGTTAACTTGGGTTTTGAGATTGTCAACATTACTTCTATAGCAAATCAGATAACCCATCTGACGTGCAACTACTCCAATTGTGTAATCAACAATTTTTTCAAAGATCACTTGAAAAGGCGTCGTTACAATCTCCATTTTTTATTTTGATTTTTCCCTTTTTTGTTCTTTTTGGGCGACTGTCAAGAAGCATTTGAAAACAATTAGAAATCAAAACGAGGACAACAATGACGGTGGAATGAAATTAAAGGACAGAGCCAAGGGCATACCTTCCCCTTTGGGATATTGATCAAGAGAATTTTTTTGAATGATCTTCTACGCCTTCAAGTGTACTGCGAGTGCGATTGAGAAAACCTGAAAGTTGACAATTAAAAAACCTAAACCAAGTTGACTTTACAAATATGATTTATTATCGTTTCATTTTAAAGACTTTTTTAAGAAATTAAAAATTCTACTTTAAACCTATACTTTATTGGTGATAACAAATTAAACCCTGAACTTTTAAAATATAACAAATTAAAAATAGCGTCAAATTAAACTAAAACCAATAGAACTAAGAAAAAAAAAATGCTATGTTTGGAAGTTTGGAGGGAGAAGAGAGTAAAGGATAAGGGGGGAAGAAGAGGAGAATGGTTAGCCCTTTCCCCTATTTAGATGTCTTAGAAATTAAGTAAAGGGGAAGAGGAACAATTACCCCCCATCCCCCTCCTTTGTTTAGATTTTTTAACAATTAAGTACAAAAGGAGAGAAGATGAGAGGAGAATGGTTACATAAATTGACAATTATAACCCACATTTTCTAATTTTAAAGAAACATGTATAAATTGGCATCATAAGGGCATAACTGACAGTTTAATTTTTTAAAATATAAGTAGAACCAGTCTCCTTCACTCTTCCTCCAAATTCCCCCAATTCGGGGGAATTAATAATAAGGGGTTTGGAGAGGTATCTTATCCTGTATTCCCTCAAATCCTTCCCCCCCCACTTAAAAAAAAAAATAAAAAAAAAAATTCTAAATAAGGTTCTTTAAACCTCCCCCATTCCCTTTTATCTACTCCCCTCTTATTCCCCTCCATCCAAACATAACAAGCAAACCAATTGAATGAGAGAGGGGGTACTGTACCCCACAATCGTCCACCGCATGCCGCCTAAGCAGAAACAAAACCATGAGGGTTCGGGCCAAAGCGGAAAATATCTTGATAGGTAGGTGAGGGTCCTAACACATGGTATTAGAGCCAAGGACGGCTCTCCTCTGAAGGTGTAGGTGAGGAGTGCGAACCAAAAGTCTCACATCTCTTAAGTGAGTGTCCCTTAATTCATATAAGATGATGCCTCACAACCTTGCAAGAGGCCTTTCACTTGTGGGCCTAACAAAGCCCAAAGTAAAAACAAAACTGTGAGGTGGCTATACTATGGATCCCGATACTATTTTTATCTCTTAGCTTCAATTGTCTTTGTTGAATTATGTGGTGAAATAACCCTAATGTGTGTT
This sequence comes from Fagus sylvatica, assembly GCA_907173295.1. Lineage (NCBI taxonomy): Eukaryota > Viridiplantae > Streptophyta > Magnoliopsida > Fagales > Fagaceae > Fagus > Fagus sylvatica. The sequence goes on along the minus strand of OU015761.1, from coordinate 30,850,204 downwards.
AAAGAAAAAAACATTATTTTAAAATCCTTGCAAAGTATTATATGTTAGGAATTCATGGGTATTTAAATTATTACTTTAACAAGAACTTGACATACTTGTAGTAATTTTTAGCAACAAAATGAACATTAGGAATTTGTGTGT
>OU015761.1:30808999-30849963 GCA_907173295.1 Fagus sylvatica | reverse complement strand
TGGAATTGGAAACGAACTAGACATGAGCTAGTTTGAATCTCGATCTTTTGCAGTTCGATTTCTTATTTCCAAGTCAGCTATCACATACATATGTATTAAAGTTAATTCGACTCCCCTAGACAACGACATATTTAAGGATTGATTATAGAGAAACCTCTATCTTTGCCAAGCAAGTTGAGTATAAACTTGGCTATGGGTTTTCATCCTAATGGCACCTCAACCTTTGTTGTGTCTCAATTTCTACAGTTTGATCCCCTGTAACTTCATCTCACAAAAAAAAAATTGATATAAACTTACATAGCAAGATCATTAGCGAATAAAATGTAAGATAACTTTAAACAAATAAAAGAGTACATCACACATAAAAATTATATTCTGGTGGGTATTTTGATCCAATAGTGATTTAAAGTACTTTAAAACAAATAAAGAGTACATCACACATAAAGAGTATTAAGCATTCAACTACTACAATAAATTTATATTGTTCTAGAATTCAACCATTAATAAATTAAAAGATCAATCTTCCTTTTGAGTCATTCTCAAAGTCATCACTAGCATTTTCCTTTACATCGAATCTTATAACTCTGAGTCATCCTCCAAGTTATTATCACCCGCATTTTCTTCTCCATCCTAACTTGAATCTTACTTTGAGTCATCCTCCAAGTCATCACCAGCATTTTCTTGTCCCCCCTCACTTGTGCTTGCCATTGGTCTACAATAAAAAAATAAAAAAAAAGAAGGTCAAAATGGACAAAAGGAAAAATGAATAAAAAATCCCATTCTCATCCAATATAATAAAAAATCTCGTTCTCATCCTCCGATATATATGCAATTGATACCTAAGTCAGAAGATCCAACAATCACGAGAACAAATATGATCTCCATTCAAACCAAAGTAATGCCCACCATCACCACCATAAGGCATCCATATATTAAACGATAGTAACGATAACAACCACATTGACTATAACTTACAGGTACAATATTAGTGTCTTTATATTAGCATAAGGGAATGATATATGCTTATGTACAAAATCTTATTATTTTCCGATTATATCTTTTAGTTAGCTTAAGAGAAATTCATTATTCTTATATATGAAATGAGCACCTAACCACTAGAGAAATTTATTCTATTTTATTTTTTGGAAATAATTCTTATATGAAAAGACATATATAAAATGCTTTATATGTGTCACAGATGGTAAATATGAAAAGACTTTTAAATTAAATTACAAATATATACCCTGTGTGCAATTATTTATATAAAATGGGCATGGCCAATATACAATGGGAGTTTTGAAATGAAAACCTAAAAGAAAGTAAAAAAGTCAAGAGCATGTTTGTAGCAGTCTTAGCTCAACTAGTTGACAACTCATGATGTTCTCCAAAGGAGACATCCAGCCTCCAGGTTCAAATCCCCCCTTCCCCTACTATAAAATTATCAAAAGAAAGAATAAAAATTAGCATCTAAAATTCAACATCTATACTATATATAATAATGGAAGACTTAGCTTTTAGTTCTACTCCTGTCCTAAAGAGTTGGGGGGATAACACTTTGGGGGATTCCAATTAAGGCTTTAATATATTTTATAGGGACACTTACTAAACCCAAAAATTTAAATATTTGGTTTGGACACAGTTATTTTATATTAATTCACTTATTTAGACTTGCTTATGGGTTTTTATCCTCTTGTGTCATCCATTGGTCACTTGTACATCATCGTTGAAAATCAGGTGTCATGAGCATGGGAAACACCTTTTTTTTTTTCAAGATCAATTGTGTGGGCTTTAATGGGCTTTCATTGTGCTATGTACACTTGTGTGGGCTTCAAGATCAATAGAGAGAAAGTGTGAATTTTTAAATTTTGTGAGTAAATAATATTTAGGAATGAATATTTTCCTACTTTACTTTTTCAGTTTTTAAGAAAAAGTATTTTGTTTTTTATTTTTATAATGGAGAAATTGTTTTATTAATTATAGTGCGGTTAACAAGTAGTTAATAAAAGACGAGTTTGAGGTAGAATTGACTTGACAAACCACATCTTGACTCTCACTTCCTAGCAATTCTCTCATTTTTATGTCTATAAATATTTCAATTACAAATAATTTATATATATTCATAGATCCATAGAAGTGTGTTTGTAAGGTTATTAAAATCCCGATTCGAATCTTAAAATCTTACGATTTTACGATTCAATATTATGAAAACGATTCGAATCTTAACTGAATCTTAAATGTGGTAGAATCTTAATAGAATCCCGATTTGAATCTTAGAATCTTTAGAATCCCGATTTGCTTCCGATTCAATTTTTTGTTTTTTTTTTTTTTTTTTTTTGGGCCTCCAATGAAAATTTAGCTTGTATTGGGCTGATTTTTACTTTTTAGTATGTTAGTAGCCTGCCCTTTTTTTTTTGATAAAAAGTAGCCCGCCCTTTTTTTTTTTAATAAGAGAAGCCTGCCCATTTTTCTTTGGAGGATATCTCTTCAGATGATGAGTGGATAGCTGCAAAAGAGAGTCCAAATGAACCAAATGAAGAATGGCCAAGTGTCTTTCATAGGGATGCTCAAGAGGAAGATGAAAATGGTAAGTAGGTTTTAAATCTTGTGAGTTATGACTTATGACTTCCTTATTAGATCTTTATAAAATTTTGAATACAATTTGTTTTTGTTCTTTTTTGCTAGGTGATAAAGATAAAGAAATTCATAATCTTAGTGATTGTGAACTTGAAAATGAAGTAAGAGATTTTGATGATTTTCCCATAGATGATTTAGATGGAAGCAACGACATTTATGGTGAAGGTCTCCCATTAGAGGACAACATTCATCCAATCAATGATAATCTTGGTTTTTAGATCTTGATTATTCACATTGAATAATAAGTAATGTGTTACTTTTGTCACAAAATCACCATTGTGGAAAATGGCTGGGAAATATTTTGATTTATGTAGTGTTATTATTTGGAACATTATGTATCTTTGTTGTTATGTGGTATTAAAACTTGGAACTTGAAAGTTTGAAGTTTGAAATTTGTCATTTGGTATTTAGTAGTTGATGACTTATTGCATTTTATAAATTTTATGCCAAAACTTATTTATTTTTCAATGATTCTTTAACCTATGTTATGAATTATAATTATTTATATATTTTTTATTTACGGAAAGTAGAATCTTACGATTCACGATTCGATTCGCGAAACCCTCCCAACGATTCAAGGTAGAATCCCGATTTTAATTACCTTGGTTTGTATTAGTAATTTTTTCGGAAGTATACAGGGACACAATACAACTGACAAGTATATTCACCCAAAAAAAAATTAAAAAAAAAAAAAATCAATGGCATGAGAACATACCTTCTCCGTGAAGAGTTGTCCCACGCATGTATCAAAGTTTTCCTCCCAAAATCTTTTTATAATGGTGTTAAAATCTTGCTCCAGTAACTGTTGTCTTGGGACTGACCACGATTTTGTATTATAATTTTCCCTAAGTGTAACATCCTTTAGCTTCGGCATGCTTAAGACTCCATTAGAGAAGATCTTCAATTCCGGGCATCTGTTAACATATACATTTACCAGTGATGGGAATTTGATGGTGTGATTACCCAAATGGAAGCTTCTGAGAGTGGGTAAACCATCAAGCCACAAATTTTTCAATTGATTGAAACAAATCTCATCTCCTGCTTCACCTCCTTCCTCTTTTGTGACTATTTCTTCCATTCTTTTGCATTCATATATTTCCATACTTGTGAGTTTGACCAAACTTTTGACTACTGAGGAAGTTAATAAACTCAATCAATCCATGACAGCTCGATACTTTCAAACAGTTTAAATTTCGGAAAGATACAGAGGATGGCATTAAATTCTTTAATCTGCCGCAATCAGATACATTTAGAATCTCCAAATTTTGAAAAGCACGGCCTTTTTGGGAGTTTTCATTCGACAGATGCATCAACTTGCGCATTTTAGATAGATGTAACTCCATCAAACGTTCGAGCGACCCGGAATATTGTCGTTCCATATCGACAGGTCCACATGCGCAAATTTCTTCGTCGAAAAAATCACGGATGTGAAGTTCCTTAAGATTGTATAATCTTTGAACAATTAGCCAAGGGAACGCTGTGGATCTATCATCTTTGCGGTACAACTTGAGAACTTTTAGTTTGCAAAAAGACTCTGTTAGAAGTCGACCACATGTCTGATTCATGGTATCATCCCAATCCAATCTTCAGTTCTTCCAAGTTAGAGAGTGTATCCTAGGAGAGATCAAAGAAATGAACAAAAGAAAGGAAAATTTAGAGGTTTTTAAGCAAGTTTGGGATAATATTCCCAAAAATTTTCAAGCAGGGACAGAATTTATCTTAAATCTTGTCGCATTAAAATGATTATTTTATAAAACTTTGTGCATTGATGTTCTAGATCTCTTATAGTTCCTTTCAAGGGATTGGTTGCTAACAAGATCACTCAGGCACAAAAGTACTAGTTATATATATGCACAAAGTTTTAATGATTATTTTAAGAAATAAGGGTGAAAAATATAACAGGCTGAAAGATAAAAGTACACAAAGTTTGCAAAAAGTGAGGCATAAACAAATTGTTCAATCAAAATTAAACAATTTGCTAATAAAATAAGAACAAAATATGACGAATCTTTAGAAAATTGTGCCAAAGCTTTAAATCAAGTGGACAATTGATTCTCACTCAAATCTATTAATCAAACTTTTAACCCAAATCCATACCAAACCATTTTAAGAAATTAAATTAAATTAGTTTTAAGAAAGTTTTACGAGTTGAACAACATCTCAATTCTCAAGTCCTCCATAATTTTTCCATAAAAGAAATGTAAAAAAAAAAAAAATTTTAGGTTGTCATGGACCTACCCAATATATAAAGTTCTTGTTTTGAACATTAACTTAATCTAGCTCTGTTTGAGCAAGAGATTGCTCAGCTAAAAGTTAATATGTATAGCTTTAACACAATTAGGCTACAGCTGGACATTGGGCTCCTAATCCTAGTACTTATATTTAATCCCACTAGTTATTAAGTATTAACAAATCGTTATGAATTTTACTTTATTTTGGATTATTTTAAGATAACTACACTAAAATAGTTGAATCGGAAGATGATGGACATTGGGCTTTGAATGATTAACAAAGAAACAAGAACGAATCATACCTTTTCAATCAGAAAGAGAGACTGTTGAATCGGAAGATGATGGCCCAACTCATTTGTATTTGGGAAGTTTAAATCATTCGAAGCAACAATCTTCACTTTGTCGCATTTGTATATCTCCAACTTTTTCAGTGATAGCCACTCCAATGTGTGTTTTCCTTGATAGAAACACTTGAGGTCAGGCAGCATTTCAAGACTTAGGGAGATTAGTCGTGGAAACACAAACTTAGTCGTTGTTTCTAATCCTTCTTCCATTGCAACAATTTCCTCCAATCCACAATCTTTAATGTATAGTTCCTCAAGCTGTTCAAGACTTTTGGCCACCGAGGCTGGGAAAAGACTTTTCAAACTTTTACATCTAGAAACTTGAACTTCACGCAGATTTTGAAATGTTAACATTGTTTGGGGATCCGAACTCCATACATGCTTTAGTTTCGGAAGATCAGATAAATACAGGTTTCTCAACTGAATGGATACCATATCACATATTTCATTAACATTTACCCCTCTAATTTCAAATACCTCTTCCACTGAATTGCAATTTCTTATGTACAAGCGTTCTAGATTCTGGAGTCTTCTCAGCATATTAGGTGGAAAAATGTTCATTAGATTTTCACAGTTGTAAACATCCAATCGTTGTAGTTTGCAGAAGGAATCTCGAACGAGTTGGTTGTGCCACATCATCTTCAGGTTATTAATGCGGTTGATGGTTATTTTCTCCAAGTTAGGAAATGCAACCTACAATTTTCACATAATTATTGAGTGAATACATACCTTTATATTACCTAAAATAGTGGAGAATAAGAAGATAGAGAGAAGATCGAAAAAGTTAATTAAATTAGATTTATGTTGAGAATATGACATAGAGACAAACATAGGAAAAGTTATTTAACAATTATACCACGAAGCTAGTAGAACATGGACCAAACTAATAAAAGAAAGGAGGAAAAAAGAAATAAACCTTTTAATTGAAGACAGTAGTCAGTAGTCAGTACAATCTTAGATCTTTTCGAGATAATTCAATAGAATTTCTTAAATTATTTAATTAGGTCTCACAGATTCTATATATATTCCAAATATATTATGAATTGAGTTTAAATTAATCATATAATGAGAAAATTTTAAATTGGTATGCTAATTAAATTGATTTGCACTAATATTTAGAAAATAAAATGACCAAACTCGTACTAGTATCAGATCTACTCTAAACATTAGTCTCTAATTTAAACACTTTTAAATTTGTTAATAGTTATTTAATCTTTTTCTTATCTTTACTAAATATATGAGAATTGCCATTGTTTACAATTACTCTAAACGATAATTACTCTACTCTAAACATTGGTATGCACTAATTAAATTGATTTGCACTAATATATATATATATATATGAATGAGACATTACCAATAAAGCACTAAAATTTGTGTTTCATGCTCAAACTAAAGATGTACATGTGAGAAGGTTATCAAAATGGTTCAATTATACCTTTTCATTGAAAAGTATGTGACAATCAACATCAGAATGGAAGCCCATCAAATTTGGCAATGTTCCTAGACCCAAAGAACGCAATTGAGTGAACTCTATTATATCTGCCATGACATTGTTGTTGTCGTTGACGTCTATCTCGTTTTCTCTTTCCTTTGCAACAATTTCATTCATTACCTTGCAATCCCAAATCGATATTTTCTCGAGTTGCGAAAAGCATTTAACCATGGTAGAGGAGAAGACAAATATCAAATCATCACAACTTACCACTTCTAAATTTTTCAAGTTACGAAAAGACCCCATTGCAAGTTGGTCATGACATATCTTTTCCAAATTGCTCATATTGATGAGAGAAATTGACTCCAAGATAGGAAACGCAACCTGTTGACCTCCGATCGAGTTAATGATGTATTGAATCTCAACACTATTTCGAACATATAGATGCTTCAATTGTGAAAAACCTTCTTGATCAACTTCATGAAAGAATACTTCTAATACCCTTTCCAGGCTGCAAATCAAGATATTCACAACTTTTCAATAAAATTTTAATCCCGCCCTCTGATTGAAAATTTCTATCAAGCTCAATTTTCAATTTTTTTGAGATTTTAAACTCATCCTCATTCTGACCACTATCATCGTTCCAATCCCAATCAGAGCCTATTAATATTTTATACCTTACCAACTTCTCAAAAAGCAATGCTTTTGGCAAAATCTTGGCATTGGGAATATGTATACATAACGTGGTTAAGAGTGACAAATGGTCCAACTCTAAAACCCTAGCATTGCTTCTTTCTGTACTTTCTCCGTCAACATGCCATTGATTAAAGCTACCATTCATATATAGTTCTTCTAACCTTTTCAGATTTGATAACATATTGCATGGAATGACTTCAAGTTGGTTGCAACCTTTCAGATCCAACAATTGAAGGTGAGTCAATTGCCCTATTTCCACGGGTAACTTTTTAATGGATGTTGATATGGTAAGAGCTTTCAACTTCTTTAATTCTCCAATTATAGCCACGTCTTCTATCTCACATCTGTGCAAAACCAACGCTTGGAGATTGTGAAGGCATGAAAGGGATGAAGGTAGTGGGAGACATAATCCTTGCAAAACTAAAACTCTGAGCTCTTTCACCCTTTCAAAAAAGTGATTAGGGATTGGCGAAGAATTGTCTTTATCATACAAGAAAATGAAGTTCGGTTGTGCATCATCCAACTTTTTAGGAAGCTCACTAAACTTAACATCGGAAAGTGAAATTCCAATGAAATCTTTTAGTAATTTCTTATTTGACCATTTTTCCAAATCATCTGAAGTTCTTATGGTTAATATTTTCTTTTCTTTGTCTGCAATATAAATGGCAACATCACGAATGATGTCATGCATTTTAAATGTACCACTTCCATTACCATCTAACAACAAGCCAGAAGCTTTTAGACTTTCGACCAATGTGTGGACCCTATTTCTCACTTCTTCCACTCTATAGACATCTTGAAAGAATTCCAAACCCACCAAAATCCTCCATAAGAAAGCTATTTCTATGTTCATATCTTCTTCAAATGAACTGCAAAACAAGAATAGAGATTGCGCTTCCTTAGTTAAAAAGTTGTAACTCAACTTTATACTTGGGTATACCTTCTCATGCATCCCTTTGATCTGTGTTGGATTTGCCCTTTTTAACTCTCGCAAGGCATCCTTCCAAACATTCAAATTCTTTTGATTTTTCAATGCATTCGCAACTGCTATAATAGCAATCGGTAAGCCAGCACATTCTTTGACAACCTCAACCATTGTAGGTTGCAAATTCAACGTTTCAGGTAAATCACCCACTATCTTCGCAAACAAGTATTCTGCTTCATTTTTTGATAAAAGTCCAACATCGAATAATTGTTGAGCATCCATGTCTGTCTCTAATACATTTCGAAATCTAGATGTCAACAATAGTTTGCTTCCATTCTGATCATCCCCGAAATAAATTCCAAGAGCCTCCAAGTCAAGCTTATTCCAAATATCATCTACAATTACAAGAATCTTCACTTTCTTCAATCGCTCACGTAACAAATGTGCTTTTTCAAAGTTAGTGTCCTCATCGTCAAACTTCAACTCTAATTCTTTTGCAATGTCTTTCTGAATCTGTTTCAAGTTTGGAGTTTGGGATACAACTACAGTAACCATCCTTTCAAATAACTTTTCTTCCATGGCTTGTGTAGCAACTTTTCCAACTAGCATGGTCTTACCCAGGCCACCCATCCCACATACTCCAATGGCATGGATATTATCATCTTTCAAAGCCTTCATAATTCCCTCCAAAATTGTCTTTCTTGATTCAAAGTCCTCAAAACCTTTAGTAGATATTGGGGTCACTCCTCGTATAGGCACACGATGTCCAATTGTAGGGAAAACTCCCTTATCTTGAATTTTCTTGACATCCAATCCCATCTTGTATGCTCTTTTGCTTAGCTGATAACGGGCCTTCAAATTAGGACACCAGTCGTGGCAGCATTTCAACTTTGCTTGGCCTTCCTCTTCAAAGAATTTATGTACCTCTGTAGTGATCTCCTCAACACAAGTCAGCCACTTCAGGACATTGGCTTCAATTTCCTCTACATTGTTTGTAGCAACTTTAACCTTATCCTCCACACTCTGTCTGGCATCCTTAAGCTCGTTAACTTGGGTTTTGAGATTGTCAACATTACTTCTATAGCAAATCAGATAACCCATCTGACGTGCAACTACTCCAATTGTGTAATCAACAATTTTTTCAAAGATCACTTGAAAAGGCGTCGTTACAATCTCCATTTTTTATTTTGATTTTTCCCTTTTTTGTTCTTTTTGGGCGACTGTCAAGAAGCATTTGAAAACAATTAGAAATCAAAACGAGGACAACAATGACGGTGGAATGAAATTAAAGGACAGAGCCAAGGGCATACCTTCCCCTTTGGGATATTGATCAAGAGAATTTTTTTGAATGATCTTCTACGCCTTCAAGTGTACTGCGAGTGCGATTGAGAAAACCTGAAAGTTGACAATTAAAAAACCTAAACCAAGTTGACTTTACAAATATGATTTATTATCGTTTCATTTTAAAGACTTTTTTAAGAAATTAAAAATTCTACTTTAAACCTATACTTTATTGGTGATAACAAATTAAACCCTGAACTTTTAAAATATAACAAATTAAAAATAGCGTCAAATTAAACTAAAACCAATAGAACTAAGAAAAAAAAAATGCTATGTTTGGAAGTTTGGAGGGAGAAGAGAGTAAAGGATAAGGGGGGAAGAAGAGGAGAATGGTTAGCCCTTTCCCCTATTTAGATGTCTTAGAAATTAAGTAAAGGGGAAGAGGAACAATTACCCCCCATCCCCCTCCTTTGTTTAGATTTTTTAACAATTAAGTACAAAAGGAGAGAAGATGAGAGGAGAATGGTTACATAAATTGACAATTATAACCCACATTTTCTAATTTTAAAACATGTATAAATTGGCATCATAAGGGCATAACTGACAGTTTAATTTTTTAAAATATAAGTAGAAACAATCTCCTTCACTCTTCCTCCAAATTCCCCCAATTCGGGGGAATTAATAATAAGGGGTTTGGAGAGGTATCTTATCATGTATTCCCTCAAATCCTTTCCCCTCCCACTTAAAAAAAAAAATTCCTAAATAAGGTTCTTTAAACCTCCCCCATTCCCTTTTATCTACTCCCCTCTTATTCCCCTCCATCCAAACATAACAAGCAAACCAATTGAATGAGAGAGGGTGTACTGTACCCCACAATCGTCCACCGCATGCCGCCTAAGCAGAAACAAAACCATGAGGGTTCGGGCCAAAGCGGAAAATATCTTGATAGGTAGGTGAGGGTCCTAACACATGGTATTAGAGCCAAGGACGGCTCTCCTCTGAAGGTGTAGGTGAGGAGTGCGAACCAAAAGTCTCACATCTCTTAAGTGAGTGTCCCTTAATTCATATAAGATGATGCCTCACAACCTTGCAAGAGGCCTTTCACTTGTGGGCCTAACAAAGCCCAAAGTAAAAACAAAACTGTGAGGTGGCTATACTATGGATCCCGATACTATTTTTATCTCTTAGCTTCAATTGTCTTTGTTGAATTATGTGGTGAAATAACCCTTAATGTGTGTTAAAGAAAAAAACATTATTTTAAAAACCTTGCAAAGTATTATATGTTAGGAATTCGTGGGTATTTAAATTATTATTTTAACAAGAACTTGACATACTTGTACTAATTTTTAGCAACAAAATGAACATTAGGAATTTGTGTGTAATTAAATATCCTACAAACGTACTGATAAACCACATTGAGAAATCTCATCTAGAAAAACTCACGACTGTGTGGACACTACTTACTCCTTATCTCTCCTATCTTATCTAAAATATTTTATTGATAGTTTTTATTTATTTTTGCTTCAGTCTTGTGGTCAATATAGTTTTTGTCATAGATCAGATTAGTCTGTATTTTGTTTCTTGCTTCTTAGTGCTCTGTTTTTTCTCTATATATCCCTGACTTAAGATTCAGTTGTTGGGTCTTGTAACACTTGTATTGTCTTGTTTTCTTCTTAATAAAACCTTTTTGAATTACCAAAAAAAATATATATGCATAATATTTTTTGAAAAATCAAAACGAAGAACAAATGAAAGCCTGGAACTTGGACAACGTACCTATCTTTCGAATATCAATGAACTGAGTTTTTTGTTTTTTTTTTCCTTAACTGCTTAGACGACAGAGCAAGGATGTTCACTTCGGTTAATGAGAGTAAATGTGAAACTCATTCCTCCATTTCTTTTTTTCTTTTTTCCTTTTCTCTTTTCTTTCCCTTTCTTTTTCGCCACAGCAATAAAAGATCAACAAGAGTTGCATGCATCAAAGGAATAATCAAAATAAATGAACTATAAAAAGGAGAAGTAAGTTGCCATTCATTCAACCACAACAACCAAATGTTAAAATCAAATTTTTGGGATTGGTTATAGATCCTCAAAATTAGAGATGATGACTAGCTGAAAAACACAACAAAAATTAATTCAAAGGATAACTAAATACAAGTATACGGCATTCTCACTTTAATTTAGTTAATGGAGTAGAGTCTTTTTTCCAGCTCCTCGATTTAGACTGCAGATCAAAGATAGTCAAACACTTAAAGAAATGGATGGTAAAATGAGTGGAGAGTAGCAGCATATGCCCAAATGACAAAGAACAACGCAAATGGTGAATTGAAGACAAAAGAACGAAGTGTATATCTCAATCTACCACTTTTTTTTTTTTTTTTTTATTTATTTTTTTTTTTTTTAATTTACCCATGGAGAAAGTGTCAGTAAAGGGAAATAATATGATATCACACACCATGCTGTCAACTATTTTATCAAATATAATTCATTAGGGCATTATGTATTATATTATAATAAAATATATATGTATAATAATCTTATCAAACGTAGGCTTAATCAACTTAAAAAAGGCTCCAAAAAGAAACATAGTGTAGAATTTAATAATTCAATGATTGGTATTGAAGGAAGAGCACTTCATCAACTCAATAATTCTGCCTCCCTCTAGCCATTGTGTTGAAGAAAGGCCAAGGAAATGAAGAAAAAAAGACAAACAAAAAAAAAAGTTGCAAGTTCCTTCTTAAAAGCTGTATGTGCCTATTTTTTGGGTCCCAAAATGAATCGGGCCCCCTACGAATAGATCAGGTCTTAGACCACATGTTAAATGGCTCAAGAAAGCCCAAGCAATGTGTATTTTAATTGGGTCAACCAAAATTAATTTCTGCCATGCCTAACAAGCCCAATCCACGTGGGTCCCAAGGTCTGGTATTAAATAGATCATTTGAGCCCACCACCAAATATTTCAGCCTTAAATAAGTCCAACAAAACCCAAGTGGAGGTTCAGCCCAAATGTGTTCATAATCTCTTTTGCATGTCACTTTGGGCCTAAAAAGACTTTATATTAGCCAAATAAGTGACTTAAGCCTAAGGAAGAATGGCCCATGGCCTCAAGTCAGCTCTAACAACTATGAATAGCATGTCTGTGGGCCCTAAAAAGTCAGAAAATGCACTGTCAATTGATGGGCTTTAAGTCTGCTGCCAGTGGGACCCACGACAGCCCCTTTTTCATTATATCAGTTAAGGAACAGTGCACTCCTGCCCCTATTGAATCAGAAATGGTCAACCCTCTTCTTCCTCAATATATCGAGCCACTCTACATTACCAGCTGTAGCATAGCTCCCCATTTCACCAGAAATTATGGATCCTGATACAGTACTCGTAGCAGACTTCTGGGCAACAGCTCCATGGACCAACATGTTAGCACACAAAGTCTCCTTGCTTCTATTTCAGCAAAGAGGTAACGTGTATCTCTCCTCCATTAAAGTAGTCAAGTCTTCATAGACTCAACTCAGCTACTCCATAGCTCCAAGTTGCAGCTGGAAAGTATGGTTATTGTCACAGTAGCCACGCAGACCTCCGGGAGTTTGTAGAAACCAAAGTTAGGAAAGCATGCATGACACCACCCTTCACTTGAACCAAGCCATCAAGCATTTAATGCCCTTCACTAGTCATTTCAATGTGAGAATAGGGGTCTTGCCCCAAAATCTGCCACAACTATATTACTTTCCCTTGATATTTGAAATCTCATAATTATTGGAAATCAAAGATCTGATTTCCCACCAACTTAAGAAACCTCAATGACCTTTATAAAAGGCATCATTAAGTCCTTAATCTTAAGGAGAACAGCATGACAAGAACAACAAGAACTTCAAGCACAATAACAGTATTAACTCTCTTCACAAAGCTAAGTTCATACCAAGTTGTTCATCTTTAGAGCACTCTCTAGTAAATATCTCAAACAAAGATTTTTAATGTCATCTTCAACCTTTAGACTTTGATCTATAACCCTAAACACCAACTCAAACCTAAAATACTATGATTTGAGCTTATATCCCTAAAAGTGCCTTCTGGCAGATGTCTTGGTTCCATACCCCAGAAGTGCCTTCTGACAGATATCCGGGTTACAACAACAATTAGCACAACAAAGAGCTAAATTGTTCATCTCTAGATCACTCTCTAGTAGAAATCCTAAAGAGGAGTTCTAAGGTCATCTTCAACCTTAAAACTCCAATCCTTAGCTTTAAACACCAGTCAACTCGAAAATACTAAGACTTGAGCTTAACTCCCCAAAAATGCCTTGCGGCACATGTCTGGGTTCTTTTCTTACAAAAAGGCCTTACAGTAGATGTCTGGGTCCTAATCCTAGAATGTCATACTAAAGCCATAGCACCTCATAGTCACCAAATTAACTGCATAAAAGGCCCAAACACTTCTCTCTCTTACCCTCATGCATGTTTTATGTGACTAACTCTCTCCCACTTAGTCAAACTCTTTTTAGTCTCAATAAGTTCCTTATTAATGATCTTTGTGTTACAGCAGATGTCAGTGGAAGAGCAAGGACTGAATGACTTTGTACTTGCATGTTTTAGTTAAAGTTATCATATTTTAAGCCCAGATTATTCATAAAATAGTGTAAGCCTTGTTCCATTGTTACTTTGGGCTCTTATTAACAAAACTCTCTTGTTGGACCATTTTGCTACTGTTCATGCTACTATTCCTCTTGACTCAAGTCTAGTAGACTCAATTATGCAATCCAGCAGACATCAGTTCTTAAGGGAAGTATTATCCTTTTGTTAAATCTTGTTATATTGCAATTATATCAAATTATTATCTTTAGTTCAAGTCCTTTACAAAATATGGAAAACTCTCATTTAATCCTTGTTTTGGGCTTTAACTAACAAATGCAACTTCATGTTCTGGTAGATGTCAATTATTGACGAAACTATTAATGATTTGATATCTCTTTGATGAATCTAAGTTATATTATAGCCATATCTAGTTATTATCTCTATTTCAAGTTCTTTACAAGATATGGAAGGGCCCACTTGACCCTTGATTTGGGTTTCGACTAACATAAGTTATTTCATTGGGTTGTAGTGCCACTATTCATGTTGATATGGACCTGGCAGACTTAATTCAAAGTCTTTCAAGGAAGCTGCCTCATTAGCCCTTGGGCCAACATTTCATCTCTCAATTGAAGTTTGGGTTCGACTCTCTTCCTTTTCAAAGCTTAGCCAATGTTCCGACCAACCTTGGTGCAACATGTGGCATAGCGAAAAAAACCCACCCTCACAAAAGCTATTGTCCCAATCCTATAGTCCCATCACCATTTGGTATTTACCTACTAATAATTCAAAAGATTCATTAGTAAAACAAATGAATCGTTGAATTGATTTGTCAGCCATATTACGAATAGATTCATTCATGGGACAAGACTTCCAAGCTTAAATTGGATGTATACTTGTTCACACGTATAATATAAATCTCACAAATAATATATCTTTAAGTTATATATGAGATTAAGCACCGCAAATCCTATTTTTTCATTTGCACTTTGGCATGAAATACATGTAAAATTTAAGTCAAATTAATGTACTAATTTATCAATATAACGCTTTTGTAATATTAAGTAACTAGTCACAAACCCACGCACAGAAAAAATGAAGAAACGAAAAATTACGTGACACTATATCACCAAATATATACTCCAAATAAACATAAGAAACTGAAATATTATTTAGTATATCAAACACAAAAGGTTTGGAATTTATAGAGATCAAAAAACTTTGGAAAGTCAATTTGGTTTAACTTAGTTTCTCAGTTTTTGCTAGTGCTTGTTTGTGTGTATATGTCTGTGTGGATGTCAATGTTAGTTAGAAATTCTAGATACACTTTTTGGTCATTACTGTTTGAAACTTCTAATAATTAATGAGTTAATATAATAACTTGCACATGCATTCTCGGGCAGTTCCAGTCTGTTGATTCCATAATGCATATCTGGACCCAGTTTAGGGGTTGTTGTGCAAGGCTCATTGGCTTAACCAGTATGCTTGCTGATTCTATTTATGATTCTTGTATGTCTTTTTTTCCCCTTTCTAAATGCAGGTATGAACAAAGCTTGTCAGTTTAAAACATGCAAAAATTAGCAAGGAAAGCATGATAACAAAATCTTCTATAATGATGGGCCTTAGAGAATCTGATGATGAGTTGAAAGAAGCTATTGTTGATTTAAGGGCAATTGATGTTGATAATTTGAATTTTTGACACTTGGACAGTATTTACATGTTAGTTAATATACAATACTTCATTCTTTCTCGCTTTGAGAGTCCATGACAAATGAAATCATTTTAAATTGAGCCCTGCTCAAGTTTTGGCATGCAATATTTGCAGAGCATAATTTTATATTGAAAAATTGATACTTTAATTTGACTTAAATTTTACATGTATATCATGCCAAAGAGCATATGTAAAAATATGGGGTTGCAGAGCTTAATTTTATATTGAAAAATTAATACATTAATTTGACTTAAATTTTACATGTATATCATGCCAAAGATCATATGCAAAAATATGGGGTGCATAATTACATATATAACTTAAGGATATACTATATGTGAGATTCATATCATACGTGTGAACAAGTTCACTTCCATTTTAATCATGGAAGTCGACCTTATCTATTCGTAATGTGGGTGACCAATAGGGGCGAAGCCAGGAATTTATTTTAGGGTAGGCTGGAATAACAAGTAAGTAAATCTCGACGGTACGAGAAAATTTCATTAAATAGAATGAAAAATACACCTAGTCAGGGGCGACATAATGAACCATATTCTATACATAAGCACAACAACAACAACAACAACAACCAAAAAAAAAAAAAAAAAAGAGCAATGCAAATAATCAAGCCTAAAATATAAAAGTTATCTCTACTGTGTATTGATTACTAAACAATGAAATAATGAAATAAGTAATAAAGTAATAAAGTAAAAGAATAAAATTTAAAACAAATTGCTGTACATGTATTGCTGTACAACTGTAGAGAAGCAGAAAATAAGAGAGAGAAAGAAAGAAAGGGAGAACCGGAGAACTGGAGAAGGAGAAAAAAGAAGAAAAAGAAAGAAAGAAAGAGAGCTGGTGGCCCGTGGCCGGTGTGGCCAGTGGTCCGTGAGTGGCATCACCGCATCAGGCGACTTGACGGCGTGACTGGCGGAGGCGCTGCACAAAGATGAGAGAGAGGCAAAGAGGCAAAGATGAAATCATGAAAGAGGGAAAGAGAGACAACATACTAGAGGGTTCCGGGCAAACTAGCGGAGGCGCTGCGCACAGGAGATGCGCCGTTTTCCATTGTAAGGGCTGGCCGGTGGTGGCTGTCCACAATGAGTTTGCTTTATTAATTGATTTTGATTTTTTTTTTTTTTTGGAATTAATTGGGAATTTTATGTTTAGATGATATTGAAATTGGAATTAATTGGGTTAGGGTTTGATTGGAATTGCTGGGCTTGATTTTATCTTTAGATGATTTTGGGTTTTAAATTGGAATTGCTGGGCTAGGGCTGAGATTGTAATTGAAATTTAGACTGGGCTAGGTATAGGACTATTAAAAAAAAAATTACCTATGAAATTAAAAAAAAAAAAAAAGCTTGACTGGGCAGCTCCACCTCTGGTGACAAATCAATACAACAATTCATTCGCTTTACAATTATTGATTTTGTTTGGGTTAAATATATTATTAGTCTTTAACGTTTAAAACACGCAGAAATGGTCTCAAACATTTCAAAATTGTGCATCATTGTTCCTTCTGTTTGACGTCGTTAACTTTATGTATACTAGTCGCAAACCGGCGCGATACACGGCAAACTCTCAATGACATGTAATGTTTTGAGACTGAACTATAAACATAAGTATGGCCCTATACAATTTTATTCAAAATGACATAAACTTAAAACTCCTAGGTGAATACAACAACAAAAAATAAACAAAAAAACCATTTTTTATTTTAAAAAAAAAAATCTAACCATGGGTATATTTAGTCCAGGTTTTAGCAAATGCCTCCACAAAGTGACAAACATTAGTGTTGCCAAAAATCCTTTTAGAGTCGAATCCAAAGAGGATTTCACGATAATGATTAAGCAAGCTTCCACAAAACGACTACAACACCAACGGAACAAAGAACACCAAAAATAAAATAAAAAAATTGAGCAGAACACAAAAACCAAATAAAGAAATAATAAAAGCATAAAACCCAGCAAAGTCAATCAGAAACCAAAGGGAAAAAAAAACGCAACTTTGAGACTCAAACAACAATAAAACCCACAGGGAGGCTAAAAAAAAATCTTAGCACAAGATTTAAATAGGAAATTTGGGGTGTAATTAATTGGGGAGATGAAAAGGTCATAGAGTTCAAGAGGTGAGAGGGAGAGAGAGATCGATGAAAAGGTGAGGTAATTAATTGAGACAATGAAGAGGTCAGGGAGTTCAAGAGGTGAAAGGGAGAGAGAGGTAGATGAAGAGGTGAGGTAGAGGAACAACCATGAGAGAGAGATTTTTTTTTTTTTTAATAAGTGTGTGGGAGCAGCAAATCTGACGTTGTAGTGTTTGGGGAAGTCTAAAAAATTTTCTCTCAACTTCAGCTTTTAGTTTATATTATAAATTATAGATGTGGCTAACATGATGATGATGTGAGCATTTTTTAATTGAGATGACATTTATTTTCATTTACAACTAGACATATGATGTGGTATACGTGAGTAAAATAAAATGAAACCCACCCATCCAATTAAGACCCTACACATTTACTAAAAAACCCGATTGCTCCTCTCTCTCTTCTGGATTTATGTTCGTCTCTCTCTATTGGAGTGATATTATTTGGGTGAAAGACAGAAATACAGCATTACTTAAATATTAGATAGATATTAAGGGAAGAGAGAAATAGAGCAATTGCTTTTCCATTTGAAAGTTTACTCATCAGCTTTGAGAGTTTGGGGATGGCCGCATGGGTAGAGTAAGGAGCCCCCATTCGCGCGTTATTCCACGATACGATTATGAAGCTAAAAATAAGCTCAATTTTCAATCTCCAAAAACAAGTAACGTCCTCACCCTGTCCGATAACCACCCTCAGCATCATCACTCGTTCGTTAACTTTAGAAATCATCACAGTCGCAGACCTACAAGAATCTATTGCAATTGCGAGCTTATAACATATCCGATTATTCCATATTTGCTTTCCAATTTGTCCAACCCTTTTGTGTTTGGTATATATATATATATATATATATATATATATATATATATATATATATATATATATATATATATATATATATATTTTGGTGTGTATATATATATATGTCAAAAATTGAAAGTACAGTTTTGTGTTTTCAGTATTTGCTCCAATAGAGAGAGAAATACGAGCAGAAATCTAGTAAAGAGAGTTACAGAGAAGGAGGTGAGAGAGACAGACAGAGAGGGTGGAGCAATGGATTTTTTTAAGTGAATGGTTAGGGTCTTTGATGCAGCGGAATAACAAGGAGAATAAAACCTTAGAATCCACTAGGGGTTCCTTGAATCCATAAGGAAGAGAGAACAATTGAGGAAAACCTCTTTTCTGAAATATTATTAATGAAAAACTGAATTGCCTTGATGGCTACAAGCAATACAAATACTAAAGGATTCCTAGGGTTTCTAGGCAAACCATAGGAAGACTCTAGCAACCCTAATTAGACTAGAAATAGGAAAATTACCAAAAATGACAAACAAGAGTTAATTGCTAAATCAACTCCTACTAGACCTAGAAACCGTTCCAAAATAGGCGGAACCTTATTCTGACTTTTAAATTGAAAATTACAATTAAAAGGAAAAATACTATAAACAGGAAAATCCATTAATGACTTTTACTAGTGCCTTTTTGGGTTTTGCTTTCCAAGCTTGCGTGTTGACTTGTGATTGTCTCACTATTCCAGGAAAGCATATGCTATCTTTTCTACATCAGTCCCTCCCACTTCAAAAGAACTCGACTTTGAGTTATGTTCTGGATAAATAGGTTCATCAGGTGGGAAGTACTCGAACATGTCAACCACATTGAATGTAGAAAAAATAGCCATGTCAGCAGGAAGGTCAACAACATAAGCATTATCATTAATCTTCTTGATGATCTTGTAAGGACCATACTTCTTATCCTTGAGCTTGTTGTAGGTACCCACAGGGAACCGCCCTTTTCGTAGATAGACCATCACTAAATCTCCTTCGTTGAAAACTTTCTCCTATTGTTTCTTATCAGCAGCTTGTTTATACTTGGCAGCAAAGGCTTCAAGTTGGTTGCGCACCTCCTCTTGTATGGCGTGAATTCTGTCAGCCATGTTCTCAGCTGCAATACTCAAACCAGGAAGCTTCGGTAGTGGTACTAAATCCAGTGCGTGCTTCGCTGGACAACAGTAGACAATGAAGAATGGTGATTTCCCGGTTGACCTATTCTCCATGCTATTAAAAGCAAACTCTGCTTGCACTAGGGCCAAGTCCAATTGTTTTGGCCTGCCACTAGAAATACAACGAATGAGGTTGCCCAAAGTCCTGTTCACCACTTCAGTTTACCCATCAGTCTGTGGATGACTGGTACTGCTATAGTTCAAAGACGTGTCAAACCGCTTCCATAAAGTCTTCCAAAAATGGGAAAGGAATTTAGTGTCTCTGTCGATTGTGATGGACTAAAACACGCCATGCAAAATAACAACCTCCTTAAAGAATAAATTGGCCACATGCGTAGCATCTGATGTCTTCTTGTAGAGAATAAAGTGTGCCATTTTGGAGTACCTGTCAACAACCACAAAGACAGAGTCCATACCTTGCTGAGTCCACGGAAGACCCAAGATGAAATCCATAGAGGGAGGTACAAGCTTGTATTTTGAGATTGGCCTCTAGCAGTTTGACAAATTGGACACTTACGAACATGATTGCCCACATCCCTCTTCAGTTGAGGCCAATAGTATCGCTCTTCCACTAAAGCCACTGTCTTGTCTCACTCAAGATGTCCACCCAAACCATCACCATGTAGCTCATGGATTATCTTCTCTCTTAACGAACTCTTTGGGATGCACAACTGATTACCACAAATTAAGTAACCATCTTGAATGAACACACCTTCTAATGATCTCCCATTTTGACACTAAGCCCAAAAGTTCCCAAAATCATCATTTTCTTCATACAATTCTTTCAGGCAGTCAACCTCAATAACATCAGTACGTAATGTTACTAACAAGGAGGCGCATTGATTCAAAGCATTAGCGACCTTGTTCAGTTGGCCTGACTTGAGCTTTAGGGAGAAAGAGAATTTTTTAAGAAAAGTAGCCCACCTGGCATGCATTCTGTTGATACTATTCTAACTATTAATGAACTTCAGAGCTTGGTGGTCTGTTTAAAGCACAAACAAGCATTGAACCAAGTAGTGTTCCCACTGCTTCAAGGCGCGAAAGACTGCATAAAACTCTAGCTCGTAGGTAGACCACTTCTTGCGTGCATCACTGAGCTTCTCACTGTAGAATGCAATCGGTCGACCCTCATGTGATAGTACAGCACCTACACCCACAATGGAGGCGTCCACGATGGAGGCGTCACACTCCATTTGAAATAGCTTCTCAAAGCTTGGTAGTGCTAGGACAGGTGTAGTGGATAATTTCTCTTTAACTAAAGCAAAAATTTGCTTCGCATCCTCGCCCGAATGAAATTTTCCTTTCTTCATGCACTCAGTAATGGGTGCCACAATGCTATTGAAATTTCTGACAAACCGCCTATAGAAGGTCGCCAAGCCATGGAAGCTACGAACTTCACCCACAATCTTAGGTGTTGGCCACTCACGAATTGCCCTCACCTTCTCTTCATCAACTCGAATGCCTTCAGCACTCACCACAAACCCCAAAAACAACAAGATGTCAGTCATGAAGCTACACTTCTTTATATTGACGTATAGTTTATTTTCCAGCAATACTATCAAGAACTCCCTCAGGTGCACTACATGTTCGGACTCAGTTTGGCTGTATATCAAAATATCGTCAAAGTAAACGACCACAAATTTACCAATAAATGGTTTTAATACCTGGTTCATCAGCCTCATAAAGGTACTTGGGGGGTTGGATAACCCGAACGGCATCACCAGCCACTCATACAGGCCCTCCTTCGTTTTAAAGGCCATCTTCCATTCATCTCCAGGCCTCACACGAATCTGGTGATATCCACTCCACAGGTCCAACTTTGAAAAAATCTTCGATCCATCTAGCATGTCTAACATATCTTCAAGTTGCGATATGGGGAACCTGTATTTGACAGTTATCTTGTTAATGGCGCAACTATCCACACACATGCGCCAACTCCCCTATTTCTTGGGGGTCAACAAAGCCGGTACAGCACAAAGGCTCATACTCTCTTGAATCAATCCTTTCTTCATAAGATCATCGACTTGCTCCTGAAAAATCTAATTCTCTTTTAGCATCATCCGGTAGTGTGGAAGGTTAGAAAGACTAGAGCCAGGAACTAGATAGATATGGTGCTGGATGTCCCTCATTGGAGGCAGACCATGAGGTAGCTCATCTGGAATGATCTCCTTAAACTCTTTAAGTATCGGCTGTATTTTCTTCAGGATTGTAACGGGCTCTGCTTGCACCACTCCGTGTACGACTAGAACATGAATCTCACCCGTTTCCTCCGCTTCAATCCCAAAGTCTCTGTTGCCAGTGAGGAGAAAAGTCTTCTTTTCTGTTTTAGGAACTTTAGGTGTATCTTCAGCTCCAAGAGGTAGTAAAGTGATCTTCTTCCTTCCCCTCATGAACGTATAGGTGTTGGCTCGACCATTGTGTACCGCATCTGCATCTGACTGCCATGGTCTCCCCAAAATGATGTGACAAGCACCCATCTCCACCACATCGCACTCAACTTCATCTAGATAATTCTTACCAATGGAGAAGGAAAAACAACAAGTATGTGTTACCTTTGTTTCAGAGCCCTTTTTGATCCAGCCAATACAATATGGTGATAGGTGTATTTCTGCCTTCAAGCCCAACTTCGAAATCACGGATCATGACACGAAGTTCTCAATACTACCTCCGTCAATGATGACATCACATACTTTTCGGTTCACAGTGCATCTTGCTTGAAAATACTATGCCTCAGTGAGTGCCCTTCTCGCCTTGGTGTCAATAGAAATCTTCTCACTACTAGGGAATGTGAAAGGAGATCTCCATCATCTGGCTTGGTTAACCTGTCATCCTTGTCTTCTGAATCGACATCATCCTCATCTCTCTCTACAAACTCTTCGCCCTCTACTAGGTTCACTGCTCCTCTTTGAGGACACTGGTTGGAACAATGTCCAAGTTGTCCACACCTATAACATTTATCACCCTCGGCTCGAGCATTAGAATTAGGGTTTTGTGTGGTATCCTTGCGTGTTGTATTTGTTGTTGCAAGGGCTACACTTGTTGATGGACCACTACCACTAATAGCGACTGGTTGTTGTGAGGTCACTGGTGGTTTTCCCCTATTTGATGCAGTACACGACAAATCAAAGGAACTCCTGTTTGGTGCTTGATTCCTCACGGTGGTCCATTCCAACTGTGTTTCTGCTCTTGTGGTTGAATTAATGGCTTTTATAACGGAAAATAAGACTTGCAGAGACACTCAATCTTGGATTGCTACACTCAAACCACTAATAAATTGTGCAACCTGTTGTGCTTCAGTTTCAGCCAACTCATCACGCGCTAGTAGTCGCTGGAATTCTTTTGTATAGGTAGCTACAGTTCGACTCCCTTGCCTACAGTTCTGGTACTGCTGAAAAAGTGTCTGCTCGTAGTCTAATGGTAAAAATCTAGCTCGCAGCATGTGCTTCATCTTTAACCAGGATCGCAATGCTGCCTTCCATTGTCACGCGCGGTTACTTCGAGTCTGCTCCCACCAGATAGATGCTCCCTCAATCAACTTATAGGCAACCAGCTTAACCTTCTTGTCCTCTGGAATCTCCATTTAATCAAAGAACCTCTCCACATTAGACTGCCAAATAAGGAAATCCTCGATGTGAAGATGACCATTAAAAGTTGGCAGATCCATCTTCATCCGGTATTCGTTTTGTTCACCTCGACCACCATACCCTCTAAAGTCTTGACCTCCACGATCCCTAAATCTGGGATCTCTTCGCTTATGATGATCTCCACCATTTCTACACCTCTCAAATATTCCTTCAGCATAATCTTTGTCTTCATCACTAGATGGTTCATCATCGAATTGTTGCATGTGTGGTTATGGAAGCGGAACATGTTCACGATGGGCTCTCTGACCGTCGTGATTCCTGCCATCTCCACAAATCTGCACAATTTCCACCATCAACCTAGTGATTGCTGTTTGCATATCATGCATTAGTTGCTGGTTTTCACGTTAGAAATTTTCTCATTCGTCTCTCAAAAAAGCCACTCCCTCACAATCATCGTTGCCAGAGAGGTTGCCATCATTAGGTAAATTAGCCATCGAACCCAAGCTTGCTGACTAGGCTCTGATACCAACTGACGTAGCGAAATAGCAAGGAGAAGAACACGTTGTTCTCCTAAGAGTAATAAAACCTTAGAATCCACTAAGGGTTCCTTGAATCCACACGGAAGAGAGAACAATTGAGGAAAACCTCTTTTTTGAAATATTATTAATGAAAAACTGAATAGCCTTGACGATTACAAGCAATATAAATACTAAAGGATTCCTAGGGTTGCTAGGCAAACCATAGGAAGACTCTAGAAACCCTAATTAGACTAGAAATAGGAAAACTACCAAAAATGACAAAAGAGAGTTAATTGCTAAATCAACTCCTACTAGACCTAGGAAATGTTCCAAAACAGGCAGAACCTTATTCTGACTTTTAAACTGAAAATTACAATTAAAAGGGAAAATACTATAAACAGCAAAATCCATTAATGATTTCTACTAGTGCCTTGTGATTGTCTCGCTGTTACAAGAAAGTATGTGCTATCTGTTCTACATCAGTCTTAATCGGGTGGGTGGGTTTTGGGTTTTATTTTATTTTAATCCGGTATACCACCTCATATGTTTAGTCGTAAATGAAAATAAATGTCACTTTAATTCAAAAATGTCCATATCATCAATCCGTTAGCCACATATACATAAAGTTAACAGCGTTAGACGGAAGGACTAATGGTGCATGATTTTGAAATGTTAGGGACCATTTCTGTACATTTTAAACATTAGGGACCAACCGTGCAACTTGGGCAAACGTTAAGGACCAACAGTATATTTAATCTTTTTTTTTTTTTCCTGATATTGTTTACAATTATTGTTGCTCTTTGAAAATGCTGATTGCACATGTGTGACACGAATATTTTGAATTATTAGTATGTAAATAACAAACAATTATGGGACTATGGGATTGGGAGAGTAGCTACCTTTAATAAGTATCTTGTAACTTTATACGGCAAAAAAGAAGTAGCTTGTAACTTTTTTTTTCCTTGTCTTTTTGTCTTCTTTTCCTTGGCATTTCTTCCACATATTGGATAGTGGGAGGCAGAATTATTGAGTTGATTACACATTTTTTAAATAGCTATGAATTATTGAATTATTATTTATTGACAAAAAAAAATCATAATTACAAAACCTTAAATCCAAATTTTAAAGTTTTTAGGAATTCAAAGTGATAGAGGAGCAAAGCAAGCTTTGAAGGACCCAATTAATATAAGTTGCATTGATGGTCTTCCATGAATAGTAGGGAAACCTCTACCTTTGCCAAGCAAGTTCAGTATAAACTTGGCAATAGGTTTTCGTCCTAATGGAACCTCAACCTTTGTTGTGTCTCAACTCTCAATGTCTAGGGTTTGATCCCCAATAACTTCATCTCCCAAAAAATTGATATAAACTTACTAAGCAAGATCATTAGCGAAGAAAATATAAGATAACTTTAAACAAATAAAAGAATACATCACACATAAAAATTATATTCTGGTGGGCATTTTGATCCAGCTAACTTGTCACATCAGGAAATTTGAATTTCGTACCAACAGATATTATCGTCCATGAGGCACACTACTTATAGAATAAGCAAACCTAATTCTAGTTAATTTAGGACTAGCATAATTTCTCTACTATATAAACCATATATTGGGCTCATTGTAACAAATTTTGAGGACATAAGGATCTCATATAATAAAGATGTAGACGTTAAGGGTTTTCCTCTATGGATTGTTAGGCTGAACCACGTAAGTTTTGCTTCCGCTTTCTCTTTCCCTACTTTCTTAACAAATCCTTTTTAATTCTTTTATATTTTACAAGAACATAACGTGCATACTTGTACTAATTTTAGCAACAAGTTAAATTTTAGGAATTTGTGGGTATTTATGTATCCTACAAACATACCGATAAACCAAACTGAGAAATATCATCTAGAAAAACTCACGACTGCCTAGACTACTTCATATTTCTTCTATCTTATCTAAAATATTTTATTGATAATTTTTATTTATTTATTTATTTTTGCTTCAATCTTGTGGTCAATATGGTTTGTCTTTAGATCAGATTAGTCTGTATTTTGTTTCTTGCTTCTTAGTGCTGTGTTTTTGCTCTATATATCCCTGACTCAAGATTAAGTTGTTGGGTCTTCCACTCTTGTATTGTCTTGTTTTCTTCTTAATAAAATCTTTCTGAATTACCAAAAAAATATATGCATAATATTTTTTGAAAAATCAAAACGAAGAACAAATGAAAGCTTGGAACTTGGACAACGTACCTATCTTTCGAATATCAATGAACTGAGTTTTTTTCCTTAACTGCTTAGACCACAGAGCAAGGACGTTCACTTCGGTGAATGAGAGTAAAATTGAAACTCATTCCTTCTTTTCTTTCCCTTTGTTTTACGAGCAACTAAATCTTGAAAACGCAACCGCAGCAATAAAAGGGCAACAAGAGCTGCATGTATCAAAGGAATAATCAAAATAAATGAACCATAAAAAGAGAAGTAAGTACCATAATTCATTCAACCACAACAAAACCAAGTCTTTACTACCAAAATTTTTTAGACTGGTTATGGATCTTCAATAAACTAGTTAAGATTGGCCACATCTATCAAAATTAGAGATGATGACTAGCTGAAAAAGACAACAAAAATTAATTCAAAGGATAACTGAATAGTGAATACAAGTATACGGTGTGCTTACTTTAATTCAGTCAATGGAGTAAAGTCTTTTTTCCAACTCCTCAATTTAGACTGCAAATCAATCAAAGATAGTGACACACTTAAAGAAATGGATGGTAAAATAAGAATCCATAATTGAGAGTGATGGGTGATGAGTAGAGATTAGTAGCAATGGATGCCCAAATGACAAAGCACAACGCAGATGGTGAATTGAAGACAATAGAACGAAGGGTATATCTCTATCTACCAATCCATTTACCTTATTAATTTATTTATTTTTGTATGTATCTGTGTGTACCCATGGAAAAAGTGTTGGTAAAGGTACAGAGATGGGGGAATAATATGATATCACATGCTATCATAATTTGTTAGGCAATAATGTATTATATTATATTATAATGCCAATGTCTATGTATAATAATCTTATCAAATGCACGCTTAATCAACTCTTGAATGCTCCAAAAAGAAACATCATTGTAGAATTTAATAATTCAATTATTGTCTAACAATGTATTATATTATAATGCCAATGTCTATGTATAATAATCTTATCAAATGCACACTTAATCAACTCTTGAATGCTCCAAAAAGAAACATCATTGTAGAATTTAATAATTCAATAATTGGTATCGAAGGAAGGGTTAATCAACTCAATAATTCTACCTCCCAGTATCCAATGTGTTGAAGAAAGGCCAAGAAAAAGAAGACAGAAAGCCAAAAAAAAAAATAATATTACAAGTTGCCTATTAAAAACCTATTGTCCCAATCCTATAGTCCCATCACCATTTGGCATTTACCTACCAATAATTCAAAAGATTCCTCACAAATTGTGCAGCCAACATTTCCAAAGGGCAACAATAATTGTGAGGCATATCAGCTAAAAAATAAAAAATAAAAAATAATCGTAAAACAAACGAATTGTTGAAATGATCGGTCACCTATAATATGAATAGATAAGTTCATGGGATAAGACTTCCACGCTTAAATTGGATGTACACTTATTCACACCTATAATATGAATCTCACAGATAGTATATCTATAAGTTATGAATGCGATTTTGCACTCCATATTTTTTCAAATGCTCTTTGGTATGAAATACATGTAAAATTTAAGTCAAGTTAATGTATTAATTTGTCTAGGGACGGAGCCACGTTAAGACCAAAGGGGCCTTAGCCTCGACAATTTTTTATTTTTATTTAATTCAAGAGTATATATTGTGCAGTCTTTGCTTTCAATCTGGCAATCACTAGCGCCATCGATCTAGCTTCCCTTCGCGATTTCACTGGTTCACCTTTGTTTTGCATATTCACTCTGTTGTGTGTCTTTCCTTTCTTTGTAGTCCGCTCCCTATATTGGGTATATGTCATTTGATGCGGGAGTAGGATATTTATTTTATTTTTATCTTATTCAATTTTAGAGTTGATTGCATATTTATTTTAGGTCTTAGTATCTAATCAAGTTTATTAATATTTTAATTCCAATAATTGGGCTGAGCCCATTTGAATTAGGGTTTTTTATGTTAAGACTTAATAGCCTATATAAGTAAAGTTTGTACTCATTTTCAAGGGACTTGATGATTAATAAAAATTTCTTGATTTGAGATGCGTCTCTCTTCTTTGTTAGGTGGTGATGCCAAACACCCCTAAGGTGGTGATGCCTAGGGTTTTGCAGGCAGATTCTAGGTGGTGATTTCTAGGGTTTATTATGTTTGTTCTCTTCCTTTTTTTTCCATTTATCCTATTTCTCATTGTTGTCTTGCATCATTATAAAACTTCAAACAGAGTCTAGTTTGTAGACAGCTTGCTACAAACCCACTACGTGGCAACTTATAAGATCATCCACATGTATTATTTAAACAAGTCATATGACTCATTAAATAGATCATGTGACTAAAAAGTACATGTGGGTGATTTTATTAGTTGTCACGTAATGAGTTGTAGCGAGGTGGCTACAATCTGATTTGTACCCAAACTATATTCTTTTACTTCTACCATTGGGTCAAAGACTCAAGTGTCAAATGACTTGTAAATTGTAAAGAGAATAAATTGTATAAGGATACAATGTAAATTCATATATTTACACCCTATAATAGAAGACTGCCACATCAGATATTTTAGTATAAAAGGGTAGACACTAACACACACTATAACAATTTCATTAAACCGAAAATAATTCGAATATTTATTTTTCTTAAAAACAAAACACCAAACAGAAACTACCTACTTCGTCAGAGCAGAGAAGCCCACAGAGACGACGATGGAGACGAAAATAAGCTGTCGAAGTCATCCTCAATCTGCTGTAGTTCGTCAGTGGTCCTCCAGCTAGAAGAAGACTTAAACCAAAAAATAATGGCTAGATTTGGTTCTCTCTCTCTCTCTCTCTCTCTCTCTCTCTCTCTCTCTCTCTCTCTCTCTCTCTCTCTCTCTGGTAGATTATCTAAGAAAAGGCCCTGGGGTAAGCCTAGCAAGCCCTTGGGCTTGGGCAACCCCCCACCCTAAGGCAACAAATGAAATGAAAAAAAAAAAATAAATAAATACTATGAATATATGATGATATTTTGAATCTTTGATAGAATGAATGTGTTGTGACTTTTTGACCGAATATAGTGACGTTAGTTAATGAGTATTGTACAAAGTATTGTTTTTTTTTTCTTGTTTTTTTTGAGAAAAATACAGAGTATTGCATTTACTATGAAAATGCTTAGCCAAAAAAGAAAAAGAAAAAAGAGTAGTGAGTAAATGAGTATCTATTTGAGTGTTAGCGTATTGTGCACCTATGCTGTGTTGTGGCCTTTGTGAACTGATCATTTAGTGTAATAGTCTTATGCTTTTATTTATGTTTTTTGGATTGGAGTGTTGTGTTTTGCTTTGTTTTTATTGATTTGTTTGAAAATTTTATACACACGTGGATGTGGTCATTGGTCATATGCTTTTGTTTGTGAGGGTAACGGGACAAGTCATTATCTTGTATTGCCGTGTAGCGTGTTTCTGTATTTATTTAATGATTTTTTTATGACTTTTAATTTATTATTAGTATTAATTTTATTGTGTTTTGTATGACAAACACCATAAACTGTTACATTTTATTTTTTTTTTTTTAATGTAATTTAAGCTAAAAAAGCACAATGTAACCTTGATTTTGCATTAAAAAAAAAAAATTGGACTTTATGTTATTTTTTTTAATATTTAATAATAAATATACAACCAAAATTAGGATGGGTTTGGACAACCCAAACCTCGGGGCGAGCCCTTGGGTTCTCTTTGGCTATGGTTTTTTCTTCTTGAAATATAGTGAGTAAAGCTTCTTCTTCTTCTATTGTCCATTTATGCTTTTGATTTTTCATTCTACCCCTCCTTCCTCTGTCTTTAGAAACTGTTGAAACAAAAGCCTTTTGATTTTGTCATTTCTCTGGGTTTGGAATTTGTTGGCTTGGCCCACGGTGTTGATGGAGGACCGTGCTTGGCTGCTCCGATGGTCGATTCCAGTTCTTGGCTTCTGGCTACTTCTACACTACGACGAGGCGAGGTAGTTTTCAATTTTCAGATGGTGAAATATTTTGGGTTTTAATGAGATTGTTATTGTGTGTATCAATTTTTATGTCTATCATTTTATTGTAAACCACCTATGTGGCAATGTTATATTAGAGATTGTAAATTTAGCTTTTTACACCGCATCCTTACCCAATTTATTCTCAATTGTAAATCATGTCAAAATGTTAGAGGTTATATTGAATTCTTATCTAAATTCACATGCATTATTAATAAGTGGGGTGTTAGACCCCTTAAATTCCTCATGTACTATTTTTAAATTTTTTATTTTTTATTTTGTAATTTATATATTGTTGGAAATAGTTTATGTTCAACCTACTATATGTCAATTAAAAAAGATCATCTACATGTATTTTTAGTCATATGACATTTTTAATGAGTCATGTGATTTTTTTAAATAATAGACTAAAACTCACTTTTGGACCCCTAACTTAGGGGGTGTTTTCATTTTGATCCCTTAACTTCAAAAGTTTTTATTCTAGGCCCTATAGGTTTGAGTAGTTTCAAAAGAGTCCTTTCATCCAACTCTGTTACCAAGATTCTATTAAATGCCACATAAAACATCCAAGCTAGCATTTTTTTTATTGATATTTAATTAAATTCAGAATTTTTAATTAAAAATTAATCAAATAATTTTTTTAATTAAAAAATCCAAAAATTATTGAAAATAAAATAAAGTTACAATTTTTTTTTTTTAATGAAATTGATTCGAGGAAGGATTAAAATTTGGTTTAATATTTATTTTCATTTTATTATTATTAATAATTTTTTTATATAATATATATGACATGGCAAGACACGTGACAAAAAATGGTGATGTGGACACATGATTAGTGCTTAGTTGGCACTTAATGGAGGGGGCTCTAACTGAGATGACGAAATGGCCCATTTGACCGCTAAACAGACTTATAGGGTCCAAATGAAAACTTTTGAAGTTAGTGGGCCAAAATGAAAACACCCCCTAAGTTAGGGGGGCAAAAGTGAACTTTAATCTAAATAATACATGTGAATAGTCTATCTAGGACAGAGTTTAGGTACAAACCAATTTGTAGCCCTAGGCTACAAATCAACTATGTGGCAACTCATAAGATCATCCACGTGTATTATTTAAACAAGTGACATGACTTATTAAATAGGTCATCTGACTAAAAGTACACATTAAAGCTGAGTACAGAGCAACATGGGTGATTCTCTCATTTCCTGACGTTCCAAGAAGCAACATGTTAAAGCTGAGTACAAAGCAATGGCAATCATTGCAAGTAAGCTCACTTGGCTTCTTGCTTTTCTTCAAGAATTACACATTTCACATCCTATAGCAACTACTCTCTTCTGTGATAATCAAGCTACACTTCACATTGCTGTCAACCCAATTTTTCATGAGCGTACTAAACACATTGAGGTAGATTGTCATTTTGTCGTTGATAAAATTCAAGATGGTACACTTAAAACCCTCCATGTTACTTCAGCTCATCAACTTGCAGACCTCTTCACCAAGCCTCTTGGTTTTGTTCCTTTTTCTTCTCTTCTTTCCAAGCTAGGTGTGTTGAATATCCACACTCTAACTTGAAGGGGTGTATCAAAGATGATATACCAACTTGAGCTTCAGACTTCATTTCTCACAGACTGATATTTGCATGAGGAACCTCGAGCTCATGGATAGAAGCTAAACTCACTGTTTCATTAAATAAACCTTCCACAAACCGTTTCACTAACACTTTGTTTGCGAGGGGGGAAAGAAGTAGAATGGAATGAATATATATATATATATATATATATTAAAAATATTATTTCCTTTTCTCTATTTGGAAGTTTAAGTATGAGGGAATGGAAAAATCATTCCCTTGTTTGGGAGTTTAAGTAAAGGGAATGGAATGGAACACTCATTCCTTCATATTCCCTCCACACCCCAAATTTTCATTCCCCCTAAAATTGGGAGGAATAGGAGGGAATGAAAATTTTTTTTAATGAATTTTCACCAAAACTCCCAAAATGCCCTTAATATATATATTTTTTTTAAATCCTAGATTATCCCTCATTTCTTATCTCCATCTTCTTACATCTTCTTGTGCTACTGCTCTCATCTCAAACCTGAGAGTTTTTTCTCTTTTTTTTTTTTTGGATACCATCAACACAATAGCAAAATTAACAAATATATATATATATATATATATATATTGTTTTTGTGTTTTTTTTTTTAAGTTAACGTGAGTTTATATTCATTATGTTGTGCATTGTTGTGTTCACAAAGGCTAAGGCTATATATGATGTTGAAGCAATAGTTGCTAGTTGATATAGAGATTCAATAGTTTTTTTTTTTTTTTTTTTAATATCTTTGGATTATATTGGAATATTTGTATATCCCAATATAAAACATAGGACTAGTAGCTATTATAGAATTGTGGCATAAAAAAGAATTATAGTTTGATAAATCCACTTTTTATGCCAATTTAAATTCAATAAACTAAAGTAGTTGTCGGGAGCATACTGCTGTATGGTAAATCTACATCACTATTCTCACTGTGTCTAAACTAGATTAAAATGAAGGGTATAATAGTAATATTGTTATAAAATGATTTATTTTCATTCATTCTAATATTACTCTTAAACAAGATTACTTACATTATATTCTATTCTATTCCTTTATTTTAAAACATTCAAACAAGATTACTTAGTTCCATTACATTGCATTCTGTTTTATTCCATTCCATTCATTTCTATTCATTAAACATATTCCATTTCATTCCATTCCTTTAAAATTTATTCATTTCAATCCCTTTTAAACTTCCAAACGAAGCCTAAAGTTCTTCTTATTCCACCAAAGTGTTGGAACGCACCGTTTCATTGAGTTCTTGCTAAAACCGTGAGCTACACGTGTAATGTACATATTGGTTGTTTTACCATTAGTTAGTGGAAGATCCTAGAAGCTATTAGTACTGTCTGTTAGTGTTGTTAGTTAATTGGTAGTGGAGGTTGTTATGAAGTTGTTAGTTATATATGCATATGTGTTACATGTTTAAGCTTTTCCATTTTTGTATATAAGCTGGTTTTTGTCTGTACAGATAAATTAACACAGTAATAACAAAGAGATATTTTTCTCTTTCTTCAATCTTGCTCTGCAATATTCTTTACTGAGTGAATTTTCTTATTTATCTTTTTTCCCCCATAAAATAAATGCAAATAACCTCTTTACATGCGTTACACATGCTCAGTCACTTAAAATTAATTTTGAAGGGTCTCTAATATAACCTTTTAAAAAGAAGTTTGTAAAGGGTTTTCAAAAAGGTGTAGGCCATGAATTAGAATAATTCTCTCTTAATTCTGGGCTTTACTTTGTAGATTACTTGAACAACAATAACATGAGGTAAGCTTTAATTTCTTTGGTTGTCTTCAATTTTTAACATGTGTGTGAGAGACTCCTTCATGGCTTGTTGTATACTATTTTTATTTGAGTTTTGTGTCATCAATATTGATGTTTGCGTGTTTAAGAATTGTGCATTTGTTTTGCATCTTTTTTTTTTTTTTTTGTTAACATGAAAGTCCAACTTAACATTGCTTCCATGAGTGACATGAAAATACAAGAACCCAATAACAAAATAAAAATAAAAATGGTCCCAACCCAGAAATATTGTTTTTCAGTGTACAACCCAATAATGCTAGTCTAAAGATCCACCAAGTTCATAATCTAACACTGAAGTCATCATTTGCACATATATATCATCATTTGGTGTTACAAATCATTGACATGGATGATGGATAGTCATCATTTGAAAGCTGTGGTTGAAGATGTATATACCTACGAAATGGATTAAATAATATCCATTCATGTATTGATCAAAACCTGTACATAAAATTAAGAATAATAACACCACCATTAAATTATAATATCATGTATCTTACAAATTCTATTTAGTACTTTTAAATTAGGAACAAACTTTTTAAGTCCCCACTTCACTACATATTTGTCTTTTCTATTTCCATTGATAGCTACTACAGCCACAAAGATAAGGAAGATAAAAATGTAAGATTGTCGTGCTTCATTTTCACTTCTCTCCATTACTATGTGGCCCTTGTTGCTGACAAAAATTCCCCCGTAACATTACAAAGAAAACAATGAGAGCACATTTAGTTATAGTCATGGAACAAAATAAAAAATAACAATCAAGATATATATCTTGAAGAATGATGGGTTCCCTTAATTTTCAATTCATTTAAGAACTGTACAATTGAGATATTTGTTGTAGCATAAAATGTTGTCCTTTTTTTTTCTTCAAAATCGCCCACTGCGCATATACCAAAAGTCAAATATAGTTTTGAAGATTGGATCTGATTTTCTCTTTATATGGTTTTCTGTTTGGATTTTTAATCTACATTTGGTTTTTTTATTTTTTGAATCTATATTTCATTATTGGATCTACTTTTATGTGTTTGGGTTTTTTTCTTGTAAGGTATTTATTAGGGTTTTTTTTTTATCTACATTTTATCAATTTATTTATATTTTTCAAAATCTACGTTTTGAAAATTTGAAAATTAGTCAATTCCATTTTACACTGGATGATTTATTCTTCTGAATTTCTCATTTTATTTTTTCACATTTTACACGTAGCTAATTTATATTATAATGTAAAACTAAACTTTTTGGACTTTTTCACTCCGTTTGGAAGGGGGGAAAGGAATGGAATGGAATGGAAAAATAAGAATATTTTAAGAATATTCTTTCCTTTCCCCTGTTTGGAAGTTTAAGTATGAGGGAATGGAATGGAATAGGAAAGACCATTCCCTTGTTTGGAAGTTTAAGTGAGGGGAATGGAATGGAACACTCATTCCTCCCTATTCCCTCCAAATTCCAAATTTTCATTCCCCCCAAAATTGGGAGGAATAGGAGGGAATAGATTTAAGTTTAATGATTTTTTCACCAAACGTCCCAAAATGCCTTTAGTATTTTTGTAAAATCCTAAATTACCCTTATAGATTTGACCTTTTATTTTCCTCAGTTTCCATGGTATTTCTATAATATTGTATTTCTAAATGATTATGCATGGACCTTTAACAATGTCAATTTTCTTTTAAAAGTTTATTTTGTGGACAATGAATCTCGAATTTCCATTTATTGGGATTATATTTTAGTTTATATTGCTTAGATTTTGTACTTGTTTATAATTAAGCGGATTTTATACCACCTATTGTCCTGTACTGGTTTCTTTCTCTGTTAGCAAGGGCCAGAAAAATAGAAATAAACTCCCATGGTATTTCTATAATATTATTGTGACACCACAAGGTGTCATATATGGTGTGGTAATTCTATAGTATTATTCTATAGATAAATCCTGCATTTTATAAAAATAAAGGGTATTATAGTAATATTGTTATAAAATGATTCATTTCCATTCCTTCAAATATTACTCCCAAACAAAGTTACTTACATTCCATTCCATTCCTCTATTTTAAAACATCCAAACAAGATTACTTAGTTTCATTTCATTTCATTCCATTCTATTCCATTCCATTCCATTCCATTCATTAAATTCATTCCATTCCATTCCATTCTATTCCATTCCATTCCATTCTATTCCATTCCCTTATAATTTATTCATTCCATTCCATTCCATTCCCCTCTAAACTCCCAAACGAAGCCTTCATTTTTTTTGTTGACTTCATAAAAATTGGACACATTAACTTTTCAATTATCATATATTTACACCTCATTATTTTTATTTTTTTGGGTAATTTGTTTTGTTTAATTTTGTATCCGATAATTACATGCGAACTATCAAACTCTTCCCCAATAAGCGTATACCCTAACCAGGTCCCTCCCCTCTCTTTCTCTATACCATTGTTGTTTTCCCAGTTGGGGCTCAAATAAAAAAAATTTGCCTCAGTAGCCTCCTCAAGCCAGCATTTGCAACCCTATTCAAGGACTGCGACACTCCGCAGGAAACGATGCAGCAGGCAACCCAAACTCGACATGATTAATGGGTGCGGCATTACCTCCCAACACCGGATTCAATTTTAAAACCCCTGAAGCAGGATTTTGGGCCATTAAAACCGCACTGGGATTGAAAGTTTCACCACCCAAGGTCGGGTTCAATGCGGCCACTGGCAGAGCAACATGATTGAGAGCAACAGCAGCAACGTTATTGGTATAATTACTATTACTGTTATTCTAAGGGTTATTAGCATTGCGGCCAAGTTTCCAATTATCTTTTCTTTCATGGGTTGGACGATGTGTTAAGTCCTCCCTCAAACTGTTTGAAGAAATGCCAAAACCAAAGTTTCCATCACTTGATTTTTTGTGATTTATTTTTCTCCACCAATTTATTAAAATGTTATCTTAAGTTGAAAATTTTTGTGGCAGATTCAGATTGATTTTAATTGCTATCATGTAAAACTGGTGAAAAATAATTCATTGAGAACAATCCTTGGTTTAACAAATAACTCTTCTCTGCTGCTCTAAATTTTATTTTCCAATTTGCTTCTTTGCTCTTATAACTAAATCATATTTAAATTGGTATCACGGTGAAAAGAAAAAAAAAAAATCATATTATGAAATTTTCGCTAATTCTTTGCTTTCAAATGTTACATGATTACCTCAAAATAGCAAAGATGATAAGCTTTGGGATTGTGTTACTTCCTTAACAGTTTTGTGGGCATGCTAACGGATTTGTTGCGGCATAACCAAAACAATTTTATCTTCCTATGTTATTGCCTTTCAAATGTATTAGTAATCTAATGTTTAAAAAGAGAACAGTATAGCATTGTTTATTATCCCCTTGCCTTATAGGAACATCTAAAAGTCATTCAGAACAATGTTACTAAGCTAAGGATGAGCTAAAACATATTTTCCAGGTTTGACATTTTGCATAATTTTTACCTCACACCACGACTTATGGTGGTAGAGTTGGTATGGCCTCTTTAAATTCTGTTTAATTCATTTTTTCCATGTAGTAATTGTATATTTCATATTGAGGTTAGGAATTTTGGGGTGCTATAATTGACTGTTCTAGAAAGTGTTAGTGTGCTTAATTGTTCAGAAAAGTTGATTGTTTATTTTTCATTGTTGTTAGATTTGTTTTTATTGTTCTTGGTCTATTTTCAAGCAAAATTCAATGAGAAGAACTAAAGACTGTTTTTAGTCAAGAACTACTTCTACGGTGCCGTTTGAAATATTTGGATATGGGTTCTCACAACTGGAGAATGCGAAGGCGAAGTCCCTAGCCCTGCCCTTGGTCCAGGCCCAAGTCTCCCAAGTCCAATTTTGATATGTAGCTGTCAAATTGTGAGTGTTCTTCAAGGAAATTAGGTCGGTTCTACAATGATTAGGATTTCTAATGTATAAAAGGATTTTGTTAGCCATAGGTTTAGGGCTAAGGGCTAAAAGAAAGCTTAGATCAAGGTATTCTCTTTCTCAATTTTTCAAATTTCAATTTATTTATTTATTTTTTATACATGTAAACTAAAAGAAAAGATTCTGAACTTTATGGTTTGTAAAGCTGCCTTCATGATTGCTCTAAAGCATTGCTACGCTATATGTTTATATGCATAGTTAAAAAGTATCTTGCGTAATTGCATATTATTAATGTCATCTATTGTTTATATGTATTCATAAAAAAATCTATTGTTTATATGCATTCTAGCATTTATGAAAGTATTCATGCTAAACTATAATATTATGATGATTCAATAGTCTCTCAAAAAATGATATATTCTTTCGATTTCATTTTCAGTAGCTTTTCCGTGCATCGCACGGGTTTGCGACTAGTCTATAATATAAACTAAAAGCTGTAACTAAGAGAAAAAGTTTTGACTTCTCCCAAACTTGCCATGTCAGATTTACTTTTTCCATAGAATTCCACCACACCTTTCTCTCTCCCACAATAAGTGTTCCCCTCTCTCACACACATTTCCTCAAATTAAATCACTAATCTA
Source organism: Fagus sylvatica (assembly GCA_907173295.1). Lineage (NCBI taxonomy): Eukaryota > Viridiplantae > Streptophyta > Magnoliopsida > Fagales > Fagaceae > Fagus > Fagus sylvatica. The sequence continues at coordinate 30,811,787 of OU015761.1, read as the reverse complement.
ATGGGTTTCTCTCACACGCCTGCTCATCTCCCTCATTTTTTTCCCCTTCCCCTATTTTCTTTCTGTTGATTTGACTCCTCAAATCCCTCTTCTTCTTTTTTTCTTCTTTTTTCATCCTGTCTTCTCGCTCCTTCTCTGGACTTCTCACCTCCCCATCACACCAACTGACTAGGGTTTCTCACATTTAAACCTTCCCAAACATGAAAACCACATTTAGTCCAGCCGTTAATCTCATGTTTGACATTAAAGACAAACGTTAGATTTTGATTTGGACAGACAACCGTTATTCTCACCCTCTTCTTGAGACGTTTCCAAATCCGGTGGACATACTCGGTGCCGCATATATATCTCATCCATTCAGTGAGGTGAGGCTCAATTCAGCTTTCAATTTCATTATGGGTTTCCAATTTCAATTCTTTTTTTTTTCCCTGATTTTGATTTGGAGGTTTGATGATTGGATGTTATTTTGGGAATTGGAGTTTCTGAGTAAGGGGTGAGAATAACGGCAGATAAATCATTAGAATGGAATTGGGCATTTTTTCACCTCTACTGCGATTTGGTAGTTGTAGTTTCCATTCCTTTATATGATCTTCTTTTTGTTTGGTTTGTTGTACACTACAGGCAGTGAACTGTGAGCTGGACCGATGTGGGAATTGTTAAGAGGATTAGAGGAGTTACACACTTGGCATGCCTTTGATGTGTTTGATAAATTGATGGTTTGCATTCCTTCGCTTTTGTTTTAGTTACACACTTGGCATGCCTTTGATGTGTTTGATAAATTGTCTGAAAGAAGCACCTATCCAAAGCCTTGGATTCATCAGTTTTTGCTGTTCTATCGCTCTTCATTCGTCCTTTTCTTTTTTTAAAAAAAATTGTATTTATCCAATTGTTTGGCTATTCACTTTCTTTCAGACATATAAGAACCAGACAATTGTTTCTTTTCAAATATTGATAGGCAGATCATATGATGCATGTCTTAGTGGTGTATCTACTTACAAAGAGCAAGTTTAGTTTGCTCTCTCTCTCCTGTTTTATATGTTTGTCCTTTGAATGTTCTGCTGATTTATGGATACTTCTGCAGGATCTACTGTCAAAATATGCTGACATGAGCCTTGGAGAGGGAAGTTCCATGTCACTGTCAAAACAATGGCCCATGCAACAGTGAAAGCTTATCTTTTAGTAATTAGGAGGGGTTAGTGAAACAACCAACAGAAATACACTGATTTTGTTAGCAAATCAATTTATGCTGGAAGTGTTAGGTTTAACATGCCATTTTGAAATCAAAAGTCCATTTGTGTGTGTATGTATGCGTCTTTCTTCAACAATTGAGCAGTTTTGGTTGGGATTACGTAAGTGTTGGTCCATTAATTTACGATCTTCGATCTTCAACAACCGCCTATATTTTCGATCTTCAATAGTCTGCCTTTGTTGGATTGGACTGCTATGCAGCTTCTATTAATGTTTGACACTTTTTAATCCGTTTTTTATCAGGTGCACTGGAAGTTTGGAATAAAATTTTTCTTCCATAACAGCTTCTCGGGGCCTTCACTAGATCATTGATTTTGTACCCATATAAATTACAATTATTTTAACTTTCTGTGTTGCTTTAAATTTTATTTTCCAGTCTATTTCAGTTTAAGTTGTAAAATAATTCTTTTGTGATTTATTTGCTTGGTAGTCTTTATTCTATGGAGAATGTGAAAGAAAGTTTTAATCTTTGTAGATTACACTAGAAGCCTTATGAGGACCTGGACCTGGACCTTTCTTTGTTCATTGATTGATTAATTGCTGAAAGTCTATTGACCTCTCTCTCGATTCTTTTCTTTGCTCTTCTGAATTAGCAAGCGGCATATGTATTGACAGGCACTATAATACTAATACTGATACAAGTTGAACCCTTTTAAGACTCTAGATAGAATCCTTTATTTGACCCATGAAAATTTTGGCTATTTAAGTTTTCTATATTGGCGTTTCAGCTCTGCTCGAAGCTGCAAGGAAGGTTAATTTATGAGATATCTTGAGCTAAGGCTTTGCATCTAGAAGGTATAATTTTTTCTGTTCTCTCTGTGGGATCTAAACGTTTTTATTTATATTGGTTCTTCTTTACATGTTTAAGGCATAGGTTCTTATGCTTTGCTCTTCTTATGCTTAACCAGATTAAAATTTGATTGATAGATATGGTGTAATAGTGACTCTTGAATTCGATGAAACACATGCATTAGACGAAATGTTCTTGAACTAAAGAAAGAGTAATCAATCAAAGCAATTAAACTTGGTTTTGTTTTATTTGGTTTTTGATATCCCTCTAAACAGACAAAATTATATCATCTGTTGTTCATCAATATTTCATTCTATGATGGAGTACAAAGAAACTTGGTACTTTTATGGTAACTAACAATATTGTGATTTTTATGATATTGGCAGAATATGGATACATATTGAAGGTCGACGAAAAGATTGACATATACAGCTTTGGGGTGGTTCTACTAGAGCTTCTGAGTTTAGAGAGTCTGTTGACATATCCTGAGTTTAGAGAGTCTGTCGACATTGTTGAGTGGATACGAAGGAAAGTTAGAGACAATAAATCATTAGAAGAAGCACTAGACCCCAATGTAGGAAGTTGCAAGCATGTTCAAGAAGAGATGCTGTTAGTCCTTAGACTAGCACTTCTTTGCACTGCCAAGCTCCCAAAGGACAGACCCTCCATGAGGGATGTCATCACAATGCTAGGAGAGGCAAAGCCTCGGAGAAAAAGCAGTAGCAACAATGATGGATGTACAACTAACAA
>OU015761.1:30714739-30808899 GCA_907173295.1 Fagus sylvatica | reverse complement strand
TATTTTCTTGGTATATTTCCTCTGGAATTCGACCAGCTTTGTGGTTTTTTCAATCCGTTTCTTTATGTCTTCATACAATTTCTGCAACAAGGAATGAGAAACAAAATTTATTTTTTGTTACATGTGAATTAGAAAATTAAAGAACGAAAAAATTACACGATGTTTGTAAGCTGATTTTGAACTTCAAAATTAGCTTTCCTATGTAATTATAATTTGATTAGAGTAATGTTCAACATGCTTTCCTATGGTATCATTTTCATTTGCCAAACAGGCATGGCACTAGTAGATAGCTGTGCTACAAGTCGTTAGTGAAGAAAAAGGAAAACTACACAAAATTTAAGGGTCTGTTTGGTTGGGAGGATGGAAAAATGGGAGGATAGAAAAGATTTATATTTTCCACAATATGTGTTTGGTTCGGAGGATGGAAAAGTGGAATGTTTAAAAACAAATATAAATATCATTTGTTTGGTTGATAAGAAAAATGAGATGGAAAATGTAATTTATATGAATATACTATTATGCCCTATAAATAGAATAATAGGAAAGTCTTTTTGTTTTTCTTTATCTTTAGTAAAGTAAAGTCACAGTTAAAAATAAATAAAAATAAAAATTCAGAAACATGAAAAGGGAGGGCAAAAAAGTCATGGTCTTTTAAAAAGAAAAAAGAAGAACCCAACAATGTGGAAAAGGGAGGGCTAAGAAGTCTTTTGACTTCAATGCCCAACCCCCTACACTTTTCTCTCCCATTTTATGCTGGAATTGGGAAGAAACATTTGTGTAGGCTTGGAGAGAAAACTCACGAGATGCACCACTTTTTCCTCCCCATTTCTACCAAACCAAATGGTGGAAAACACCTATTTTCTCTCCACTTTTCACTTCCCCTCATTTTTTTCTCCCTCTTTTCTCTCCAAACAAAATGAGCCTAAGTGCTCAAATGACCTCTAATTTAAAACTACAAATCTTTTAGGCTTAGTTTCTTTTGGTTGCAAGTGCAATACCATTTCGTAGGGGTGTTCATATTTATTTTGAATTCTGGGAGTACAGGGATGTGGTACTCTCTAATCTCACCTAATAGTGAGTTCAACTAAGGGCACGTTTGGTACACTACAATACTTATTGCAGTGTAATAGGAATCAGTATTACAAGGAATAAAATAAGTTGTAATGTAATAACTATTACCATTCATTTGTTTGGTGAAAACACATGAATAGAAGTCTGAATCTGTATTCTATATTTTACTACAACATGATTAATATACTAGTATTGCTTATTATACGAGTATTAATAATTTTAAAATATTTTGGAGACTTGGATTTTGAATGTTATATATATATATATATATATATATAGAGAGAGAGAGAGAGAGAGAGAGAGAGAGAGAGAGAGAGAAAAAGAGTTAAAAAAAAAAATAGGAGACTTGGGTATATATATAATATAGTCAACTATGGTTTTTTGGAATTTTTTAACTTTTTAATTTTTTTTGAGCTATTACTAGATCTAAGGAATAACTATTACTGTCATTTTGATAAGGAATAGCTATTCCTCATTTTAAAAAATAGTCATTCCTAAGAAATAACTATTCCCTATAATAAAAGCGTAATCAATTAACAATCGAATAGTTACTCCTTAGAAATATCTATTACATTACGGATCCTATTATATTGTATCAAACTTATTCTAATTGTATTCACGATGGGATTCACCTTTTATGCAAAAAAAGAGAATATCAGGTTGCTATATTTCGAAAGTATCTAATAATTTTCCATACTCAATTAACCCGTCGTACCTATTTGGCCCAAGTTGACCGAAGAGGCTCTAAATAGACACAGCATAAAAATGAGTTGACAAATTGTTATTTGTTTGAATATGTCCTGATTAGTGATTATTTTATTATTTACTATTAACAACTTGTGGAATATGTTAGGAAACTTGAGACTCTAGAGTTATTTTTGATGAGAATAGTCTGCGGAACCTATCCCACTCGTTATTAACCTTATCTAACATGTGGCATTTTCTGATTTGTCCCTCCACATCCTTATCCTTATCCTTCCCATCCTTATTCCCATCCTTATTTCCTTTCTGCCTTATGCTTATCCTTATCCTTGACCCTTAGCACGCATTCCCTGACCCTTATCCTTCCCATCCTTATTCCTTTCTGCCTCACCCTCTCGGCCTCTTCATCTCCAACATCCTTTATTGACTTATTGAATGCCTCTAATAGCACATCTATCAAATATTTTATTACTTTTGTTTCAAAATAGACAAGAGTTTACAAATGGATCAAGAAAAATGCATGTGTCAAATTTAAGAATAATAGGAGAAGTTAATTGGATAAATACTTTCATTTTAAAACTTTCATATGTTTTATGGAAATTCAAAAAGAAGTATCTCATTATTTCGGAATAGAGGGAATATTTGATGATTTTAACATGAGTATTAAAAAAGATAAGTAACTTTCATATATATATATATAAAGACACATGATATATTATAATTGGTTGTACCATGCAATACCTTTTTTTTAAGGTTGAGTCAGCCCTTTGAATGAAAAGCTTTTAAACTTATTGGACTAAAGTATGACAATTGAAAATGGATTTATATAATGGTAGGGTTGGCATGCATCCCCAAATACTGATCTGTTATTTTTAAAATTTTTTTTTGCTAAATATGTGTTATTTTTAAGGGTAAATTACACTGACATCTCTAATGTTTGATGAAATTAGACTTGTTACATCATATTTTGAGCAAATGACACTCCAATCCAAAATATCCAAAATAATTAACACATCGCTCCAAAAATGAAGTGAAGTGTGAATTATTTTAGAGTTAAGTGTCAATTATTTTAGAGCGAAAAATCAATTATTTTGAAAATTTTGAAACAGAATGTTATTTGTTGAAAATAGGGTATAACGAATCTAATTTCATCAAATATCGGGAGTGTTAATGTAATTTACCCTATTTTTAACTTGCGTCCTCTATTCACCAACTTTATATGGAATGCAAGCTAAGCCTTGTTATGATAAAATTATCTTATGAGACGAGTTTGTAAGTGTCTCCTCATAACATGTGGGTCCTATTGGGGTGTGAAGCCCACCAAATATTAAAGAAAAATTGCATAAGTGCCTTGATAAGCATTATAAGTATATAAGTGATTCATTTGGTGGTAGCTGGTGAGTAATATATATATATATGCATGGCCCAACGATAAAGGGTCATCATTATCAAAAAAAAAAAAAAAAAAAACGATAAAGTTTTTTTTTCAGCTGGTATGCCTTACCAATTATTGTTGCTCTTTGAAAACGTTGACTGCACAATTTGTGAGGAATCTTTTGAATTATTAGTAGGTAAATGCCAAATGGTGATGGGACTATAGGATTGGGACAATAGCTTTTAATAAGCAACTTGTAACCTTTTTTTTTTTTTTTTTTTGACTTTTTGTCTTCTTTGCCGTGACCTTTCTTCAACACATTGGATAGTGGGAGGCATAATTATTGAGTTGATCAAGTCTTCCTTGGATACCAATCTTAGGGACACACTTAGGTCCCGCTACAGGACCAATGTGGGTTTTGATAAAATGTTTGTGGTTTGTGGTAAATTTTGTGTCTGTAGTGATAAACACGTCTATTGTTGTAAAAATAAAATATGTAAATTTTGGTAACATTAATGATATTTGTAATAAACTTAATTTTACTACAAATTATACACATATTTTACAATAAATGACACATTTTATCAAAAAATACAAAAAATACAATTTTTGACATCCTTTGACGAGACAGGTTCCGTTATGGGACCTAAGTATTTCCAATTTAGGTCCCATTACAAGATTGGTATTGATTTTGGTAAAATATGTGTATTGTGTGGTAAATATTATGTCCGTAGCGATAAATTTGTGTCTGTTGTTGTAAAAAAAAAATGTGTGAATTTTAATAATATTAGTTATATTTGTGATATAACTTAATTTTACTATAAATTACACACATTTTATCAAACCTGAAATACAGATTATTAAAAAAAACACATATTATAATTTTTGACTCATGTGGCAGGATGGTCCCGTAGCGGGACTAAGTATTTTTGTGAATTATGATAGCATGGTGTGTGATATCATATTATTCCCCATCTTTCTAACTTTACTTACACTTTTTCCATGGGTTAATGGGTACACACAGATACTTACAAAAAAGAAAAAGAAAAAGTAAAGGGATTGGTAGATAGAGATATACCATTTGTTCTATTGTCTTCAGTTCACCATCTGTGTTGTGCATTGTCATTTGGGCATCCATTGCTACTACTCTCTGCTCATCAACCATCACTCTCAATTATGGATTCTTATTTTACCATCCATTTCTTTAAGTGTGTGGCTATCTTTGATCGATCTACAGTCTAAATTGAGGAGCTAGAAAAAAGACTCTACTCCATTGACTGAATTAAAGTGAGCACGCCGTATACTGGTATTTAGTTATCCTTTGAATTAATTTTTGTTGTGTTTTTCAGCTAGTCATCATCTCTAATTTGGATATATGTGGCCAATCCTAACCAGTTTATTGAGGATCTCTAACCAGTACCAAAAATTTTGGTGTTAAAGACTTGGTGGTTGTTGTGGTTGAATGAATTATGGTTACTTACTTCAACTTTTATAGTTCATTTATTTTGATTATTCGTTTGATGCATGCAGCTATTGTTGCTCTTTTATTGCTGTGGTTGCGTTTTCAAGATTTAGTTGCTCATAAAACAAAGGGAAAGAAAAGAAGAAATGAGTTTCACGTTTACTCTGATTCACCGAAGTGAACGTCCTTGCTCTATGGTCTAAGCAGTTATAGGAAAAACTCTGTTCATTGAAATTCGAAAGATAGGTATGTTGTCCAAGTTCCAGGCTTTCATTTGTTCTTCGTTTTGATTTTTCAAAAAATATTATGCATATATTTTTTTTTGGTAATTTAGAAAGATTTTATTAAGAAGAAAACAAGACAATACAAGAGTAGAAGACCCAACAACTTAATCTTGAGTCAGGGATATATAGAGCAAAAACAAAGCACTAAGAAGCAAGAAACAAAATATAGACTAATCTGATCTAAGACAAACCATATTGACCACAAGACTGAAGCAAAAATAAATAAATAAATAAAAATTATCAATAAAATATTTTAGATAAGATAGAAGAAATAAGAAGTGTCAAGGAAACCATGAGTTTTTCTAGATGAGATTTATTGGTACGCTTGTACGATATATAAATACCCACAAATTCCTAAAATTAAAATAAAATAAAACCCAAAACCCACCCACCCGATTAAGACCCTACTCATTCACTTAAAAAAATCCATTGCTCCTCCCTCTCTCTGTTTGTCTCTCTCAACTCCCTCTCTGTAACTCTCTTTACTAGATTTCTGCTCGTATTTCTCTCTCTACTAGAGAAAATACTGAAAACACAAAACTATACTTTCAATTTTTGACACAAAAGAGTTGGACAAATTAAAAAGCAAATATGGAATAATTGGATTATCGGATATGTTATAAGCTCTCAATCTTGGAATAAAGTTGAATTCTAGTTGGTTGTTTCTTTATGGAATCATCATCAGAGTTGCAATAGATTCTTGTAGGTCTGCGACTGCGATGATTTCTGAAGTTAACGAACGAGTGATGATGCCGAGGATGGTTATCGGATAGGGTGAGGATGGTACTTGTTTTTGGAGATTGAAAATTGAGCTTAATTTTAGCTTCATAATCTTAACAAACTCGGGATAATTATGCAATTTGGCATTCTTTATAATACGTCTTTTTAGTATTAAAAAAAAAAAAAAAACGTTGAAATGGTGTAAATATTAAACGAAAGATTTTATAGTGTGTTTGGATGGAAGGATTTTTTCTTTGATACTATATGGAAGGATATGAATGTAGAGTAGAGTAAGAAGGAAGAGGTTTCATAAACTCTCTTCTATTTTCCCTCCTTTGTCCCAAACATATCCTCAAGGACGGATTCGAGTGATTCTTAAGTCCGGAAGCTTCCTACTTTCTTTTTCTTTTCTTTGGAGTAAAATCCTTCCAAGCTTTGTCGTTTCTTTTTTCTTCTTTTTCAAACTTTGCTGATTGCTTTTTCAGAAATTGATTCCCTTGCATTGGAATGGCTGTGCGCTTTGTCCTTTAGTGGTGATTTTCTCCCTTGATTGCAAGTAGCTGTCTTGGGAAGAGAATCATTGGATTACTTTTTAGATTTGATTTAATTGTTTCTTCAGAATTTGTGTCCTTTGCATTGAAATTTGAATGGGTGGACTGGGTGTGTCTTTGTCGTTCAGTGGGGTGGGTGAATTGAAATTTGAATGGGTGGGTGGGGCTTGTACTTCAGTGCGGTGGGGTCCACACTCCCGTGGAAGAACGCGCGAATGGGGGCTCCTTACTCTGAGAAGGTATTTAGTACAGGATTTGACTTACGTCCAACGTACAGTACCGTCCCACCAACAGTAAAAAATTAATTAAAAAAAGCTGTGACCGGTTGGGCAGGTAGCCGGTTTACAACAAATGACATCAAAGTTACAAAATATGACATACATTTTACAAGAATTAACTAAATAATACTAATATTAACAAATATTGTACTACAGTAAAGTAAAATATTATCAAAACTTTCAATTACTTTACAACACTAAAGAGTATTAATCCAAAACGTGAGAGAAATTACAAACTTTGACAATATTTACACATATTATGAGAAGTTTTGCAAATATTTACTAAATAATTACTAACAATCACAAAGGGCAGTATTTACAAAAACTAACTAAAATAATACATTATAACACACAAATTACTAGACTAAAGAGACATAATCCCAAAGATAAGACAATTTACAAACTTTAACAAATTCTTAACATCTTTTGAGACATTTTGCAAATATTAACTCAATTTTTACTAACAATCACAAAGGTCATTATTTACAAAAACTAACTAAAATTATATTTTATAACACACAAATTACAACAATAAAGAGAATTAATCTCAAAAGTGAGAGAAATTACAAAAACTAACTAAAATAATATTTGATAACACACAAATTACAACAATAAAGAAAATTAATCTCAAAAGTGAGAGAAATTACAAAAACTAACTAAAATAATGTATTATAACACACAAATTACTACACTAAAGAGATATAATCCCAAAGATAAGAGAATTTACAAACTTTAACAAATCCTTATCATTTTTTGAGACATTTTGCAAATATTAACTCAATTTTTACTAACAATCACAAAGGCCATTATTTACAAAAACTAACTAAAATTATATTTTATAACACACAAATTACAACAATAAAGAGAATTAATCTCAAAAGTAAGAGAAATTACAAAAACTAACTAAAATAATATTTGATAACACACAAATTACAACAATAAAGAAAATTAATCTCAAAAGTGAGAGAAATTACAAAAACTAACTAAAATAATGTATTATAACACACAAATTACTACACTAAAGAGATATAATCCCAAAGATAAGAGAATTTACAAACTTTAACAAATCCTTATCATTTTTTGAGACATTTTGCAAATATTAACTCAATTTTTACTAACAATCACAAAGGCCATTATTTACAAAAACTAACTAAAATTATATTTTATAACACACAAATTACAACAATAAAGAGAATTAATCTCAAAAGTGAAGAGAAATTACAAAAACTAACTAAAATAATATTTGATAACACACAAATTACAACAATAAAGAAAATTAATCTCAAAAGTGAGAGAAATTACAAAAACTAACTAAATAATGTATTATAACACAGAAATTACTACACTAAAGAAATATAATCCCAAAGATAAGAGAATTTACACAACTTTAACAAATTCTTATCATTTTTTGAGACATTTTGCAAATATTAACTCAATTTTTACTAACAATCACAAAGGCCATTATTTACAAAAACTAACTAAAATTATATTTTATAACACACAAATTACAACAATAAAGAGAATTAATCTCAAAAGTGAGAGAAATTACAAAAACTAACTAAAATAATATTTTATAACACACAAATTACAATAATAAAGAGAATTAATCTCAAAAGTGAGAGAAATTACAAAAACTAACTAAAATAATATTTTATAACACACAAATTACAACAATAAAGAAAATTCATCTCAAAAGTGAGAGAAATTACAAAAACTAACTAAAATAATGTATTATAACACACAAATTACTGCACTAAAGAGACGTAATCCCAAAGATAAGAGAATTTACAAACTTTAACAATCCTTAACATTTTTTTAGACATTTTGCAAATATTTACTCAATTTTTACTAACAATCACAAAGGCCATTATTTACAAAAACTAACTAAAATAATATTTTATAACACACAAATTACAACAATAAAGAGAATTAATCTTAAAAGTGAGAGAAATTACAAAAACTAACTAAAATAATATATCATAACACACAAATTACAAAACTAAACAGAATTATTCCCAAATGTGAGAACATTTACCAAGTTTGGCAATCTTTAAACATTTTATGAAACATTTTGGAAATATTTACTCAATGATTACTAACAATCACAAAAGCCTAGTATTTATAAATTTTGACAAACATTACACAATTTGACAAATTCTAAACAACATTAGACACAACTTATATCACTTATGAGATAAAATATCATATTTGACAAACATTAACAATTTATTACTAAAATTTTATTAATAGACACTAAAATCCATATAGCCACCGAACATAATTGAAATAGGAATTGTCACCCATTACATGTTTCGAGAAAACCTTTACAATCTTAAATAATGTTTTTACCAAGACAGAGAGATTTTACAATACGTACGACATATTTACATCTAATATCAAAATTATTACATTCTCTAACTCAAACCATACTAAGTCTCACTAAATCCCTAAAATATATGAAAATTATTAAATTTACAAATTTTGACAGATTATATATTTTGACAAACTTTAAACAATATTAGACACAACTTATATCACTCATGAGATAAAATATCATATTTGACAAACATTAACAATTTATTACTAAATCTTTATTAATAAACACTAAAATCCATATAGCCACCGAACCAAATTGAAATATTACAATAATTGTCACATATTACATGTTTCAACACAAACTTTACAATATCAAATAAATATTTTACCAATACAGAGAGATTTTACAAGTCAATATCAAAATTATTATATTTTCTAAGTCAAACTATATTAACTCTCACTAAAGCCCTAAAATATATGAAATTTTTTTAAATGTACAAATTTTGACAAAGATTATATATTTTGACAAACTTTAAACAACATTAGACACAACTTATATCACTCATGAGATAAAATATCATATTTGACAAACATTAACAATTTATTACTAAACTTGTGTTGGTGATTTTTTTTATTTTTTTATTTTTTTTTTATGTTTGAGATGGAATCAAACTTTATATTGATATTATTTGCAGTTAATTTTCTCTATTTTCTTTCTTATTGTAAACTTTAGACTCTTTTAAGTATTAGTGGACTATATTACAAACATTTTATTTACATACTATTAGTAAATTAATACTAACATTCACTAAAGTCTAAAAATATGAGAAAACTTTTTTTTTTTTTTTAAATTACATATCTTGACAAAGATTAACCATTTTGATAAAATCTAAACAACAACATTATCATTTGTGGGATAAATTTTAAAATTTTGGAAACATATAGAAATTATTACTAAACCTTTATTAAGAAACACTAAAATCCATATAACCCCTAAACTATTGAACAATACTTCACAACAATTTCATGTTCGTACAAATAACTTACAAAAGATCACAGAATTATGTCAAATTATTTATGAGTTTTATCAAAATAATTATGGCCTTTAATTATAATTAATTATAATATTAAACCTTTGCAATTTTGAAAAACAAAATTCAAAATATGCATGACATTTAATTATATATATCTCCCTAAATTATTATGTTAATATAAGTAAAAATAAGAACATTTTAAATAAATATTTTATGGACATGTGTGTTTGGGGGGGGGGGGGGGATAGAGTTTACCTCCAAATGTATTATCTAAAAAAGTGACATGACTTGTTAAAAAAGTCAGGCGACTAAAAATACACGTGACTTATCTATTTAATAGCCACGTAGTAGATTGGAGGATAATTCTTTCAAACGGAATTAAGGTAAACTATTTCCTGTTTTGGAGTGAACGTTTTAAATATCTCAATTTACGTTAAAGGTATTTTGTTAAGAAAACTCACTTTGATTCCAATTAGTAATTTTAATTCGGTAAGAAGTCTATTTTAATTTTAATTTTGTAAGAGACATTATTAATTGAAATCCACGTCAGTCCTAAATCTACTCTATTCTATTGGTAATATGAAAATTTCCATTATTAGTAAATTCCATTAGAATTAATTTTTTTAATATAATATCCATGAAAGAAAATAAATAAACTTAAATATAAAATAAGAGGAATGAAATTTATTTGCAGATTATTAATTTGAAATTAAAATAAAAATACAATTAGATTTCATTCTCAACAAATTAGTTACATCAAGAAAAAAATTTATTCTAACAATCAATACTTGTTGCACCTCAAGGTTTTTTAAGATAATGATGTGCGTTATATAAGAGGGAAAAAAAAAAAAAAAAGAAAAAAAAAAAAAAAAAAAAAAAAAAGGGTTTCTTTTAAAAAAAAAAAAAATGAAAAATGAATAAACTTTACACTTTTTACTATCATGATCAGTCATGTTTTTATTAGAGAAATACAAGATTAGTCATTTTTTATTTAAAGATGTGAAATGCGTATTTTTTTACTAAATCCAACTACGATCAGTCACTCTTTTTAACTTGGTGAGACCCTCTAACCAATTTGTGACAATCCATATTATTTTTTTAGTTAGAACTTAATGCCCTAACCTCTATATTTGATTATGTTCTGTAATGCAGTCAATGATATATTATATTGGATGTTGTGTAAGACGAAATGCTGTCAGGAATTTTTCCAAAGTTTAAAGAGGGTCCATTTATATTCAGGAACATCTATTTAAAATGGAAAGACCCAATGACCCTGAAGTTCAATCCATTCACTATGTGACTCGTTTTTTTCTTCTAGTTATTTTACTCGAAATGAAATAGTAAAGTTAGCAATTATTGTCTCATGCAATGGGTTGGAAGTTTGGAAGGCCTTTAACGAGAAGCAATGAATGCAATTATGTACAAATGTTAGTTTTTGGTGTTATGTAAATAAATTGTGTAATTTATGGCAATTGACTAAAATGTTGTCATGGATAGAGATATTCAAAAGGCTCTGGAAGTTTATTGCTTGTTATTTTTTCATGTAGACTATTTTTTTCATCATTATTTATATTTTCTTTGATTGAAAAAAAAAAAAAAAAAAATCAGGTGAGAGCAATGGGGAAAAATATATTTTTTTAATAGGGTAAATGGAAAAAAGAAAATGAAAATCTAGCTATTGGTTTTTTTAAAAAAATAAAAAATATAGCCTACCTTCCTTTTTTTTTTTTTTTTTATTTTTTTTTTTTTTATGGCAAATTGCTAACTATTGGGTCCACGTCAATCACCCTAACATCAAATAATTTTTTATTTTTTTGTTTGATTTTATTGGTAATGTGAAAATTTGTCATTAATAAAGTCCATTAGGATTGTATTTTTATTAGTCAAAACATTCTGTTTTTTAGTACCATCTTTAACTCAATTTTCTCATTTTTTAATCTCATTTTCTAAATAAATTGAAAGAAAGGAAACTAAAAGAAATCTTCTATTTGATGTTAAATTAATAAGACATTTTAAAAAAAAATTTCCATAATTTCTCACACTATTTTATTTGGCACAATAGACACATATATACATCCTAGCAAGTCTCTTGTCAATAGGTGTGAAGCTAAACAATAAGGGAGCTTGGTTCATCTTTGGAAGCGCTTGATGGCATACTTGGTTTTGGACAAGCAAATTCATCCATGATTTCACAACTTGCTTTAGCAAGAAAGGTGAAAAATATTTGCACATTGCTTGAATAATGTCAATAAAGGTGGAATCTTTGCCATTGGGGAAGTGGTGCAGCCAAAAGTGATTTTTGCTTGAATAATGTTCTGAGTGTGCCTAATAAATATAAGTATGATGTTTAATTTTAAATGATAATAAATGATTACGTTATATAAAAAAAATACGCGTAATATTACATCATTACTTTATGGATTTCATGATTGTAGAGAAATTAAGATCTGTTGAAAAATTTGTAAAAAAGAATTGATTGAGAAATTTCAAAGGAATTTTTTGTGATCGATCGGTTTTTACACTGTACAATTTATGGAAAAATTTGCAATCGATCGCAAAAAATTCTTTTGAATTTTTGCGATCGATCGGTTTATTCTCTGTACAATTTCTGGAAAAAATTGCGATTGATCGCAAAATTTCAAAGGAATTTTTTGCGATCGATCGCAAAATTCACTGTACAGAAAATGAACATTAATGAACAGTAATGTACAGTAAATAAAGCGATCAATCGCAAAAAATTCCTTTGAATTTTTGCGATCGATCGGTTTATTCTCTGTACAATTTCTGGAAAAAATTTGCGATCGATCGCAAAATTTCAAAGGAATTTTTTGCGATCGATCGCAAAATTCACTGTACAGAAAATGAACATTAATGAACAGTAATGTACAGTAAATAAAGCGATCAATCGCAAAAAACTCCTTTGAAATTTCGCGATCGATCGGTTTATTCTCTGTACAATTTCTGGAAAAAATTTGCGATCGATCGCAAAATTTCAAAGGAATTTTTTGCGATCGATCGCAAAATTCACTGTACAGAAAATGAACATTAATGAACAGTATGTACAGTAAATAAAGCGATCAACCCAGAACCAGATCAGTGAACTCCCATCCATACCACACAAAAAGAACCCATTTATCAGATTAAAAGAATTGAAACACGAAACCTCACAAAACATGAATATTATAAATAAAATAAAATAAAGAAAATTAAGAATAAGAAATGCAGAAAAACCCAATTATCCCTAGGAGTATTCTCCCTACCGAAAGAGACCAAATCACCTATCTTCTTTTTCCACACAAAACCCAACTTCTCATCACAAACCAAGCCAAGGATTGTATTTCAACTCATAAAACCCACCCCTCCGAAGCTGAAACCACCATGATTGGTGGTTGAACCATAAAAAATAAAAAATAAAAACAAATTGGGAAAAATAAAAATTCGTGCCATTTCGCACAAAGGAAGCCACCATACCATACCAGATCTGGAACGTCCCATTTCGCAAATCCACCAATCACGCGCTGACTGAACCCCCAAACACCAGCCACCGAGTCTCACACCCATCAGCCCAAACTCCGACCAAACCCACTCATCCACCACCTACAGGCCCGAGAAATATCGAACTATCCACCGCTGCTACAAAATCACAAATCGGCGCCAGATCCAACCCGGAGCTAGAGAGAGAGATACCGAGCAAAAGAGGGACTCGGTGAGGCGAGATGAGGTTAACGGTGGGGCTGGGTGAGCGAGCTTCAGAGCTGGCCATGGCGGCCTGGCTCGATCTGGTGTGAAGAAGAAAGAGAGGAAATATGGGTCTTAGGGTTTGGTTTAGGAAAAGAAGAACGAGAGAGAGAGAAAAGAGACGGACAAAAGAAAAAAGAAAAAACAAAAGAGAAAGCCAAACCGGTTGCAACCGGTACCCATTTCTCCATCCAACGGTCCAAATCTTCTCGAAATTTTTAAGAATATCCAACGGCTTAAAAGCCTTTGGTTGGACCGTCCCCCCGTTTCACTGTAGGTTGGACGTAAGTAGTTCCCTTTAGTACATCCGCGGTATATGACTTCCCTCTCACATGGAAGTGGGACCCACATAGGTGGGTCCCACTTCCATGTGAGAGGGAAGTCATATACCGCGGATGTATATGATCCTTTTTCCCTTACTCTACCCAAGCGGCCATCCCCAAACTCGCAAAGCTGATGAGTAAACTTTCAAATGGAAAACCAATTGCTCTACTTCTCTCTTCCCTTAATATCTATCTAATGTAGAAGTAACGCTGTGTTTTTGTCTTTCGCCCAAATAATATCACTCCAGTAGAGAGAGACGAACATAAATCCAGAAGAGAGAGAGGAGCACTCGGGTTTTTTAGTAAATGGGTAGGATCTTAATTGGATGGGTGGGTTTTATTTTATTTTACTCACATATACCACATCATATGTTTAGTTGTAAATGAAAATAAATGTCACCTCAATTAAAAAATACTCACATCGTTAACATGTTAGTCACGTATACATAAAGTTAACGGTGTCAGATGGAACGACCAATGATGAACGATTTTGAAATCTTTGGAACTATTTCTGAGTGTTTTAAACGTTAGAGACTAAACATGCAACTTGAATAAACATTAGGGACCAACAATATATTTAATCCAAACAAAAACAATAATTGTAAAGCGAATGAATTGTTGTATTGATTGGTCACCCACATTACGAATAGATAAGGTCATAGGACAAGACTTCCATGATTAAAATGGAAGTAACTTGTTCACATGCATAATATGAATCTCACATATACTATCATATAGTATATCCTTAAGTTATATATGTAATTATGCACCCCATATTTTTGCATATGCTCTTTGGCATGATATACATGTAAAATTTAAGTCAAATTAATGTATTAATTTTTCAATATAAAATTAAGCTCTGCAAATATTGCATGCCAAAACTTGAGCAGGGCTCAAGTTAAAATGATTTCATTTGTCATGGACTCTCAAAGCGAGAAAGAATGAAGTATTGTATATTAACTAACATGTAAATACTGGCCAAGTGTCAAAAATTCAAATTATCAACATCAATTGCCCTTAAATCAACAATAGCTTCTTTCAACTCATCATCAGATTCTCTAAGGCCCAACATTATAGAAGATTTTGTTATTATGCCCTCCTTGCTAATTTTCGCATGTTTTAAACTGACAAGCTTTGTTCATACCTGCATTTAGAAAGGGGAAAAAAAGACATAGAAGAATCATAAATAGAATCAGCAAGCATAGGGGTTAAGCCAATCAGGCAATCAGCCATGTACAACAACCCCTAAACTGGGTCCAGTTATGCATTATCCTTTTTTTTCTTTTCCTTTTTCTTTTTATCGAATTTCCCAGCTGGTTCCTCACTTCTCTTTCTTGCTGTGGAGTCTTCCTTCTCACTCTCACTGTCATTGTTATTTAATTCTAGATATAATTTAGCTACAAATCAATTTATAACAATTTTATTACAATTCACTATGTCATAACTCATAATACTATATTCACCATATATTTTTAGTCACATCAATTCACCGTGTGGATTTAACGGATATTTCCTCTCTCTTTCTTGATAAAGTGACAATTGATTTTATGTTTTTCTTCGTCTTACTGCTCTCCGCATGATTCTTTTTCAGCTTCGTTGGGTCCCATTTGAATCATCTCTTTTGTATTTTTTCATCGTCTTTCAATTGCCATGCTCTCCATAAATAGGTATAACTGGTTAAGGTGACCATGGGAGTTGACAATTTTGTTGAAACTGTTAATTTAAACAAATTGTCCATTTAAGTTTACATGTATCTACCTAGCATAGCATACCTTTATATCATGACCTCAAAGTGTATTCAACGTATATTTTCCTAAAAATAGAGAAGTTTATATACATGATTAACCCTTACCAAAATCCAATATAAAATTAGGGCCTTTGATTAATAGATGCTATGGTACATGTTTAATTACAATTAATGATGATTGAATGTACTTAACTTAATAGTACCCAAATGCCAGGCTCGTAAAATTATTAAATTTTGTGAGGGTTCAACTTTCATATGTTTGTTTCTTCTTTTTTAACCTTAACTTGACTTATATAAAGTAATGGTTTTTACAGTTTGTTCTTCCTAGTTAATTACACTTTTATCTCTTTTTGTCGTGTTGTAGATGACGCAATTACTGTTGTCCAGCCTCTTCTTCTTTTTTCTCCTTTTTTTTTTTTTTGCTTTTTTTTTTCCCTTGCGGTAAGAATCTTGGAAATTACTTGTCAGTAATAATTGAAAACAAAATCGGATGGGAAGGGTGTAGCGTGAGCTGTCGAAGAAATGACGTAACACTGATTTTGGACTGTGGACCCGATTGCAAGGACTAATTGTGACCCTTTGATCAACTGTGATTTGGATTTTGTTCCAAAACTTTTTTTCTATTGTTGAAGTATATTTTTTTTTTTTTATTAAAATAAAGTAGGGGAAGGATTCAAATCAAGAGCAAATACATCAGTCACACCAAATTGATTGAGCTTGTTGTGATTAGCACGTAATATAATTTCAATAACAATTTCTCATGTTAATAAGTTATGAAAAGACAAATTTATCAGGTTGCTCAAATTCCGTTACAAGTCACCTCTTCACCTAGTTCACATGATTCACGATTTCTTACATTTTCAAGATGAAGTGTGTATTTTTGTTCTTTCCTTTTCTCTTGGGGGTGGGGGGGACCATTTACTAATGTGATGTAAAATGAAGACCATCATTCCATAAAATTTCACCAAATATTTTATGAGAATTTTAATTATGGTTTGATTCTATTACAATTTAGTCCATAAATTTTGAATTTTTACATTTGATCACTAATAATTTAGATTAAATAAATTATTAGAAATCCCTCCAAAATTAATAGATTTTACATCTTGGGGAAAAACAATTTACCCATTGTAGCTTGACTCAATCACATTGTTACAATTTATATATCTTTGGGTAGTATTGTACATGGCTGGAACTGGAACAACCCCTAAACAATTTATACAATTTTCACAGGCTGGAACTGCGTGAGAATGCACGTCCAAGTTATTATATTAACTCATTAATTATCAGAAGTTTCAGGCGGTAATGACCAGAAAGTGTATCTAGAATTTCTAACTAACATAGACATCCACACAGACATATACACACAAACAAGCACTTGCAAAAACTGAGAAATTAAGTTAAACCAAATTGACTTTCCAAAGTTTTTTGAGCTCTATAAATTCCAAACCTTTTATGTTTGATATACTAAATAATGTTTCAGTTTCTTATTCTTATGTACATTATTTGGAGTATATATTTAGTCATACAGTGTTATGTAATTTTTCATTTTTTCCGTGCATCGCATGGGTTTGCGATTAATTAATTAAGGACAGAGTTTGGCTATAAACTAGTTTGTAACCAGCTCACTACAACTCACTACGTGACAACTAATAAGATCATTCACATGTACTTTAGTCACATGATCTATTTAATGAGTCATGTGATTTCTTTAAATAATACATGTAGATGGTCTTATAAGTTGCCACATAGTGGGTTATAGCAAACGGACTACAAACCAGTTTGTAGCCAAACCTTGTCCATTAATTAATATTACAAAAGCATTATATTGGCAAATTAGTACATTAATTTGACTTAAATTTTACATGTATTTCATGCCAAAGAGCATATGAAAAAATAGGATTTGCGGTGCATAATCGAATATATAACTTAAAGATATACTAATTGTGAGATTCATATTATACGTGTGAACAAGTAATATGGGTGACCAATGAATGAATGAATCCTTTGAATTATTAGTAGGTAAATGCCAAATGGTGATGGGATTATATGATTGGGAAAATAGCTTTTAAAAAGGAACTTGCAACTTTTTCTTTTTTCTTTTTGACTTTTTGTCTTCTTTTCCTTGGCCTTTCTTCAACACAGTGGCTAGTGGGAGGTAGAATTATTGAGTTGATGAAGCGCCCTTCCTTCAATACCAATTATTAAATTATTAAATTCTACACTATGTTTCTTTTTGGAGCATTTTTTAAGTTGATTAAGCCTGCGTTTGATAAGATTATTATACATATATATTTTATTATATATATATATATATATATATACATAATGGCCTAATGAATTATATATGATAAAATATAGTCTATTGTGAAAATAGTAGACAACATGGAGTGTGATATCATATTATTTCCCCCATCTCTATACCTTTACTGACACTTTCTCAATTTTTGTCTTCAATTCATCATCAGCGTTGTTCTTTGTCATTTAGGCATCCATTCCTTCTACTCTCCACTCATCTCCCATCACTCTCATTATCGATTCTCATTTAACATCCATTTCTTTAAGTGTGTGACTATCTTTGATTTGCAGTCTAAATCGAGGAGCTTGGAAAAAAAGACTACTCCATTGACTAAATTAAAGTTGAGTACGCCGTATACTTGTATTCAGTTATCCTTTGAATTAATTTTTGTTGTGTTTTTCAGCTAGTCATCATCTCTAATGTTGAGGATCTATAACCAATCCCAAAAATTTGATTTTTAGACTTGGTGGTTGTTGTTGTTGTTGAATGAATGGCTACTTACTTCTCCTTTTTATAATTCATTTTATTTTGATTATTCCTTTGATGCATGCAGCTCTTGTTGATGTTTTATTTCTGCGGCGAAAAAGAAAGGGAAAGAAAAGAGAAAAGGAAAAAAGAAAAAAAGAAAAGGAGGAATGAGTTTCACGTTTACTCTCATTAACCGAAGCGAACGTCCTTGCTCTGTGGTCTAAGTAGTTAAGGAAAAAAACTCAGTTCATTGATATTCGAGAGATAGGTACGTTGTCCAAGTTCCAACTTTAATTTGTTCTTCGTTTTGATTTTTCAAAAAATATTATGCATGTATTTTTTTTTGGTACTTCAAAAAGATTTTATTAAGAATAAAACTAGACAATACAAGAGTTACAAGACCCAACAACTGAATCCTGACTCAGGGATCTATAAAGAAAAAACAGAGCACTAAGAAGCAAGAAACAAAATATAGACAAAACTATATTGACCACAAGACTGAAGCAAAAATAAATAAAAATTATCAATAAAATATTGGCAAAAATATTGTTTTCGTTCTTAAACTATACCTAAAGTTCGTTTTTTGTCCATAAACTTTTAAAAGTTCTCTTTTCGTCTCTGAACTTTACAAAATTCCTATGTTTTATCCTTCTGTCAATCCACGTTAACTTTAATCTTATGTGTCTTAACAAAGTGCTGACTTGTTATTTGTTATTTATTTAATATTATTAAATCTGGCATGAATTTTTTTTGTTTTTTGTTTTTAAAAAATAACAGACGTGGCACGAAATCATTGGGTCACGCATACTTTGCTTAAATTTACACCTAATTAATTCATTATGTAATAAATAAAATGAAAATCTCAAATCAACTTTCAACTAAATCTCATCTACGGTAGCCGCCACCAGCCAGAACCACCAGATTTCTTCAAAAACTCCCAATTTTCAGAATTTCATCCAGATTTCCCCCTCTATTCTCACAAGCCAAAACCAATCAATCTTGAATTTGTATTTTGAGCATGAACGTGTTGTGGGAGGTTATGAATTACTGTACATATTTGACAACAAGCCAAGAAGTGTTTGAGGACGAAAAGCTTCACATGGTTATCAATGACGCAAGTGAATAATATGTCGTGTATTAATCTTCCATAATTTGTTTTGTGATGTTGCAAATGTTATAGATCTCTTTACCTTCTGTTGTTGGGTTAAGGAGTACGCACTCTCAGGTTGCTACCTTTTCTTTTGTATGGAGTTGTAACTTCATGTTTTAGCTGTTTCCATGGACGGTCAAGTTTTCTAGCTCTGAGTGTCGGAGAGCAGAGTTTAAAAGAATCGTGCCGGCGATGAGAATAGAAGAGGAAATATTGTGAAAACTGGGGATTTTTGAAGATCTGAGGAGGGGGGATTGGGTGAGACTGAGGGTGATTGGTATTTTAAAACAAAGAATGAGTGGACCAATGATTTCGTGTCATGTGTGTTATTTTTTAAAAGCAAAAAACAAAAATTCATGTTAGATTTAATAATGTTAAATAAATAACAAGTTAGCACTTCGTTAAGACACGTAGGATTAACGTTAAGGTGGGTTAACAGAAGGACAAAACATGAGACGTTTGTAAAATTTAAGGACAAAAAGAGAACTTTTGAAAGTTTAGAGACGAAAAACGAATTTCACGTATAGTTTATGGACGAAAACAATATTTTCACCTAAAATATTTTAGATAAGATAGGAGAGATAAGGAGTAAGTAGTGTCCAAGCAGTCGTGAGTTTATCGATATGTTTGTAGGATATTTAAATACCCATAAATTCCTAACGTTCATTTTGTTACTAAAAATTAGTACAAGTATGTCAAGTTCTTGATAAATATAAAAGAATAAAGAAGGATATGTTAAGAGTGTATGTAGGGCCGGTTTCGAGCATTGGGTTGTCCAAGCTCGTCCCATTTTGGTTGCCTGCTTACTGTTAAATATTAAAAAAAAAAAAAAAAAATTTTGAAATATACTCTGTACACTCTCTAAATTTGGTCAGTTTTGATTTTGTTCCTTAATGTTTGAAAATTTTGATTCACTCCCTCTTCATTTGGTTCCATTTGTATTTTAATCCTTTCAGTTCAAAAAACGTTAGCATCTGACCGTTAAGTGTCACTTAAACCTGACACATGTGCTAGTTGACCCAATAAAATCATACATGTAAATTGAATTAAAAATATAAACAAAAAAACTTTAAAATAAATTCTCTCTCTCTCTCTCTCTTCTCTTTTTTCCCTTTTCCCATTTTTTCGATTTCCTCCAACCACCATAGCCGTTTTCAACACCCCTGATGATAAACATCCAAACCCCAAACCCAAACCCAAACCCAATTGTTAAATTCCTTATTTCCCACACTTTCTCAGCAACCAAACAGAATAAACAAAAAGTTCCGAAACTTTCACAACCCCAGATCTACTTCCCAATCCCCGAATCTGAATCCAAACACTACCAATTAAAAAGATAAACACATACACCCAAAACCCATCAACACCTAACACCCAAACCAGCAAACCCCCAAATCCAAAATCCAAAATCCAAAATCAAACCAAACCAAAAATTAGCTCACAGTGGCTCACGACAGCACGAAATGGCGAACCCAACCACCCACGATGGAGATGGCTCATGGTGTTGCTCACTATGCCGGCGACACCTTAAACCCAGCTCCGATTTGAGGAGATGAGAGAGAGAGAGAGAGAGAGAGAGAGAGAGAGAGAGAGAGAGAGAGAGAGAGAGCCTAGATCGAGCTTCGATCTGAGGAATGAGAGAAAGAGAGAGAGAGCAGATCGATCTCCGATCTGAGAAATGAGAGAAAGAGAGCAGGTCAGAGATGAGTGAAAGAGAGAGAGAATAGAGAAAAAAGGAAAAAGGGTAAGACTTCAATGCTTTATTTACATCTTAATGAAGCCAAATGAATGGTTTGATTTGTACTGGACCATCTACATCTGATATTGTTCGAAGATCTTACGCCAAAGAGCAAGTTGAATCAATCAAAATAGAGCAGGTACTGATAAAAGCATTTCTTTGAGATGTTAAAGCGATTGAAGAACCTAATTCAAAACTCAAGTTCTGGGAGAAGAAAATGAGAGAAATTGATAATAAAGCAATAGATAACATTCACACATATGCGAGCACAAGACTCAAAAAGCTGGAAGCTGATCATAAGGTTGTGGAGGATATCTCTGAGATCAAGATAAACATTAAGGACATTAAGTAATACCAGAAAAAATAAATAAATAAAAAAAAAAATTAAAAGAACACAATAACGAAAAAAAAAAAAAGAAAGTAAATATTTAATTTATTTTTATTATTATTTTTTTTTACAGTTGAACAAAAATGAAGTTTTAATGAATTAAAGCTATGTCGTTTCGAGCTGAGGTGGCACTTAATGGTCAAGGATTAACGTTTTTTGGACGGAAGAGCTAACACCCAATTGAAACCAAATGAGGAGGGAGCGGATCAAAACTTTCAAACATTAGGGAATAAAATCAAAACTGGCCAAACTTAAAGGGTGTTGTATTTCAGTGTAAAAAAAATAAAGGTCCAATTTTTAAAAAAACTTTAATGCAAAATCAAGGTTATATTATGTTTTTACATTGAATTACATAAAAATAAAATAAAATGAAGTAAAATGTAACCCCAATTATGGTGCTTTATAATTAGCATGATGACTCAAAGAAACAACTTCTCATTGCAAGGTGATTTCTAGATATTTGGATTATGGATTAGAGATTTGTCTTTACACTTTTGGTAGCCAGTGACCTTTTGTTTTGTTGAGACCCAATTATGTGTTTGTGACATTATGTTGCCGGATAAGTAAAAATTTGTTTGTAGTTTTATTTGTACTTTTGTTTGGATTAATACGTTCACGATATTTGGAGGAATAAAGAAATAGAATTGATTGCTGAACAACATAATTAAAATAAAGTGATGGATTTAATTGAGGAAATCTTGACTTCTAGGTATAGGTTTTTCAAGGAAATCCAACCTTCCAAAAGTCTAATAGACTACAATTTTTTTTTTTTTTTTTGAAAAATACAAATATTTTTCAAATGATTTTATTTTTCGAGAACTGAAGGGAAATTTATACAACTACATCTAACGTTCCAAAACAATAAAATAGAACTCCACTGTGCTTAAAACAAGGGACAATTACTTTCACTTTTGAGATATATATATCACTTAAAAATCCTATTCACTAACCGAAGACACAGATAACCAAACTACTAAGATAAATAAAGTGGACCACTAGGACTACTACTTCTAAAAAATATAACTCATTAATAAAAAAACTAACATAAAAGACACCGAATAATTCTAAACAGTAACAAAATCACATTAAAATAGGAAACAAACTCAATAACCCCACTTCCTACTCCTACATGCCACCTGCCACAAATGAAGTATGAACTCTGTTTCATGCATGTAACAGTTTAATAAATTGTTATCTGTTGCTCCATATCTAAATTTGTTGGCCTGTTGCCAAATGAATAATTTTTTTTCATTGGTTGCCCCTAAGAGGGGTTGCCCAAGCCCAAGGGCTTGTGGGGCTTATCCCCCAACCGGCCCTGAGTGTATGTAGGGAAAGAGAAAATGGAAGCAAGAGTTAAGTGGTTCAGCCTAACAATCTACGTCCACAAAGGACAACCCTTAACAGCTACATCTTTACTATATGAGATCCTTATGTCCTTATTTTTTGTTACAATGAGCCCAATATAATTTATATAGTAGAGAAACTATGCTAGTCCTAGATTAACTAGAACTAGGTTTGCTTGTTTTACAAGTAGTGTGCTTCATGAGCCAATGTATCTCTAATAGTTCTTAACACTCATTTCAATTCCTACAAACAAGTACTTAACTCTTCTTATCTTCTCACTGACTTACAACTTTGATGTGAGACTTTTGGTTCACACACCTCACCTACACCTTTAGAGGAGATTTCACCACATAATTCAACAAAGTCGTCCTTACACCCACCTAGGCTCTGCTTTGGTTCGAATACCATGTGTTAGGACCCTCACCCACCTAGCAAGATCGTCCTTGGCTCTGATTGTCCGCTTTGGCCCGAAAGCCTCATGGTTTTGTTTCCGCTTAGGCGGCATGCGACAGATGGTTGTGGGGTACAGTACACCCTCTCTCACTCAATTAGTTTGCTTGTTATGTTTGGATGGAGGGGAATGAGAGGGGGAGTAGAGGAAAGGGGATGGGGGGATGTTTAAAGAACCTTATTTAGAATTTTATTTATTTATTTATTTTTTTAAGTGGGTGGGGGAAGGATTTGAGGGAATACAGGATAAGATACCCCTCCAAACCCATCATTATTAATTCCCCTGAATCGGGGGAATTTGGAGGAGGAGTGAAGGGGACTGGTTTCACTTATATTTAAAAAAAATTAAACTGTCAGTTATGCCCTTATGATGCCAATTTATACATGTTTCTTTAAAATTAGAAAATGTGGGTTATAATTGTCAATTCATGTAACCATTCTCCTCTCATTTTCTCTCATTCTGTACTTAATTGTTAAAACATCTAAACAATGGAGGGAACAATGGGCGGGTGAAGGGGGGGGGGGTAATTGTTCCTCTTCCCCTTTACTTAATTTCTAAGACATCTAAATAGGGGCAAGGGCTAACCATTCTCCTCTCCTTCCCCTCTTATCCTTTACTCTCTTCTCCCTCCAAACTTCCAAACATAGCATATATTTTTTTTTCTTAGTTCTATTGGTTTTAGTTTAATTTGATGCTATTTTTAATTTGTTTTATTTTAAAAGTTCAGAGTTTAATTTGTTATCACCAATAAAGTATAGGTTTAAAGTAGAATTTTTAATTTCTTTAAAAAGTCTTTAAAATGAAACGATAATAAATCATATTTGTAAAGTCAACTTGGTTTAGGTTTTTTAATTGTCAACTTTCAGGTTTTCTCAATCGCACTCGTAGTACACTTGAAGGCGTAGAAGATCATTCAAAAAAATTCTCTTGATCAATATCCCAAAGGGGAAGGTATGCCCTTGGCTCTGTCCTTTAATTTCATTCCACCGTCATTGTTGTCCTCGTTTTGATTTCTAATTGTTTTCAAATGCTTCTTGACAGTCGCCCAAAAAGAACAAAAAAGGGAAAAATCAAAATAAAAAATGGAAATTGTAACGATGCCTTTTCAAGTGATCTTTGAAAAAATTGTTGATTACACGATTGGAGTAGTTGCACATCAGATGGGTTATCTGATTTACTACAGAAGTAATGTTGACAATCTCAAAACCGATGTTAACAAGCTTAAGGATGCCAGACAGAGAGTGGATGATAAGGTTAAAGCTGCTAGAAACAATGTAGAGGAAATTGAAGCCGATGTCTCAAGGTGGCTGACTAGTGTTGAGGAGATCACTACAGAGGTACAAAAATTCTTTGAAGAGGAAGGCCAAACAAAGTTGAAATGCTGCCATGGCTGGTGTCCTAATTTGAAGGCCCGTTATCAACTTAGCAAAAGAGCATATAAGATGGGATTGGATGTCAAGAAATTAATTCAAGATAAGGAAACTTTCCATACAATAGGACATCGTGTGCCTATACGAGGAGTGACCCCAATACCTACTAAAGGTTTTGAGGACTTTGAATCAAGAAAGTCAATTTTGGAGGGAATTATGAAGGCTTTGAAAGATGATAATATCCACGCCATTGGAGTATGTGGGATGGGCGGCCTGGGTAAGACCATGCTAGTTGGAAAAGTTGCTACACAAGCCATGGAAGAAAAGTTATTTGAAAGGATGGTTACTATAGTTGTATCCCAAACTCCAAACTTGAAACAGATTCAGAAAGACATTGCAAAAGAATTAGAGTTGAAGTTTGATGATGAGGACACTAATTTTGAAAAAGCACATTTGCTACGTGAGCGATTGAAGATAGAGAAGATCCTTGTAATTGTAGATGATATTTGGAAGAAGCTTGACTTGGAAGGATCTTGGAATTTATTTTGGGGATAATCAGAAAAGGAAGCAAACTATTGTTGACGTCTAGATTTCGAAATGTATTAGAGACAGACATGGATGCTTCAACAATTATTCTATGTTGGAAATTTTATCAAAAAATGAAGCAGAATACTTGTTTGCGAAGAATAGTGGGTGATTTACCTGAAACATTGAATTTGCAACCTACAATTGGTTGAGGTTGTCAAAGAATGTGCTGGCTTACCGGTTGCCATTACAGCAGTTGCGAATGCATTGAAAAATCGAAAGAATCCGAAAGTTTGGAAGGATGCCTTGCGACAGTTAAAAAGGGCAAATCCAACACAGATCAAAGGGATGCATGAGAAGGTATACCCAAGTATAAAGTTGAGTTACAACTTTTTAACTAAGGAAGAGAAATCTCTATTCTTGTTTTGCAGTTCATTTGAAGAAGATACGAACATAGAAATAGCTTTCTTATGGAGGATTATGGTGGGTTTGGAATTCTTTCAAGATGTCTATACAGTGGAAGATGTGAGAAATAGGGTCCACACATTGGTCGAAAGTCTAAAAGATTCTGGCTTGTTGTTAGATGGTAACGGAAGTGGTACATTTAAAATGCATGACATCATTCGTGATGTTGCCATTTATATTGCAGACAAAGATAAGGAAATGTTAACCATAAGAACTTCAGATGAGTTGGAAAAATGGTCAAATAAGAAATTACTGAAAGATTTCATTGGAATTTCACTTTTCGATGTTAAGTTTAGTGAGCTTCCTAAAAAGTTGGATGATGCACAACTGAACTTCATTTTCTTGTATGATAAAGACAATTCTTCACCAATCCCTAGTCACTTTTTTGAACGGGTGAAAGAGCTCAGAGTTTTAGTTTTGCAAGGATTATGTTTTCCACTACCTTCATCCCTTTCATGCCTTCACAATCCTCCAAGCGTTGGTTTTGCACGAATGTGAGATAGAAGACGTGGCTATAATTGGAGAATTAAAGAAGTTGAAAGCTCTTACCATATCAACATCCATTAAAAAGTTACCCGTGGAAATAGGGCAATTGACTCACCTTCAATTGTTGGATCTGAAAGGTTGCAACCAACTTGAAGTCATTCCATGCAATATGTTATCAAATCTGAAAAGGTTAGAAGAACTATATATGAATGGTAGCTTTAATCAATGGCATGTTGATGGAGAAAGTACAGAAAGAAGCAATGCTAGGGTTTTAGAGTTGGACCATTTGTCACTCTTAACCACGTTATGTATACATATTCCCAATGCCAAGATTTTGCCAAAAGCATCGCTTTTTGAGAAGTTGGTAAGGTATAAAATATTAATTGGCTCTGATTGGGATTGGAACGATGATAGTGGTCAGAATGAGGATGAGTTTAAAATCTCAAAAAAATTGAAAATTGAGCTTGATAGAAATTTTCAATCAGAGGGCGGGATTAAAATTTTATTGAAAAGTTGTGAATATCTTGATTTGCAGCCTGGAAAGGGTATTAGAAGTATTCTTTACGAAGTTGATCAAGAAGGTTTTCCACAGTTGAAGCATCTATATGTTCGAAATAGTGTTGAGATTCAATACATCATTAACTCGATCGGAGGTCAACAGGTTGCGTTTCCTATCTTGGAGTCAATTTCTCTCATCAATATGAGCAATTTGGAAAAGATATGTCATGACCAACTTGCAATGGGGTCTTTTCGTAACTTGAAAAAGTTAGAAGTGAGAAATTGTGATAATTTGATATTTGTCTTCTCCTCATCCATGGTTAGATGCTTTTTCGCAACTCGAGAATATATCGATTTGGGATTGCAAGGTAATGAATGAAATTGTTGCAAAGGAAAGAGAAAACGAGATAGACGTCAACGACAACAACAATGTCATGGCAGATATAATAGAGTTCACTCAATTGCGTTCTTTGGGTCTAGGAACATTGCCAAATTTGATGGGCTTCCATTCTGATGTTGATTGTCACATACTTTTCAATGAAAAGGTATAATTGAACCATTTTGATAACCTTCTCACATGTACATCTTTAGTTTGAGCATGAAACACAAATTTTAGTGCTTTATTGGTAATGTCTCATTCATATATATATTAGTGCAAATCAATTTAATTAGTGCATACCAATGTTTAGAGTAGAGTAATTATCGTTTAGAGTAATTGTAAACAATGGCAATTCTCATATATTTAGTAAAGATAAGAAAAAGATTAAATAACTATTAACAAATTTAAAAGTGTTTAAATTAGAGACTAATGTTTAGAGTAGATCTGATACTAGTACGAGTTTGGTCATTTTATTTTCTAAATATTAGTGCAAATCAATTTAATTAGTGCATACCAATTTAAAATTTTCTCATTATATGATTAATTTAAACTCAATTCATAATATATTTGGAATATATATATAGAATCTGTGAGACCTAATTAAATAATTTAAGAAATTCTATTGAATTTTATCCTCGAAAGCATTGTTATCTAAGATTGTACTGAGTACTGACTACTCTCTTCAATTAAAAGGTTTATTTATTTTTTCCTCCTTTCTTTTATTAGTTTGGTCCATGTTCTACTAGCTTCGTGGTATAATTGTTAAATAACTTTTCCTATGTTTGTCTCTATGTCATATTCTCAACATAAATCTAATTTAATTAACTTTTTCGATCTTCTCTCTATCTTCTTATTCTCCACTATTTTAGGTAATATAAAGGTATTTATTGACTCAATAATTATGTGAGAATTGTAGGTTGCATTTCCTAACTTGGAGAATATATACCATCGACCGCATTAATAACCTGAAGATGATGTGGCACAACCAACTCGTTCGAGATTCCTTCTGCAAACTACAACTATTGGATGTTTACAACTGTGAAAATCTAATGAGCATTTTTCCACCTAATATGCTGAGAAGGCTCCAGAATCTAGAACTCATATGGGTACAAAATTGCAATTCCGTAGAAGAGGTATTTGAAATTAGAGGGGTAAATGTTAATGAAATATGTGATATGGTATCCATTCAGTTGAGAAACCTGGATTTATTCGATCTTCCGAAACTAAAGCATGTATGGAGTTCGGATCCCCAAACAATGTTAACATTTCAAAATCTGCGTGAAGTTCAAGTTTCTAGATGTAAAAGTTTGAAAAGTCTTTTCCCAGCCTCGGTGGCCAAAAGTCTTGAACAGCTTGAGGAACTATACATTAATGATTGTGGATTGGAGGAAATTGTTGCAATGGAAGAAGGATCAGAAACAACGACTAAGTTTGTGTTTCCACGACTAATCTCCCTAAGTCTTGAAATGCTGCCTGACCTCAAGTGTTTCTATAAAGGAAAACACACATTGGAGTGGCTATCACTGAAAAAGTTGGAGATATACAAATGCGACAAAGTGAAGATTGTTGCTTCGAATGATTTAAACTTCCCAAATACAAATGAGTTGGGCCATCATCTTCCGATTCAACAGTCTCTCTTTCTGATTGAAAAGGTATGATTCGTTCTTGTTTCTTTGTTAATCATTCAAAGCCCAATGTCCATCATCTTCCGATTCAACTATTTTAGTGTAGTTATCTTAAAATAATCCAAAATAAAGTAAAATTCATAACGATTTGTTTTTTTTGCTAAACATAACGGTTTGTTAATACTTAATAACTAGTGGGATTACATATAAGTACTAGGATTAGGAGCCCAATGTCCAGCTGTACCGTAATTGTGTTAAAGCTATACATATTAACTTTTAGCTGAGCAATCTCTTGCTCAAACAGAGCTAGATTAAGTTAATGTTCAAAACAAGAACTTTATATATTGGGTAGGTCCATGACCAATCTTAAATTTTTTATTTATTTTTGTACATTTCTTTTATGGAAAAATTATGGAGGACTTCTTGAGATTGAGATGTTGTTTGTGTTTGGTTCTAATAAGTTAATGTTCAAAACTTTGATAGAAACAGATTCTAGATTATTATTGTTTAATTTTCTAAACTTTTGTTTGTGTTTGGTTCTAATATATTTTCAGAATTTTGAGTTCGACACATACGTTCTTTTCTAATAATAGTTTTTTTGTTTCAGTTTATTCTAAAATTTGTTAAAGCATAAGGATTACAGATTTACAGTAGGACAGGTTTGATCGGCTTCTCGACCCATCCTGATCCTGTATCAGTTTGATGTTTCTTAAAATGGTTTGGTATGGATTTGGGTTAAAAGTTTGAGTTCCAATAGAATTTGAGTGAGAATCAATATAAGTCCACTTGATTTAAAGCTTTGTGCACAATTTTGCTAAAGATTCGTCATATTTTGTTGCTTATTTATATCTTTAGCAAATTTGTTTATGGACTTTTCTGATTGAACAATTTGTTTATGCCTCACCTTTAAAACCACTAGTGGCAAACTCTGTGCATATATATACTCGTACTTTTATCTATTCAGCCTGTTATATTTTTCACCCTTATTTCTTAAAATAATCATTAAAACTTTGTGCATTTATATATACTAGTACTTTTGTGCCTGAGTGATCTTGTTAGCAACCAGATCCCTTGAAAGGAACTATAAGAGATCTAGAACATCAATGCACAAAGTTTTATAAAATAATCATTTTAATGCGACAAGATTTAAGATAAATTCTGTCCCTGCTTGAAAATTTTTGGGAATATTATCCCAAACTTGCTTAAAAACCTCTAAATTTTCCTTTCTTTTGTTCATTTCTTTGATCTCTCCTAGGATACACTCTCTAACTTGGAAGAACTGAAATTGGATTGGGATGATACCATGAATCAGACATGTGGTCGACTTCTAACAGAGTCTTTTTGCAAACTAAAAGTTCTCAAGCTTGTACCGCAAAGATGATAGATCCACAGCGTTCCCTTGGCTAATTGTTCAAAGATTATACAATCTTAAGGAACTTCACATTCGTGATTTTTTCGACGAAGAAATTTGCGCATGTGGACCTGTCGATAAGGAACGACAATATTCCGGGTCGCTCGAACGTTTGACGGAGTTACGTCTATCTAAAATGCCCAAGTTGATGCATCTGTTGAATGAAAACTCCCAAAAAGGCCGTGCTTTTCAAAATTTGGAGATTCTAAGAGTATCTGATTGCGGCAGATTAAAGAATTTAATGCCATCCTCTGTATCTTTCCGAAATTTAAACAGTTTGAGAGTATCGAGATGTCATGGATTGATGAGTTTATTAACTTCCTCAGTAGTCAAAAGTTTGGTCAAACTCACAAGTATGTCAATATATGAATGCAAAAGAATGGAAGAAATAGTCACAAACGAGGAAGGAGGTGAAGCAGGAGATGAGATTTGTTTCAATCAATTGAAAACTTTGTGGCTTGATGGTTTACCCACTCTCAGAAGCTTCCATTTGGGTAATCACACCATCAAATTCCCATCACTGGTAGAAGTATATGTTGACAGATGCCCGGAATTGAAGATCTTCTCTAATGGAGTCTTAAGCATGCCGAAGCTAAAGGGTTTTGAACTTTGGGGAAAATATAATGGAAAACGGTGGCCAGTCTCAAGACAACAGTTACAGGAGCAAGATTTTTTTAACACCATTATAAAAAGATTTTGGGAGGAAGACTTTGATACATCCGTGGGACAACTCTTCACGGAGAAGGTATGTTCTCATGCCATTGATAAACACAAGATTTTATTTATTTTTGGGTAAATATATTTTACTTGCCATTGTTAATATACTTGTCAGTTGTATTGTGTCCCTGTATACTTCCGAAAAAATTACTAATACAAACACACTTCTATGGATCTATGAATATATATAAATTATTTGTAATTGAAATATTTATAGACATAAAAATGAGAGAATTGCCAGGAAGTGAGAGTCAAGATGTGGTTTGTCAAGTCAATTCAACCTCAAATTCGTCTTTTATTAACTACTTGTTAACCGCACTACAATTAATAAAACAATTTCTCCATTATAAAAATAAAAAAACAAAATACTTTTTCTTAAAAACTGAAAAAGTAAAGTAGGAAAATATTCATTCCTAAATATTATTTACTCACAAAATTTAAAAATTCACACTTTCTCTCTATTGATCTTGAAGCCCACACAAGTGTACATAGCACAATGAAAGCCCATTAAAGCCCACACAATTGATCTTGAAAAAAAAAAAGGTGTTTCCCATGCTCATGACACCTGATTTTCAACGATGATGTACAAGTGACCAATGGATGACACAAGAGGATAAAAACCCATAGGCAAGTCTAAATAAGTGAATTAATATAAAATAATTGTGTCCAAACCAAATATTTAAATTTTTGGGTTTAGTAATGTCCCTATAAAATATATTAAAGCCTTAATTGGAATCCCCCAAAGTGTTATCCCCCCAACTCTTTAGGACAGGAGTAGAACTAAAAGCTAAGTCTTCCATTATTATATATAGTATAGATGTTGAATTTTAGATGCTAATTTTTATTCTTTCTTTTGATAATTTTATAGTAGGGGAAGGGGGGATTTGAACCCTGGAGGCTGGATGTCTCCTTTGGAGAACATCATAAGTTGTCAACTAGTTGAGCTAGACTGCTACAAACACGCTCTTGACTTTTTTACTTTCTTTTAGGTTTTCATTTCAAAACTCCCATTGTATATTGGCCATGCCCATTTTATATAAATAATTGCACACAGGGTATATATTTGTAATTTAATTTAAAAGTGTGAGCGTCTTTTCATATTTACCATCTAGCTGACACATATAAAGGTCCATTTTATATATGTACTCATTTCATATATAAGAATAATGAATTTCAGCAAAAAATAAAATAGAATAAATTTCTCCTAGTGGTTAGGTGCTCATTTCATATATAAGAATAATGAATTTCTCTTAATGACCTAAGTAAAAGATATAATCGGAAAATAA
Organism: Fagus sylvatica; assembly: GCA_907173295.1. Taxonomy (NCBI): domain Eukaryota; kingdom Viridiplantae; phylum Streptophyta; class Magnoliopsida; order Fagales; family Fagaceae; genus Fagus; species Fagus sylvatica. The sequence continues at coordinate 30,776,698 of OU015761.1, read as the reverse complement.
TAAGATTGTTGTACATAAGCATATATCATTCCCTTACACTAATATAAAGACACTAATTAATATGTACCTGTAAGTTATAGTCAATGTGGTTGTTATCGTTTAATATTGTACCTGTGATTATAGTCAATGTGGTTGTTATCGTTTAATATATGGATGCCTTATGGTGGTGATGGTGGGCATTACTTTGGTTTGAATGGAGATCATATTTGTTCTCGTGATTGTTGGATCTTCTGACTTAGGTATCAATTGCATATATATATCGGAGGATGAGAACGAGATTTTTTATTATATTGGATGAGAATGGGATTTTTTATTCATTTTTCCTTTTGTCCATTTTGACCTTCTTTTTTTTTTTTTTTTATTGTAGACCAATGGAAGCACAAGTGAGGGGGGACAAGAAAATGCTGGTGATGACTTGGAGGATGACTCAAAGTAAGATTCAAGTTAGGATGGAGAAGGAAAATGCGGGTGATAATAACTTGGAAGATGACTCAGAGTTATAAGATTCGAGTGAGGATGTAAAGGAAAATGCTAGTGATGACTTTGAGAATGACTCAAAAGGAAGATTGATCTTTTAATTTATTAATGGTTGAATTCTAGAACAATATAAATTTATTGTAGTAGTTGAATGCTTAATACTCTTTATGTGTGATGTACTCTTTATTTGTTTTAAAGTACTTTAAATCACTATTGGATCAAAATACCCACCAGAATATAATTTTTATGTGTGATGTACTCTTTTATTTGTTTAAAGTTATCTTACATTTTATTCGCTAATGATCTTGCTATGTAAGTTTATATCAATTTTTTTTTTGTGAGATGAAGTTACAGGGGATCAAGCTGTAGAAATTGAGACACAACAAAGGTTGAGGTGCCATTAGGATGAAAACCAATAGCGAAGTTTATACTCAACTTGCTTGGCAAAGATAGAGGTTTCTCTATAATCAATCCCTAAATATGTCGTCGTCTAGGGGAGTCGAATTAACTTTAATACATATGTATGTGATAGCTGACTTGGAAATAAGAAATCAAACTGCAAAAGTTCGAGATTCAAACTAAGCTCATGTCTAGTTCGTTTCCAATTCCAATGAAGAGGTAGGCAAGACAAAACACAATCCACTTCCCATTTAACTGAAACAAGCCCAACCAACAATTTATTTCTAGTATGCTCGACTTGGGCAAAAAATCTAGCCCACCCACTTCAGGTCCAATATCCTGCTCTTTTAGTTTTTCATTAGTCACGCAAATCCGCTTCAACTTCATGTGAAGCCCAATCCAGAACTCAGCTGAAAAACTAATCGATTTAGGACCAAACACAATTCTCACAAAACAAAATATCCCATTAGGCCTCTCGCTCGAGCAGTCATAATGAGAAAGAAATGAAAACAAAAATAAGTAAAAAATTAATATTTTCCTAACGAATGTGATCAAAACGACGTATTCAAAAGACGTCGTACTTGGATGACACATAACAATCATGTCATTAATGGACATGAATGGAAGGATGAGATTCAAAACCCTATCAAACATTTGGGATTAAAATCCAAAATTTGAAATTTGAAAGGGTAAAATCAAAATGACTCAAAACTAAGACGGTGGAATTTACAATTGAGTCTGACCCCTTGACGCTCAACCCTTAGCTAATTATTTTTTTGATAATCTTGGGTGTCCAGGTCAGCGTTCCATAGATACGCACACCTCGACTAATCCCAGAAGGACACGCAACACCCTACTAGCATGTGTTCCACGGTAGGCGTAAGGTTTTGCCTTGGGTAGGTGGCCCTGGGGAGACTCGAACTAGTGACCATTGGAGGAGCACACACAAGGTCGGACCAGTTGAGTTACCCTCAGTTAATTATCTCAGGATTACCCCTAGCTAATTATTGATGCTGGAGTTATCATTAAAAAAATTATTGATTGCATAATATTTTTAAAAATAAATTATTCTTAAAAAAATAGTTTCTTTCTTAAAAAAATTAACATAAATCAAATGTTATTTCTCTTCTTTCATTTTTTTTTTTTGGGTGAATATCAAATGCTTTTTCTCAAAAGAATACATTCTAGGCCAAAATGCATTGTTGGTCCCTAAAGTTTACTCGTTGAGCGCTTTTGGTACTTGAAGTTTGAAATAAACGCTATTGATCCCTAAAGTTTCAAAACTGAGCGCAATTAATCCCTTCATCCAATTCCGTTAGTTTGCTTGCCTACATGGCTAACGGAAAGATGATGTGATATATTTTGATTTATATGTCAATTTATTTATTAAAATTAAATTTACATATCAACAATTAGACTCGGATTTATTTAATTGATCCATTAATGACCCATTCAACCGATACCCTTAAGTTATGAAAAACAAAATAAATCCCCATTCAACAATGAGTGGGGGAGGCGCTTGGTTACGGCGTCCTTCACCCATCACCCGCGCTCCACCCCTTAAGCTCTTGCTCTTCACTTCTTCTCCACGTCTGTAATTCATTAGGTCATAATGTATTATATTATAATCCAAAATCTATTTATAGTACTCTTATTAAACGCAGGCTTAATCAAGTTCTAAATGCCCCAAAAAGAAAAATAGTGTAAAACTTAATAATTCAATAATTGGTAGCTATTGAAGAAAGGCTTAATCAGCTCAATAATTCTGCCTCCCACTATCCAATGTGTGGAAGAAAGGCCGAGGAAAAGAAGACAAAAAGACTGAAAAAAAAAAGTTTACAAGCTACTTTTTTTTGCTTAATAAAGTTAAAAGCCACTTATTAAAGGTAACTGTTGTCCCAATCCTATAGTCTCATCACCATTTGTCATTTACCAACTAATAATTCAAAAGATTCGTCACACATTGTGCAGCCAGCATTTTAAAACATCAAGAATAATTATAAAGCATAAAAAAAATAATCCAATAATGGTAAAGTGAAAGAATTGTTGAATTCATTGGTCACCCATATTATTACGAATAGATACGGTCATGGGACAAGTCTTTCACACTTAAATTGGAAATCACTTGTTCACACGTATAATATGAATCTCACGGATAGTATATCTTTAAGTTATATATGCGATTTTGCACCCCATATTTTTCCATATGCTCTTTGGCCTGATCTACATGTAAAATTTATGTCAAATTAATGTATTGATTTGTCAATATAGTATTAGGTGAAAATAATATTGGAGCAAAATGTTCAATGCTAATGAGAAAAAGTTAGTATATTGTGGAATTAATAATATTAATCTAGCCCTTTCATTCGTTAATATACAATTTTTGTAAATACAATATAATGCTTCTGTTTTTCAAAATAATGGTGGGAATGATCTGAACACCAAAACAAAAAAAAAACAAAACATTCTCTATAACCCTATCTTCCTCTAATACCTTTCTATTGAAATCTCAAATTTTCATAATTAATTACATGTTTCGTAAATTTGTATCTTTCTTTCTTTTTTCATGATGTTATAATTGACTTGAATTTTTGTATATTTGGATGTATAAATGCAAAATAAGTGAGTTGTTTTTTGATATTGTAAGGACTTTTTTACATAAGAGGTGTAAGCCTTATGTTATGGCAGTGGTCTTCTATCAAGTATTGAAATATACTTTCTCTTTTGAAGGTGAGGCTAATCTCAAATTGTGCAGCATCCATTTATAGTCACTACAACAAAATATACCTATTACAACAAATCTTATTACAACAAAAGCGATAATTGTGGTAATACACCTACTATTACATCATTTAGTTAAATTTCGTTGCAATAGTTACTTAAAAACTGATAATTTATTACTTCAAAAATAAATTGTTGCAATAGGTTGCAAAATATCGTTGCAACAGATTATTTACATAATTTATTACAACGAAACTAGTGGTTGAAGCAATAGTTATGACTGTTACAATAAAATGTTTTGTTGCAGTAGGAAAAATCTTATATCGCAACAAAATGTTTGGTTGAAATAGGAAAAATCTTATATTACAACAAAATGTTTTGTTGCAATAAGAAAAATTTTATATCAAAAAAATGTTTTGTTGCAATAAGGAAAACCCAAATTTCCCCGCTCACCGCCTGCGTCATCAATTTTCCCAGTCCTGCCAATCTCAAAAAAAAAAAAAAAAAAAAAAACCAATCTCATTTTTTTTTTCTTTTTAAATTACGAATAAGAAAAATTTATTACTGTTCAAGAGCTTCGATTTCAACATAGTCTCTAATCTTTGATCATTTGAAAATTCAACGGCTTAAATTATAGTTTTCGCTCTCTCTACCTTCTTTTTGGTCCTAATATTAATCTGAAATAAATTGAAGTCTAATTTTGAAATCGGACTTTGAATAAGTTCGGGTTTTAGTGTTTTGTCTGAGAAAAATGGAGAAGAGCGATTCATTCAAATATTCCCAGGATTTCATAATCGACTTAAGCGATCGGAGATTGGTGTTTTCGCGGCAAGCTTCGTTCAACCAATCACGAGATCCGACGAAGCCTCTGCTTTTGCGGACCGCCTCTAGCATTGACATTCCGCTTGGATTCGATTATTTTTTTGGTGAAGGAAAAGAATCGGTTCAGAAATTTTCGCTCTCATTCTTTGTTTCCTCAAGTCTCTCAGCTCTAAGCTTCACAACACAGCAAAATGGTATTCTTGCTCAACAAAACCTCCATCGCTTCACAATTCTGATCTCACTCCAGGTACGCACTTCGTCTCTTCTCGATCTCGTTTTGTCATTGTTTCGATCATCTAACTCTCTCTTTCTCTCTCCCTCTCTCTCCAGAAGACAGGGAGCTCTCTCTCTCTCACGCGCCGTGCTTACCACATCTAACCCGGGCCTCGCGAGAAAGCCGTAAGTCTCTCTCTCTCTTCGCTCTATTGCTCTATCACTGTGTGTTTATTGTTAAATATCTGTTAGGTTTATAATTATACATGTCAAATTAATGCTAGATGCTCTTTGGTCCATGATTTGGTCTAATTAGTAAGATGAATCAAACACCTCAAGATTCCTAATTTTGATTTTTTCAAAATTTGTACAGAAGCGTTATGATAATGTTTCAACAATTGGTGCATTTCTGAATTTGAAATACTCCAAACTTGTATTGAGGATCTTCTTTTGTTTGGCATTAAATTTTAGTTTGCCTTTGTGAATTAATTGGTTTGATATGTAAATTTTTTGGTTCATTTGTGTTGGTTACTTTGTAGCTCTTGGCACCAGACCCGACATTGAAGCGATATAAATCCCATTGAGAATCCCCTCATTGTATGTTTAACTCATTGTGGCACTTTCACTTTTCATCACCTATCCAATTGCTTTATATATTTTATTTAATTGAAGGTTGGACTTGGGTTGATAATACTGCAACAATTTGGAGGGAGCAACACGGTTGGTTATTATGCTAGCTCTATATTTGTAGAAGCTGGTAATTTAATGGCTTTAAGAATTGTTTCATGTAATTGACTATATATATATATATATATATATAAATCTGAACTCTGGGTTATGGTAGGTTTTTCAAGTACAATTGGGTCAATATCAATGGCTATGTTGAAGGTACATGGCTTACTATAATTATATCCTTCTGTGTTTCCCATATTTGTAGTCTCTCTCTTTTATGTATCATCTTTTTTTTTGGGGGGGGGGAGGGTGGGGGGATAGGAATTAATCTGCACACAACTTGATCACATATCTCAAGAGTCTTCTTATGTATAAGCTTGTGACATTCATATGTAACTCCTAAATTATATGCAAAGGTTATGTTGAAGTATGGGGGTGTCAATCTCAGTAAATATGTAGGATTGGCCATATCTTAAACTTGACTATGCTTCACTCTGGTTAATGTACTGTTCTTTTCTATCTTGTAAGATGGACTTGTTTTCAATGTTTTTTCTGTTGCTAAATTGCAAAAAAGATATCTTTAAGGTGTGTTGTGGCAGTTATGAAGATGGTTCCATGCTTTGGTGGGATATACGGAATCTGGGAGTTCCTCTAACTTCTGTAAAGTTTCATTCAAAGCCAGGTCTGGGGGATCCTTTATTTGGCGATAACCTACATATTCTTCCATATTTTTTTACATGAAGCAAATTGTAAACCATTGGATATTCTATATACAGTTTTTAGCATATCTATTGATGAGTAATGTAGTAGGGGTATCTCTGGAGCTGCAGATGACAAAATCATGATATATAGTTTGGATCATTCCACGGTAAACATACTTGATCATAAATTCATCATACTGGTTTTTAATTTGTTACATCTCTTAAAAATAAAGAAAAGATAATTAGCTTAATTCTGACTATGTTGTTCTTCAATAGTTAATTGATCTTGTAGAGTTTGCCATGATACGGTGACCATTATTATGCTAGTTCTTGTCAATTTAATGGTGTGTGTGGACGGAGGGGGAGGGGATGGGGAGGGTTTAATGAACTTTGTTTGGATGTTTTTTAAATTGGAGGGTTACCCTCCTAAACCCCTTATGTTTAATTCCCCCAAATTGGGGGAATTTGGAGGGGGATGAGAGCAGAGGGTTTTCACTTATGTTTAAACTACCATGCATGTTATTTGGGGCATGTTACGCATGTTATCCCAAATGATATGCATGTTACTCCCACGGGAATGGACTAAAGAATTTCCCTTAAATTCCTTTTAGACATGTGATAAGATTGAGATTGTTGTAGACTGGTTAAAGTATTTGTCTCACACACACAAACAGCATACCCATGGGTTTGGAGGAGGATCTGGAAGAAGTGACCAACAAAGTGTATATTGTATAATAATAATATTAAAACTGCTAGAGAACTCTTGGCAGATTCAAAAGCAGGAAAGGGCCCTTTAGATGGCTTCACATCTTCCTGTAAATTCAATTATTGTATATTATATAACCACAATTAGTTATGTGCAATATGTATAATATTGGACTATCTGACTGAATATTAGTCTTGCATTGTAAGTGTAATGCTCTTCTGCAGATTTTATATGTCAATTTTTTCTATTTCGGCCTGATGGAGTGACTTGTGATTGTTTTTATTTTATTTTATTTTTAAAGATATCAAGATTGTATTAAATTTGTAATTATAAAAAATATTATCATTCCAAATTTGATTGAAAATAAGACTCTTACCTTTTATATATATATATATACGCAATGATTTTCCCGTGCATTGCATGGGTCACACATATATATATATATACACAAACACAATGATTTTCCCATGCATTGCATTTGCATGGGTTATATCGACTACTAATTAATAGTTTGAGAAGACAACCCAATATGGTAGTACTGACTTCCCTAGTCCTCCCAAACAAAATTTAAGGTTCAACCACTTGAAACTACTGCAATTTCACAAAAGCTTTAAAACCCAAGCCCACCGCTAACTACTGCAATTTCACACAAGGTTAAAAGCCCAAGCCCATCTATCCCCTCTGCTCTCTTCTCTCCACCTGTGCTAAAATGTGTAGACAAATTTTCTTGTACAACAAAAATTGCGCTAATGAAATGTGCATACTACTACCAAAAATGAAAACAACAACTTAATCTATCAAAGATAGAATCAGGCCAAATAGATAAATCATCTATAAATCTCATGCTCTTCTATTAGCAACCACTTATGCTAGAGATAGCAAGGGACATCTAAAAACTTCCAACAGTCCAACTGAACAAGATTCCATGCACTGGTCTAGTTCAAGAATAATCAGAATCTAAAAATCTTACAATTGCAAACTTTACTATTCAAATTAGTCAAAACAAAGAAGTTCATGGAGTCATACAATTCAAGATTCACTAACTACATTCACAAGCTGTCAAACTTTGGAGAAAACACTTCTCAAACAACTATATAGAAAACAAATAGGTAGCTGTTTAATTTTGCAAATCCAACAACAAAACTTACAAATTTACAAAATTTATGTCCAAAGTTTACTGACTTAAAGAAAAAAATAATCATTAATTTACATTATCTAAGTATTCAACCATACAAAATATGGAAACATCCAAGACAAGAGTGTTCTGGCTGATCAACTCAAAGACAACGACATCCCCTTCTTCCAAATCATTCTCCTTGGCAAATGTATCCCTTACCTATACTCGTAGCTGCACCTTAACCCTCTCTATAGAAACATCGTGCAGACCACTGTTTTTTATCAGAATTCTAAAGTTTGATAGACGGTAGATACTTCAAAGCAAATCCAGCAGGCACATACTATATAAGTAAGAAAAAATTTACACACAGACACACCTGGAGGGGGTGAATGAAGGACAAGGATATTTGAGGGGGTGAATTAAGGAAGCATAAGATTAAACTAGATTCGGCCCACTAGGTATGTTGTTTGGCCCAAAACCAAGCACAGAGATATTTTGAAAGGTGTTTGGACTCAGCCCAAGTCTTTTCATATAGTGGATTTGATTCAGAAGAGAGTTTGGATAAGTTAGAGAGGTCTATTCATATAGTGGATTGGGCTCAGAAGAGAGTTTGGATAAATTAGAGAAGTGTGGGCTCCCATTTTGGGATAAGGGGTTCTACATATAGAGAGCGAAAACAAAAAGTGTCAGTATCTAGGACCCACACTGAAAAGATGGGCACGACATATCGATGCATGATGTACTATAAATGTCAATAGAAATATTAAAGAAGGGGATATTTTTTGGAAACTCTGATAAAAATACTTATTTCTACTTTAAAAAATTAATTGTAGTATAAAGGACCCACTACAACACCCATAACAAAACTTATAAAATATGCTTGGATCCTTTTAGAACATTTATAAAAGTGTGAAGTTGCTGGAAAAGTCATATGCTTCTGCAGTTAGCAAAATACTCATGAGAAGAATTAACTAATAGCATGCCACAATGTAAAAACATACATTTAAGTGTATAGAGCTTACTATATTTGGATTTTGGATTCCCTTTGACTGAAGAATGAAACCTATCCTCCTTAGCAGTTTTTGCAGCAGCTTCCTCAGCAAATTTTGCAAATTCACGATGAACACATTTCTCACAGGATTGAGTAGCTGCTTGAACATTACTTAAAGACTATAACTAGTGGAATCCGAGATTTCATTAAATTAAATCCAAAATCATTTTCTTCTGAATCAGGCTCCACATCACTACTTAGATTGTCGTAATGATAACCAATCTTGCAAGCATTTGTATCGAATATATAAAGAACATTGAAAACTGAATTTCCTTTAAATTTGAAGTTTAAAATTTGCCCAGGACTAATAGAGTAATGATCCAAAAACTTCTCCCAGCCATCAATAAAGCAAATAGTGTCATTTTCTTTCTCCAATCTCCAATTTCAAAACAAGACCATTGGGACTATTGACTGTAACAATGGGAGATAGTTGGTTCACCAAATTTATGTACAAAAATTTCAGGCATCCCCTACAGCAGGTACCTAAACAAACCCCAGTTTCGGCTACTACTCTTCTTCTCGGGTTTTCTCAGGGAGCAAACAAGAAAGCTCAGAAAACAAGTGTAATTAACAGAATTACCAAAGCACATCCGGGTTTTCTTTATTCTTTGAAAAAAGAAACCTCTACGTACGTAAGATAAGACCCATGCAAAGTGAAAGTGTTTCATTCAAGAACCAAACAGAAAATCAAAGAAGAAAACACAAAACAAAAACGCACCACTACTTTCTGCGGCGTTTTGGATCCGTGTTTATAATTTACCGATATTGGACGTGAGATAGGTTGATGTCTTGAGGTGGATGTTCCTCAAAATGGTCTTGGTTGAGGGTCAATACTTACGGATACAAATGGACATTGACATCACACAACCAATGTTAAGGGGTAGAATCTTGCAAGGAGTGGAGGGAGAACCGTTTTTTGGGTTGATTTTCTCTATGAACATCTTCCGCGAGGTGTACACTGATTAAGGATGAAGATGTCACACCACCGATGGGAGCGACGACAGCGACCCAGGGAGAGGTTTCCACATCGATGGATATTCCAGAGCAATTGGTGGCCACTCATCACACGACTGTTGCAAATATCAAAGATGGGAAGAAAATCTCGAAAATGGAAGCTCTGGATGATTATCTATCTGATGGAGAATCAAACTGATTGTTTTTTTTTTTTTTTTTAATTAAAAATAAATTTAATAGAACAAATCAGATTTTTTTTTAAAGAATTATTTCTTTAAAACAAAAACAAATGAATGTTGTAATTTGGGCTGATTTGGTAGTTGTAATTTAGGCTGATTTGATGTTGTAGTAATTTTGGTTAATTTTATTTTATATTTGGGCTATTTTTGTTTAAGAGAACAAAAAATTATGTTAGTGGGAGACTCAATTTAATTTCTATGAATCCAACTTCCATATACTTCCAAATCTAACTACTTACATATACTTATTGGTTTATTTTTTTTAGAAAGCTGGTTGGGGCCTAGGCACCCATTGCTCTTAGTTGTGGCTTTGTTGCAGGCCGCATGTCTTTCATCTAGCTAAAAAATGAAAAGAATCGGAGGATTTCACTTTTGTTAATTTAATTTAGAACAAAATAGATACTTTTCACTTCTACTTTACAACCAATATAGAGAATGCACTATTGATTAAATTTAAGAAGAAATAAGTACAACCTACAACAATTACAACAATGAAGTATAAGTCTTTAGTCTTCTTTCTCAAGCAAATGGTGAATCTCATCTCCACACTATAGAATAGAACTTACAACATATATACCAGCTCAAAGCCTATAGACCAAATGTGTCACCAAAGCGATCTGTTTCCAGCAAATTGCGTGCATCATTCTCTTCCTCTTCATCAATCACCAAGTATGGATTCCTCTCAATCGGCTTAAAGTTATAGAAAAGAAACACAAAGAAAGCAAAGCTTGCACCCTCTTCTAAGGCATTCAAAACCCACGAATATCGATAATCAACCAAGCCACCAATTTCCAGAACTCCAACCCTAGTAAAATACATGTACACCACTATAACAATGTAGACTTTTTTGAACAATGTGAGTTTTTCGAGAGTCCTAGCTGCCTTTCCATCTGTTTTTGATGCTTCTTTTAAGCCTGTAATTGACCAATAGATTGGGAAAAACACTGCACCACAACACATAATATCAATAACCAATAAAGTATCGTGCCACTGCAACCAAGCAATTGTTTCTGGAACTGTTTGTTCCTGAATAACATAAGCAATATTCTCCAAAATTTGCAATGGGATTACCACCATTAAAACCTTCTTCTCTCGCTCTTGTAGGTAAGGTTTCAAAAAGGACCATCCAGTGCCTATAAGTACAATGACTGTGAAAAGAATTATACCCTGGAACAACCCAACAACATAATATGCTACATCCCAACCAAGAGGAGGAGCACCTGTTTTTCTCACATAAATTTTATCTTCAAAAGCACATAGCATATTAAGGGTCTTGAAGAGAAGCAATGCACCCATAATTATATGGATTTTTTCAATAGCGGTTCTTTGTATGATGCATGTCAAAACCCATATAATGAAAAAAATTGTATATGTGATAAATATGAGGAAAAGGATCATTGGCAATTCGGTCTGCTCTACTGGAAGGAAATCCTTTTCACCATGTCGTACATTGTACATCTCGGTGTGGACATCCATTGAAACTTCAAATTCACGTTGGCAATTACCAAAAATCAAACCATTTCTGCTAGGTCCATCAATGGCAGTGGAAAAAAATAGGTTGATGAGTTTGTGGTGAGCTTTTCAAATGTGAATAAGACTTTAACATAGTGACTCGACAAAATGCAGAAATCTTTGATGTAAATGGTCTCTTTCAAGAATGAATCGAAGGATGAATCATTCAAAAGGACAAATCCCATGGAAGAAGCGTTGAATTGTGCCTTGTGATCTTTTGATTTCCATGAGACATCTTTGATTGAAATGGAGGCTTGACCATGTTGTGAGAACCCGAATTTGTGAAAGTAGATCATATCACGGGAGTCATCGATTATGTGTGAGTTCTTGATCTCAGAGAGAGCAAATGGAATGGTTGAAATTATGAGTAAAGCATATGAGACTTGAAGAATGGGATAATGGTTTAGAGGAAAAATGTTGAAGGTTTCCATAGAGTGGTTATGGGATTGAAACTTTAAAATTGGAGAAATGGTATCCAAAGGTAGAGATCAATTTTTTCTTATATATTGCTTAAAGTTGTTCAAAATGAAAACAAGAATTTGCAAATGGGTGTTAGTTTCATTACATTGAAGTGTTTGGTTGGATATGGATGACTCATAATTGTGGTAATAGAAAATGCGAATAACGGTTTTCCAAAGATTTGTTAGAGTGAGAGAATTAAAATCTCATGACATGTATCAATTCTATACTTAGAGTTCGAACTGTTAATATTATTGGCATAACAGTTTTTGTTAGTTTCCCAAAATTTTCATTTAAATATTTTATGAATGCATCTTACAAATGTTTGAACATCCAACTTGGAGTTATATATATATATATATATATATTTCCCTCTCAAGATAAATCCAGAATAAAATTAATGGAATTATTATAGATAAGTATGACTGTCTTAGCAAAACATAAAATATGGCAGTGGAATATATATAATAAAACCTCTAAAATTAAATTTATGGAATCAATATGTGATGTATTAATTTTAGCACTTACAAAATTTTGAAAGTACAATCTGATCCTTATTTTTTAGTATTTATATTTTTGTCCATAAATATATTTTTTAATATTAAAAGCTTTATTCTATTGAGACACTATGATGGAATCGATAGGGTTTGGTTTACAAAATCTTGTAATTGTAAATTGAATGAATACAACTTATGCAAACATGAAATAATTTCTCATTAACAAAAGGATAGCCAAACTAAATATTTATAAACACATTATTAAGTTTGAGCATGACCCATTTACTAAATAGACAAATATAAATAAAATTTTTCCTGAATCAAGTCCGGGATGTTCATAATTAAACAACTTGGTTCATTACTTCATTTACAACCCTAGATGAATTTAAAGCTCTCGATGTTCGGAAAGGTTTTGATAGAGTGAGTGGGTCGTTGAACAAGCTTTTAGAGTTCGGGAAGGCAAAGGTCTAGTTATATGCCAAATAATTTTTGAGAAATACCTAAAAAATGTTTTTGATGTTTTCTTTGAAAAAAGTGAAAACACGTAGAACAATTGTTCTTTCATGAATGACACTATCATATAAACAATATATAATTTTTGAGTAACAATTTTGAAAAACTAAAAATAGAAAACACCCCATCCTAACGCAATTTACAAGCTGTTCTCTACTTTTCTGTATATTAAAACAAAATTTGTTTGTAAAACTCTTTTCTAATCCCCTCAATTTTTTCCTTTTTGAGAGCGATACAAGAACAAAGGACGGGACTAGCTGTCAATTGGGTTGTCATGTTGGTAGGGCCCTAGTTTTCATCCTAAAATTGCATCTAGAATTTGTTGTTAGGTGAACCATTTTTAGAGAGAGATAGAAGTTGAATTGATGACCTTGCCTTTTGTTTGTCTTGTAGGTGATAAGTTTTGTTTTTTTTTTTCTTTGAGAGAGAGAGAATGAAGAAAGCATACTTGAAAAGTAGTTTTCTCACTTGGTTTTTCCCCTTGATCAACGTAAAATTGATATGAGCAGCTGCCATTCCAATATTGTTGGATTTGGCACCCTTCCAATACTAGATGCCCGATGCCCGAAGTGCTCTCGGAACGACAAAATGAGATGTGTTCTTGAATACCGTTGATTTGAGTACTGCTTTGACCCTAACTACTTAAGTTTGTTAGAGCATTTCTAACTGGGTAGGCAAAATACTATTTAAGCCAAAATATGGCTTAATGAACCCCTAAAATCGCTCCCATTGGACTAGCAACATGTTAGGCAAAATAACTTTAAGCTATAGTGCTTAGGAAAAAAATGCCTAAGCACTATAGCTTAGGCAAAGCAATATTTTATTATACCCTTCATTTTTAATTAGTTTCTCTCCCTTTCTCTCTCTTTATTGGATTGTGTGTTTGGAAGTTTTGAAATAATATAATAAAAAAATAAGTAAATAAATAATATTATAATAAAATAGAATTGAAAATAGAGAATCGGATGTGGGTGTTTTAAAAAGTGATTAGGAAAAATTTTAAAAGTAGTTCCTAAAGCTAAATTTTGGATATAATTTTAATTATACCATTGGGAATGCTCTTATCACTGCACATTGTTGCACAGTTTGAATATTTTGCCTTGATGCAAGGCCTTTTAATGACTCTAGGGTTCAATTTGATTATTATTGTTAAGATTATGGCTATGAAAGCCCTTTCACTTGCTCACATGCAAAGTTAACTTAGAAATTGATCTATTAATTTGACAATCTGCCCATTTACTTACTGTCATTTATTTTCCAGCAACCTTATCGTTTTTTCTTGCACTTATAAAAGTCTTTTGGGCAAAAACAATTACCGAGCCTATAAGCATTTTAGATTGAAGTCAGATTGTGGTTCTAAGGTTTGCTTTAAGGTACTAGGCTCTCTGCAAGTTGAATTTTGTTCCCTTAAAACAAATTGACGAGCATTCTTTATAAATTCTAATTTGGTAACAAACCGGCACTATTCATGAAATATACACAGGGAAATAATATGGTTAAATTTACCAAAAAATAACTATGATCCCAGGAAATCACTGCAAAGGGATATTGAGGTGAAGTCACGATAATAAATCTACAACATAGATCAAGTAAATCATTACAGTAAAGGAAAAATTAACAAGAGAGTGGAAAACAAAGCTATGCATCTCTCTCTCTCTAGTACAAAAGAATAGGCAACCTTGGGTTGGGGGGAGAGAAGTGCTACACATATCAAACCTCATTTAACCGATAGCATAGACCGGGCATCAAAGGTAAGGTTGGCTAATATGTCATTGATGTTGCCTCAAAGTTTCACCAGGACAGCCACATGGAAAATGTCAACAATGGAAGCATTATTACTAAGCCATGGTTCACAAAGGCATCAACATCTTTGACTTTTTGCACCTCCTCATGAAAAGTACTCCATATACGTTTAATAGCACCTTGTTGATCCTGCACTTTGTGCACATCAGCCTCTTTAGCATATAGAAGAAAGTGAATAATAACTGTAAAGGCTTATCAATAAAATTTTACCTCTGTATTTAGCTTTCTAATTTGATCCAAATCATTGGAATTCAACAATAATCTTTCAACCCTACTGGCTACCGGACTCTTTTTCTTGACAGGACTCGGTAATTAAGCTGAATCAGTATGTATTGTGACCATGACTGAGCCAAAGAAGTTTGTCACAGGTACCTAGAGATATTGTGAAGAGAGACACAATTTAGGCTTTATTTGAAGCTGAACGAAAATATATCACATACAATGGTTGTAACTGTTGGGCGTAGCGGAAGCACTGATACCACTTGTTGGGACCATAATTTAGTCTTATGCGAATTAAGGAATTCTACAAACAAATTAATCAATCACTAAAATATCAATCACACACAAGAACACAAATATTTATGTGGAAAACCCTTTCTCCTTGAAGGGAAAAACCACGAGACAAACTCCGAATAAATCCACTATTATAATACTTAATTACAATAGTTCTTCTCAAGTTAATACCTAACTTGAGATACTCACCAAATACAATAATACCTCTCTAGGAATTAACACTCAACAAACTTTCTAGAGGAAACCCCAAATATGTCTATGATATTTCTCTGCATTAATACAAGCGTTACAAATTCTCCTTGATTTCTGCACTAACCCATAAACCTCAAAGAATACCCAAACCTCTTACCTCTCTCCTTGCGCTACCTCCCAAGCGAAAATCTCTCTTTTTTCTCTATTAGTTTCACGCTCCATAATTTTTCTTCTCTCTCTCTATAGGGGAGGAACCCTAGGCAAAAGCCTCCTTCAAGCTACACTCTTCTTATGGTGCTCTTTCTTCTTCTCTCTCTATAGGGGAAGACCCCCTGGGGCTCCAAGCCATTGAATTTTTTGCAACCATGTCTATTTATAAGATTTCAATTGTATTCCTTGGTAGACAAGGAATACATTAATTCTTTAACAAAAAATAGACTTTCCTTGCACACTAAGGAATAGTCTTTCCTTTCACACCAAAGACTCACCTTTTCTTCCACACCAAGGAAACCGAAAATAACCTAATTGGTTTTCCTTCTCCATAAAAAAAAAAATAAAAAATAAAAAAAACTCAATTAGTTCTCCAATTCATAATAGGAATTTGAGGCACTTTCTCAACGGCTACAACTATACCAAAAAACTCTTCACGACGGATGCTTTAATCTTGGTGATGACCTTCCATGCAAAGTGGCAATACATGGATACAAATTATTACAAGTTTCTTTCACACTAGGTTTAAGGCTAAGCCCAAACAAAAACCTAAGCCCTCTTCTATTGTTCAGCCCATGGAAATGGTTATTTTGTAAAAATGACAATGCCCTATGTCAAACAAAAGCATGAAAAAGAAGAAAGAAAACTTATTTGTTCCGGGTCTAAATTAGATAAGATGGTATAAGTATAACCTTCTGATTGTATTTGTGGGGCTTTAATTAACAGAATAGGGTCTTTTTGGGAAGTTAAAAAGTTGTACAACAAAACACTGAAAAGACTGCAAATAACCACAAAAACTTTCCTCCAAACAAATTATTTGGAGAGAGCAGCTTCAACACATTTAGGATTAGAAGATCAATAGCATCAGAGACAAGTGTAGATCATCCATACCTAGATGATCAAAGAAGTATAATTTCTAAGTAGTATAGAGTACTTAGATGTATAAATGATATCCTATAATTAATTAGGGGTAAATTGAAGATACTTAATTTTAGTCATAACTGAGTTTTACAATTGAACTTTTATTTTTGGTTTGACGACTCAATATTAAATCATCATATATAGGATATTCACCAAGAACCCAAAAGAAGAAGAAAAAAAAAAACGGAAGGAAATACATTTCAAGTGAGACTTTATTTTTTATTTAAAGAAAAAAAAAATCCATTCGTAAAATACTTTTTTTCTTAGAAAAAAAAAATAGATATCCCAATTATAAGTTTCTACATTTTTCCAGTAGGAAAATTGCATTCCATTGTATCCATAAATGAAATTTACTTAGATCCTCAAAACATAGACACACATGATATGTGTGGCGTATTAAATAAAAATACATATATATTTGGATTTTGTCTACACTAAAAATTATAATATAGACAACCAATAAGGAGTGAAGTGTGTGACTTGTGAATTATGAGGCTAATAAGTTCCAACAAAAAATATTTCTATGACGTATTTATCAAACATATTGAGGGCTTTTTTAATTTGGCCACTTTTTCTTTTTGATTAGTAATCTGGCCAATTTTGATTATTGTATTGCAAATGCTTCCTTGAGGATGGAGCAACCCTTCGAAATGAGCCTGAACGAAGTAAATTCTTGAGGATGCTCCTCTGTTTTGTATACCAGAATGATATATCTTCAAAACTATCCAACAATTCTTGTCAATGAAATGTTTTTTGTTTTTATGAGCCACCACACCTTAGAGAAAATTGTATAAGAAAAGATTGCGACTTTAAGAAAATAAAACTTTTCATATTATGAGCATCATGTCAAACTTTCAAGAAGCTTAATAAAAAAAAAATATGGTGTTGGTGTACTTGTCATCATCTAACAGAGATCATAACTTAGATATAAGGGGAGAAAACTTAAATTCCATTGAAGCATCATATGTGCATCTAAAAGTTTTTACCTAGCTCCGCAATTGTCTCGTCATCACAAAAATTGCTGCAAAAACATCAATTTTTTTCTATATACAATTGCTGCAAAACATCACAAAAATATGTAAATTAAAATATCAAAGCGTAATCACTATCAAAGAGTATTGAGAATTTGAGAGTTACAAAAATGAGAATTACATTCATTTTGTCGCTAAAGCAAACACTTGATGACGAGTGCTCAATTCAAGCATCCAAGCATATAAAGCTTAGAGTAGAAGCGCACACCACAACAACCAAAACAAAATTGTTTCAAATAGTGGAAGTTTTTCTTTTTGGATAAATTGGATGGTGAAATGTTTTTTTTTTTAGGTAAATAATTGGAAGGTGGGACTTATTTATGAAAAGTTGGTTATTTTAAATTTTGAATTTCAAAAAATAAAAAACTAAAATAATTCAAATGTGGGAGTTATTTTTTGAAAAATAGTGTGTTAATTTTTAGGAAAATAAGGTGTGGACTGTGGAAAATTATTCAGTACTTCCACGATACAAATAGATTTGTACATTTTCTCTTACATAAATAGTGAATCATATCATGAATTTAATTAATGGAACCTGCTAATTAAATAAGACCTCAATTAACAGCTTTACACAAACCCAAAACCACTCTCATTGAATAGGACCTCAAATTAAACTCATTTTAGATAAAACCCATCACGAAAATCAACTTTTTGAGGAGATTAAAGGGTAGATTTATGAGTTCTTCTCATATACAAAAACGAAGATACGCAGGGAGACCCGCAGCTACAAGATGAGGATGAAACCAAAGCTAGATGATTGCTAATATTAGTTTATCGTGTAAATTCAAATGTTAAAGTTATCTTTATAGAGTCCAGTATATCTCTTTGTATATTTCTGAATAAAAATACAAAAGAAGCTCTTGAAGTTATACAGTAAGCAAAACAACAAATATTATTTTCTGCATAAGTTTTATGGTTCTATAATGTAATAACCCTCAAAGAATTATAAATTTGTATTGGAATGAATAACAGGATGATCAAAGTGAGATTTTATGTTTATATAGATACTATTTGCTCAAGTTTTGGCTCAGCCATTCAAGTTTCTGTGAGAAATTTTGTGGGTCTGATTCAGTTTAAATAGAGTTTGATCTCACGCTACTTAAATCCGGATCCGTATGATGATGTGGACGGTTGAGATGCAAGCTCAAGCTACCCAAACTCGGATCCTAAAACCCGAATGTAAAGACTATATATATATATATATATATATATAGAGAGAGAGAGAGAGAGAGAGAGAGAGAGAGAGAGAGAGAGAGAGAGAGAGAGAGAGAGAGAGAGAGAGAGAGAGAGAGAGAGAGAGAGAGAGAGAGAGAGAGAGAGAGAGAGAGAGAGAGAGAGAGAGAGAGTATTGTCGAGTATGGGGGTTTCCGACGAGATTAAAATCCGGTCTCTTCGGCACTGGCGAGGGGGGCAGGGCACGGCTACGCCGGCGTGTGATTAGAAGGGGGTTGTTAGTCGGGGGTGGGGGAAGAGAGAGAAATAAAGATAAAAAGGGTTAGGATCAAAAGTATTACAGGCTCGCAACCTATTGTATTGTATGGGAATCTCAATCCCTTTAATTTCGTGACTTTTAAGTTTTTTTTTTTTGCCTATTAGTTTAGTCCAAATTTGTCATTTTGAATGGTGGGTGCAATATATTTTGATAGGCACTTATCAAATTCATGTGATTTTCATTTTGGGTTTTGAGAATTATTGCTTAATCTAGTGGGTTTTGAAAATTTGTCACTTTCTCATGAGTTTAGTTTGGGGAAAGGATCCTCTCTCATTTAAATCCTCCAATTCCTTTTAATTTTTAGCTAGATTTGTGAGAAGTGACATTTTATTTGATTTTATGTGTTTTACATGAGTTTTTTTTTTAAGACCATTAGGTTTTTTTACTGCCATATTGAAGGGAATTGGGGGATTTCCCTTTTGTGGATTTATTTTAGAACAAAATACATACTTTTCACTTCTACTTTACAACCAACATAGAAAATTCACTTTATAATTAAATTTATATGAGTTATATAACACATCGTGGAAAAATAAGAAGAAACCAACGTACAATAATGATGTCTTTAGTCTTGTTTCTCAAGCAACTTGAATGGTGAATCTCATCCCACACTGTATAAAATAGACGTTACAACATACCATCTCAAAGCCTATATATAGACCAAATGTGTTACCAACGGTCTGTCTCTAGCAACTTGCGTGCATCATTCTCTTCCTCTTCATCAATCACCAAGTATGGATTCCTCTTAATCGGCTTAAAGTTATAGAAAAGAAACACATAGAAAGCCAAGTTTGCACCCTCTGCTGCGGCATTCGTAACCCATTCAAATTGATAATCACCCATGTCAACTACCAAAACTATACACCTAGTAAAATAAATGTACGTCACTATAACCATGTAGAATCGCCTGAACAGTGTCAGTTTTTCGAGAGTCCTAGCTGCCTTTCCTTCTGTTTTGGATGCTTCTTCTAAGCTTGAAATTGACCAAAGTATTGGTAAAAACACTGCAAGACAACACATCATATCAACCAAGAAGAAAATAATGTGCCATATCGACAACCAAGTCGTTGATGCTAGACTTGTTTCTTCCAGAACAACATAAGCAATATTCTCCAAAATTTGTAATGGGATTACCACCATTAAAACCTTCTTCTCTCGCTCTTGTAGGTAAGGTTTCAAAAAGGACCACCCTGTACCTATAAGTACAATGACTGTGAAAAGAATTATACCCTTGAACAACCCAGAAAGATAATATGCTACATCCCAACCAAGAGGAGGAGCACCCGTTTTTCTCACATAAATTTTATCTTCAAAAGCACATATCATATTAAGGGTCTTGAAGAGAAGCAATGCACCCATAATTATATGGATTCTTTCAACAATGGCTCTTTGTTTGATGCAGATGAAAACCCATATAATGAAAAAAACTGTATATGTGAGAAAAAGAAGGAAAAAGATCATTGGCAATTTGGTCTGCCCTACAGGAAGGAAATCCTTTTCACCATGTCGTACATTGTACATCACGGTGTGGACATCCATTGAAACTTCAAATTCAGGTTGGCAATTACCAAATATCAACCCGATTTGGCCAGGTTCATCAATGGCAATGGAAACATTATAGGTTGATGAGTTTCTAGTGAGCTTTTCAAATGTGAACAAGACTTTAACAAAGCGAGGACTCGACAAAATGCAGTTGTACTCTTCGAAGAGTGGTAAGATGGATGAATCATTCAAAAGGACAAATCCCATGGAAGAAGCGTTGAGTTTTGCCGTGTGATTTTTCGATTTCCAAGAGATATCTTTGATTGAAATGAAGGCCTGACCGTGTTGTGAGAACCCAAATTTGTGAAAGTCGATTACACCACGGGAGTCATCAATAATGTGTGAGTTCCTGATCTCAGAGAGAGCAAATGGAATGGTTGAAATTATGAGTAAAGCATATGAGAGTTGAAGAATGGGATAATGGTTTAGAGGAAAAATGTTGAAGGTTTCCATAGATTGGTTATGGGATTGAAACTTTAAAAAAGGAGAAATGTATCCAAAGGTAGAGATCAAATTTTTCTTATATATTGCTTAAAGTTGTTCAAAAAATGAAAACAAGAATTTGCAAATGGGTGTTAGTTTCATTACATTACAGTGTTTGGTTGGATATGGATGGCTCATAAGTGTGGCAATAGAAAATTTGAATAACGGTTTTCCAAAGATTTGGTAGAGTGAGAGAAAAAAAATCTCATGACATGTATCAATTCTATACTTAGAGTTCGAACTGTTAATATTGGCATAACAGTTTTTGTTATTTTCCCAAAATTTTCATGTAAATATTTTATGAATGCATCTTACAAATGTTTGAACATCCAACTTGGAGTTATATATATATATATATATATATTTCCCTCTCAAGATAAATCCAGAATAAAATTAATGGAATTATTATAGATAAGTATGACTGTCTTAGCAAAACATAAAATATGGCAGTGGAATATATATAATAAAACCTCTAAAATTAAATTTATGGAATCAATATGTGATTTATTAATTTTAGCACTTACAAAATTTTGAAAGTACAATCTGATCCTTATTTTTTAGTATTTATATTTTTGTCCATAAATATATTTTGTAATATTAAAAGCTTTATTCTATTGAGACACTATGATGGAATCGATAGGGTTTGGTTTACAAAATCTTGTAATCGTGTATAGAATGAATACAACTTATGCAAACATGAAATAATTTCTCATTAACAAAAAGAAGGTTAACGAGTCAGCACGAGTGAGGGCATATTTTCAAGGCCGCCAAGCAAAATTTATAATAAAAAAAATAATAATAAAATAAAATAAAAAAATAAAAAAATTAAACCAAAGAATAACAAAAAATAATAAAATAAAATAAAATAAAAACTTAAAACCAAAGAATAACCTTTATATATATATATATATATATTTTTAGGGCGGCCAAGCTAAATATTTATAATAACAAAAAATAATAATAAAAAAAAAAAAAAAAAACTTAAAAAAAGAAATTTTTATATATATATATATATATATATATATATATATATTTATCATAAAATATATTGTATAACATGATTTAACATATGTTATTTTCTCATATATAATAAAAATATTTACACCAAGTTAGTCTTTATATAACTTTTTTTTTTTTTTTTTTTCTCATCAAATTAGTTTGTAAGCTATATACTATCTTTTATATTATTTTAATCAGAACTAATATTCTTTAAACATTTTATATCAATATTTTTGTTAAATAAATTAGAAATATTACAAATTTAAGTATACTAATAGTTTAAAAATTATTGAAACATAAAAAATTTAATCAATTTTAAATAATTTAAATAATAAACATCACTTTACATTCTAATATATATATATATATATAAAGTCAATTAAGATAAGAAAAATGTAACAATAATAAAGAAATCCTAATTTTTCATAAATAACAAATACTATATACCTTAGCCAACATGTGGGCTGAGAGCCAATGTAATTCTGATAGTCCCCTCAAATTCAAGATGAACTAGTCGCAAAATCTGTACGTTGCACAAAAAAATTACTTAAATTGAAGTCTAAAAAATTATTACTCTAAATATGATTTTTTCTGTTTTTTATATTTTTCCTAAATATGAAAATTGATAATTATTAAAAGAAATTTATTATTATTGTGTTTATATATAAAATATATTATAGTATTAGGCATTTATTATGATTGTGTTTATATATATGGAACAATATATTATTTCTATTAAAGAAAATATAATATGTTAAGATTCTAATGAGATGTTTAATTATAGAATAATATTTAAATTCAATTAAAAAATATATATTAAAATAATGAGGTGTAAAATTGTGGGACTAACTTATGTGGCACAATATTATGACGTCAACCAAAAGTAAAAAAAGCTTCAGTTTTACATTGAATAATGCTAGAGACAACCAATTTTACAACCAAATACTTACAAACTGACATGACATTCTATGTGGAGGGTCCACATTAGCAATTAAAAACACAACTCAGCATTAATGTTTAACCTTAATAAAAGTTATTAAAAAAATTAAAATTCATAAATCTCAAACCCATCCCCAGGCCACCTCACCGCCGGCAACCACCAAGCACAATACCTCTCCGGCACCCACCCACCACCGAGCATAGTACCCTTCCAACCACCTCTCATCTCAATACTTCAATTCCACAAGCCCCATCAGAAACACTCTCCAATCCAAACCCCAATCTCTTCAATTCCGTTCCACCTTCACCAAACCCCACTACCATTATTGAATTTCAAGCCCAACCACTGAAGGTGGAATTGGTCAATGCAATTCCAACGATGTTCGATTCCATTAACACCAATTATCAACAGCCACGGTGGTTCAATGAGTGGGAGGAAAAAAAAAAATCCCATTTGGCCCTTCGCGCTCCCTACGGTCGTTGCTGCCTCACCAAAGATCCAACTCGCTAGTCGCCCCGCTAACCTTGTCCCTCCGCGGCTCCACCTTCAACCCTCTCGGCCAGCAACCATCACCGATATTCCTCTCTCTCTCTCTCTTTGGTTCACCACCGGTTGTTCATGGCAGTTCTAGGTTTGGAGGGTCTTTTGGGATGGGAGGGTTGGTGATGAATCCGTACATTAGAGTTGGGGCTCCTGATTAGGGCCGGCTCAACGAATTTTGGGGCCTAAGGCGAAAATTTTAATAAGGGCCTTTCTTATTTTTAAAAATTAATTAGATAATATTTATTTAATTTTGATATATTTTTATTTAATAGTTTTTTTATTTTTTGAGATGCAAAATTATTAATTAGGTAATTTCTAGTAAAAATTTATAATTAAAAAATATTAATGAATAAATGAAATACAATTTATAATGAAAACTATAATTTAACTAAAATAAAATTTAAAGTAAAAAAGCAATATAACTTGGTTTATCATAATTTTGCAACTTTTTTAAAAGATATATATGATCTCTTTAAATGAGAAAATTAAAAACTAATTAAATTATAAAAAAAAAAAATGTAACAAAGTAGCAAAAGTTGATACGTCAACTCATCTTATAATAGGACAATAGGTACAAACCTATGTGTGTGGTGTAAAGTGTAAATCAGTGGTAGTAACTAGGCAGTAAACGTGTGAACCAGTGGGCAGTGGCAGTAAGTAAACGTGTGTGTGTGAAGAAAGTGTGATAAGTGATAACAGATAAGTTTTGTTCAGATGAGACACACGATGAACAAAAAAAGTAAAAAGAGTTAATTGAAGGAAAAGACGAAACTAAGAAATAACCTAAAGAATGAAGTTCATAGCAAGGCTTAGATTGGGATTTAATTTCTTCAAGAATGAAGAACGAAGATCACAGTAAGGTAAGTATTGAGCGAAACAAATTTGGATTTAATCTCTTCAAGAGTTAAGACGTAGAGAAAGAAATTTATTTGCTGCCTTTTGGCAGATTTCAAGAGATGCTAATGGCTTTGTCTAGTAATTGAGATTTTAATTTTGTAAGGCATGTTTTGTCTATTTATTTTTGTCTTTTCACCTTCTATGTTTTGGATTTATTGTGGCTCTTTTTAATAGACAATGCATTTTATTGGTTGATAGAGAGGGCTTTAAATTATTTATTTATTTTTATTTTTATTATTATTATTATTATTATTATTATTATTATTATTGAGTGAATTAATTAAAAGATTAGCACATATAAATTTTTTATTTCTAGTGTGGTTTTCTTTTCCTTTTGGTTTTTTATTTTTTTTGGGAGGCCTTCTTTTATTTGGGAGCCTTAGGCCATTACTTAAGTTGCCTATATGGTTGAGCCGGCCCTGCTCCTGATCCGAGAGTTTTGACTGGTGGGGTGCCGGCGTTGGGCTGGTGGGGGGTTTTAGATCTAGGTATTTTAAAATTTGAATGATTTATTAATATTAAATGTTAATGTTGAGTTGGTAATTTGGTGTTTTAATTGTTGATGTGGTACCCTCCACATAGCATCACATGTCAGTTTGTAAGTATTTGGTTGTAAAATTAGTTGTGTCTCTAGCATTACTCTTTTACATTATAGTATAGATTACGAGAAGTCAACTTGAGTTTGTATACAAGTCTTCAAGTCCTACCAACATTGAAGAGCGAGAATCGGTAAAGGAGAAGAAGAATATATTAGGGGGAAAAAAGAAAGAAATGGATTTTTATTGATTAAGTGTTGTTTAATTTAGCCTAAGTTTGAGTTTAATTGGTATTTAATGGTCAAATTTTATTTTATTTTATTTTATTATTATTTTTTTTTATGGAAATGGAAAAAGGAAAACACAAAAAACGGTGTCAAACGAGACTAAGATCAAGATTTTTATTTTATTTTTCTAAAAATGAACCAAAATAAAAACTTACCTAAACATATAGGGATATAATTTATAGTTTTATTTAAAAATAAATAAATAAAATTACAACTGCATTTTTTTCAAACTAAACCAAAATCCTTAGATTTCTTTGAAACAATAATCTAAACAATCAAAGAAAAATTGGAAAAAATATTTTAAAAAATGAGAATAATTATTATTAATATTTTGTTATTTTCAAGAATGACAATAAAATAAAAAAGTGTTTGGCAAGGTGTTACTCAAAAGACTATTTAAAAATAAAAATCAATTTTTTTTTTCCCTTCGCCCTGTGCCCTATCATAAACAACAATCAAAATATTCACAAGTATCAATAGGCTGAATTTAGGATGTAAAAGAGCCAAGTCAAGTCGAGACAAGTATTAAAGGCTCATAATTGTTTATTTAATTTTATTTTGAGCACTAGCCAAACTTGAGGTTATCAAGAAATTAAATTACATGTTCAAGCTTGGATCATTCTCTTGTCAAACAAGCAGTAAACACCATAGCTAATTAAAATTCTTATCCCTTTCATAAATTTATTCTAAAA
The DNA here is from genome assembly GCA_907173295.1 of Fagus sylvatica. Classification (NCBI taxonomy): domain Eukaryota; kingdom Viridiplantae; phylum Streptophyta; class Magnoliopsida; order Fagales; family Fagaceae; genus Fagus; species Fagus sylvatica. Next base: position 30,750,564 of record OU015761.1, on the reverse strand, counting down.
ATTAATAACTAAATCATAGCTGAACTTATATTATTTAAGTTATTTAGATAGAATGATTTTCCTTTATGAACTTTTAAAATTTAGATTTACTAACCTTCGATTATCATATTGATATAATTACTACTGCAAAATGACAATTTATATTATTTATAATTTACAAATTATAATTTGATGTCTTATGAACACATACACAATCAAATATAAAGTCTATAGAATAATATTTTTATATATGTACACATATAAATAAACAACATAAATAAGCTTTTTCCATAATCAAATCTGAGATATTCATAAACAACTTAGTTCATTACTTCATTTACAACCGTAGCTGAATCTAAAGCTCTCGTTGTTCGCAAAGGATTCGTTAGAGTGAACGGGTCGTTGAACAAGCTTTTTAGAGTTTGGGAAGGCAAAGGTCTAGTTAGAGGCAAATATATATTGTTCTAAGTGATAGTGTCATTAATGATTAATGAAAGAACAATTGTTCTACGTGTTTTCAAATTTTTCCAAAGAAAACAACAAAAGCATCTTTTGGGTATTTCCCAAAAATTATTTGGAACAGTAATTTTTGAGTTACAATTTTAAAAAAACTAAAAATAGAAAACACTCCATCCTAACTAACGAAATTCACAAAATTTGTTTGTAAAGCTCATTTTCAATTAGGCCCTTAGTTTTGAGAGGGGAGGATTTGACGACCTTGCATTTTGTTTTCTTTTGTAGGTGATAAGGAGTTTTTATTTTTATTTTTTATTAATACAGTTCGAAGATGAGGATGTGTTTCAAAGTGGGGGAAAATTTGTTAAAGCCGTGAGACGAGGAAGGAGGACTGGTTGTGTGAATATATGAAGAAGGCATACTTTTTTTTTTTCTTCTTTTTTTTTTGAGAGAGAATGAAGAAGGCCTACTTGATAAGCAGTTTTCTCATTTGGTTTTTTGCCTTGGTGAAACGTTAAAATTTATATGAGCAGCTGCCATGCCAATACAGTTGGATGGTAGCAGCCATGTTGGATTCATACCGGATGCAATAGTTAAAATTATTGCACTAGCAATAGTACGTGTAAAGTCAAAATGTAAAGTTGTCCGGTCGTCCAATGAAATATGTTAAAAAAGTAAATTAAAAAAGTAACTTTGCATCTCGACCTTACACATATTATTGTTGGATCTCGATCCAAATTACAATTGCTTGAGTAGAAACAAGTCCACCCTAAAACGGTAGAAATAAGCCTTTAACAATTAAAGAAGTACGGACTAAGAGCTTGTAGCCTTGTAGCTCCCTTGACGACTGCTCGAATAACTATTAAGAAGCCTTCAAAATCCCAAAGATATATGCCTAGGTTATATTTTTAAAATATGCATAGATCCAAGCCCACAACTATAGATTTTCCAACCACCGAACAAGCCCACTTGGGACCTACTAAGTTCCAGATATGTTTTAGAATCAAAAGTCAAGACACATGCACCTAAACTCCTACAAGAGGTAAGGTTTGACCGTTTTGAGAGTCCTTATCTAAATGAATTACAAGTTTAAAACTTATTTACATTATTTAGTAAGCAATAAGTTGTGATTAGTACAATATCATTTTTACATTAAATCGCCAAAAATTTTGTAATTCAATTGCGTATTTCCATCCGAGACATTTATGATTCAAATTCCCTTTTTTCCAACTATCGAATTATTAAAAAAAAAAAAAAAGTTAACATTGACTAGCAACAGCTAGTTGATAAGTAAAAAAAAAATCTTAGATGGATGAGAGAATCGTAAACAATTAGATAAATAAACAGAGTCTGATGGGTTGGGGAAAAAAGTTGAGTTCAAATTAGACTCTGTGAGTTCAAGCCTTATAAACAAAGTACTAGAAAGAAAGGGAATTTTTGAGAAAGAATGGCTGAATTTGAAGCAGATATTTTCAATGGAAAATTTTGGTGGAATTTTGTAGGACCTTCTTGCTTTGTTGCTTCCATTAGATAGTTCAAATGGATCCTTGTCCTTTCATTGTATACGTTGATCAAATCTTTTGGGTAATTGGATTCAATTCAACAGTGATTTCTTTGTATAAAAAAAATGGGCATATATAATTATATATTGTGTGTATTTCGGGCATTTTATTCACTTTATTGGAGTGTTCGCGGTGCCAATTTTGGATTATTATCCACCTGCACTACTGATTGATGTACTAGCAACCAAAAATTATATTTGTGTTGTGGTTTATTTGTAGCAATATAAATAGTTTTCAAGAATTAATAATTGTGTCAATCTTTTTCTTGTGTAAAGGAAGTAGATTTTTTTTTTCTTTTCTAGAATTTAGTTGTACCATCCCATTATAATTTCTTTTGTTGTTAAATTTTACTAGTTTGTAAAGGAATGTGAATAGATTTAATCATTTAATGGCTTTTGGAGGGGAAAAATGAAAAATGCACAAGAACTATACATTGCTCTGATGCCTTGGCTTAGATTCCAATCCTAGTATCCTTTATTGTCGAAATTGTGCAGCACAGAAGAGGTTGATTGCTATAAATAGAAGAGGATTCAACAGAGAAAAGGGTTGGAAAATTCCTACTCTCATATTAACTTTTGCTCATCTAAATATTTCCTAGAGTCTTTATTATCATTCTAACTTAATCTTCAGAGGATTAAATCTCAGTCAAACGAGTTTATTCATCTTGATTTAGGGCCTTTTTTTGTTTGAGTCGAAAAGGCTCTAGCATAGTTCTTATCGAAACCTGGTTTGTGATTTCTCTTTGTTCCAAATTTCACCCCCACTTCAGGAGTCTGGGAGCATGTGTTGTGATTCAACATACCTAGAACCTGTTGCACCCACAATGGGCTTATCTGGCTTGCTGTGGGACTGGAATCATAGTTAATGACTTGATTCTTAAAGGCTTATTTTGAGCTGTTTTAAGAGTGGACATGTTTACAGCTATTATGATTTACCTGCCAACAAATACAGTGTCATTCTCTGAAATAAATTCTGCATGATAATTCATAAAACCCACCAATAGTTAAAACTAAAACCATCAGCTGCTAATCCTAAACATTTTGATCAAAATCATCCACTTCATTCAATAAAGAATTCACAAGCATAGAATCATGGCACTATTCATGAAATATACACAGGGAAACAATATCATTAAATTTACCAAAAAATAACTATGATCCCAGGAAATCAATGTAAAGGGATATCGAGGTGAAGTCACAATAATAAATCTACAGCATAGATCAAGTAAATCATTACAGTAAAGGAAAATTTAACAAGAGAGTGCAATACAAAGCTATGCATCTCTCTCTCTCTTTCTAGTACAAAGAATAGACAACCGAGGAGTGGGGCGAGGAAGTGCTACACATATCAAACCTCATTTTACCGATAGCATAGACTGCGCATCAAAGGTAAGGTTGGCTAATATGTCATTGATGTTGCCTCAAAGTTTCACCAGGACAGCCACATGGAAAATGTCAACAATGGAAGCATTATCACTAAGCCATGGTTCACAAAGGCATCAACATCTTTGACTTTTTGCACCTCCTCATGAAAAGTACTCCATATACGTTTAATAGCACCTCGTTGATCCTGCACTTTGTGCACATCCCCTCTTGAGCATATAGAAGAAAGTGAATAATAACCATAAAGGCTTATCAACAAAATTTTACCTCTGCGTTTAGCTCACTAATTTGATCGAAATCATTGGAATTCAACAATAATCTTTCCTTGTCATGGTCTGATTTATCTGTAGACATTCTGATTTCAACCCTACTGGACTCTTTTCTTGACAGGACTCGGTATGCAGAATCAGTATGTATTGTTTCCATGACTGAGCCAAAGAAGTTTGTCACAGGTACCTAGAGATAGTATGTGAGAGAGACACAATTTAGGCTTTATTTCAATCTGAACAAATTATATCACTTAAAATAGTAATGGTTGGTTCAATTATACCAAAAAACTCTTCGCAACGAAAACCACTGGTGGATGCTTTAATCTTTGGCAAAGACCTTTCATGCAAAGTGGCAAAACATGGATACAAATTATTACGAGTTTCTTTAATCAGAAGAGTTCAATCACACTAGGTTTAAAAACTAAGCCTAAACAAAAACCTATGCCCTCTTCTATGGAAAAGCTTATTTTGTAAACATGACAATGCCGTCAATAATTTTTTATTTTTTATTTTGATAACATAGGGAACTTTCTAAAGAAGAGCCCTTTGGACTTGCCTCTAGGCAGTAAAACCTATGGGCAACTGATCCGACCAGCCAGAACCGGTTGTCACCCAATCCAGGGGCATTCACCCTTGACGGGTTAAGCAGATACAATGCCCTCAATAATGTCAAACAAAAGCATGTAAAAGAAGAAAGCAGACTATTTGTTTTGGGCGTAAATTAGATAAGAAAGATGGCATAAGCCTCAGTTTGTATATGTGTCTTTAATCATAGGGTCTTTAAGCTGTACAACAAAACACTGAAAAATATAAAACAATATTTTAAATATTGAGACTTTTCAATTCCCATGTAAGTCAGAAATCAAAGTTCAATAAGCTGCTTCCTAAATGCAATACAAAATAAACTACCATGAACAAAGATAGGTAGCAAAGATTCAAGCAAAGCCAGTAGCGAGATATAGGTTAAAGAGTAAATACAATTCAAATTACATCACAAATTAGTTGGAGAGAGCAGCCACAACACATTTAGGATTAGAAGATCAATAGCTTCAGAGACAAGGGTAGAACATCCATACCTCCTCCAAACGACGTTGGTGCAGATCTGTTCGGTAATATGCAGTTGACATCAACGTACTTGGATTATAAGAACCGAAAAGACTGCAAAGAACCACAAAAATCCATTATTGAGCTTAATTTAAAGAAATATGATGCGTAATTTATAAATCTGCAAAGTTCTAAGCACAGTTTGATTGACTTATCATAATTTAAAAAATACTTTAATACTGAACGACGTTTAGAAGAGAATCACTAACATACAATTCTCCTGCTAAGAATCACAAAACTATGTTCTTCCAAGAAAACAACTACATCCTGCCAACCTCATTCTGATGCAGGACAATAATGGGGAAATAGGATAAATGGATAAAAGATAAGAACAACAGAACAAATCCTAAATCATCACCTAAAATCTGCCTGCAAAACCCTAGGCATCACCACCTTAGGGGTGTTCAGCATCACCACCAAACAGAGAAGGGAGATGCATCTCAAATCATAGAAATTTTCATTAATCATCAGCTGCCTTGAAATGAGTACAAACTTTGCTTAAATAGGCTACTAAACCTTAAATCAAATTAACCTAAGAAACCCTAATTTTAATGGGCTCGGGCCCAATTATTGACTTTAAATAAAAATACTAATAAACCTGATTACATACTAAGGTCTAAAATAAACATATAATCAACTCTGAAATTAAAGATAAAAATAAAATAAATATTCTGATCTCACATCACATTCTGCCTGAGGTAACAACATACTACTGTAAACATAGAACTAGCATAAAATAAATTTTTTTTTTTTTTACATATCTTGATTAGTCCAAATTATTTTTTAAATTAGAATAAAAATAACAACATAAAGTCACAGTCAGCAGATCAAGACAATAAAAATGTGATCGACATAAACAACACTGCAATTGAAAGAGGATTTGTGAAAAAATCAAGACCTTCCTAGCTCCGAAAGAATTGAAGCCCACAGGGGGAGGGGGGGGGGGGGGGGGAAGGCAACTATAGGTGAATGTTTAGAAAACAAAACAAAAAAGAATAAGTATAAGACCTGAAAAGAACATAAACAGGGGAGGCACTATGTATCGGAAGCAAAATAAGCTATCAGTTTTTTTTTTCATTTAGTTATACTTTGATATACCTGATCAATGAGGCATTATCATACATATTTAGCCTCTCAAAGAAGGCAAGGGTGTAGAAAGTGAAACGATCCACAACTGAAACACCAACCTGTAAAAGATTAAAAATTAAAATTAAAATTGGATTGAATAAGAAGAAATCTTATTATGTCGTACCCTAAGACTTGGAAATAAAATTCAAAAAACTTTATATTGAATGCATAGCATCATATGTCACATATAAATTATTCAAATGGTCGACAAATGCAACATGCCATAAAAACTAACATACATCTGAGTCCAAGTGATGTGAGTATGAGTTCTCTCCTTTCATGCTGCTTCCAATGGCTAAAACACCTGGTGATTGAAGCTGCAAAATTCAAGAAATGGCCTTCAATTCCATGTCTAAATCAATTCCTACAAAGGCCACATTTTGCATGCCACAATGACTACAAAATAAATCTCATAACGGCATGTCTATTTGTGCCAAACACAACCCAAAGTACGTAAAACAATTTGAAACATATATAAAAGCAAAGAGATGACATGACTGACAGCATAATAACAGAAGAGACACATCATACTCAGAAAATATCACAATAATATATAGCTCTCATTGTAAAGATAGTGCCCCAAACATAGCTAGCACTTGGAGGGGGCAGGTGGGGTTCATGCAGCAGACTAGGTTATGGCGACCACACTATCTTAAAATAGTAAAACGCAATAGATGGTATAGACTGAAGACAGATGTAAATAACATTAAAATCAAAGAATTTCGTATGGGAGCATACATATCAGAATGGAACAGCTGGAATGAATTAGTAAGAATAGTGCTAAAGATAAATCAATATGAACACAGATAAAGAAACACTGGTGTTCATGCTGATGAGCCCTAGCTCAATGGCACCTAATCCCCTAGTAGCAAGGTGGTGGGTGAGGCCATAGGTTCAACACCCACTGGTTGCATGTGTAACTTACCAACTAAAAAAACAACGGTAACACTGAAGTTCATAAATTAAAGAATGAATAAGGCACTTCACCCTAGGATTATTTCTTTTTCATTTACCAAACTCATTATCTTTTAAGCATGACGAACAGTAAGAGTGCCAACTCTCTGCACTGGATATTGCTAAATCCCATTTCTATTTTTAATCAAACATAAAACAGGGGAGGTTAACAATTCTCAAGTTTGTTTGTCAAGATTTTTGACATTTGCAAATGCTGACATGCATAATTGCAGACCAATAACAAGTGGAAAAATATTGGCCATTACCAATATGAGGTCTTCAAAAGAATAAGGATTCATTAGTGGCATTCAAGCATCAGGAAAAGTTCCATATGCAATTCCTAGTTATCATGCCACACCACCTTGGTCTAAACAAAAAGGTTATTATCGAAATAAATCCAGACCAAAATGTTGGGCAGGAGCTTGTAAATAATGGTCTGTGGATTGCATATGGTGATACAGAAGGTTTACAGACATTTTGAGCACCAACCAACTTCATCAGCCCTTGTAAACTTAAGGCCCAGAAATCCTAGCCAAGCTTGATGATAGGACCAGACTTTAGCTTATTAATCAGACTTTAGACCAGCATATTGACCCTCAATTTGTGCTTGGCCTGTCTTGGACCAGGCCCTTGGTAAACCTTATTGTCACTATAGGTGTACCTCTGCAAGCTTGTGTAATCTCCTTCAGCATGCAGTAAGGCGTGAGTCACAACAACAACAAAGCCTTAGTCACAAAACTTCGGATTAGCTATAGATCCTTAACAAACTAGACAAGGTTGGCCACATGTATTCTTCTCCACCATTCTATCCTATCTAATATTTATTTATTTATTTTTTGCTGAAGATATCCTACCCAAAATCTTACTCTCTATTACTTCCTTAACCAACATGTCCTTTTTACTTCTACTAGTGTTATTATAGGTCTTCCTCTACCTCTTTTTGTTCTTGTGACTTCAATCAAATCACTCTTCCACACCGGTAAAATAATTGATCTTCTTTGCACACGACCAAACCATCTCAAATAACTCTCCCTCATCTATTCATCAATAGGAGCCACCCCTATCTTTAAATGAATTTTTTAATTTCATATCCTATCTTTACTTCTTAATAGTCTAACATTTAGTACCATATAGCCATCTTGTACCTTTCCTTTTAACTTGAGACGTATGTTACAATCACACAATACCCTTTGCTCTTATCTTATGATTCACATCTTCTTTGAACTCTCTATCCCAATGAATTATTGACCCAAGATATCGAAAGTACTCACTCTTTGATATCTCTTGACCATCAATTACAACTCTTTCTTCTTTGTTTCTCCTTGTACTAAGCTTCAACTCTATGCTGTTTTAGACCTACTTAGCCCAAAACCTTTAGAATCTAAAGCATCCCTCTAGATGTCCAACTTGGCGTCAAACTCCACAACAGTGAGACATACGTTATTGGATGAATTTGTAGCATCATAGCTTGTATGATTCCAATGGGTAGGCAACTGGATAAATACATAGCATCTAGTTTGTATGATTGAATTGGGTAGGCACCTTACCACAATCCGTTCAATCTTGTAATTGGTTATAATGGAATTTGTGTAAGGAGTAATGGTGATCAAATCAACTCTAAGACCATAAAGTACCTCTTATTCAATTCCCATTTAAACCATCAACTGAAGTAAATGAAAATTAATGTTATTCCAAAAATGTGGATGTTCCTCTACTAGATTAGTAAAATTCCTTAAAAAAAAATAATGATTTCATTAGAAGTTCTTTCAGTTAATGATATTTCTGAGAGCATCACCCAATATTAATCCAGATTACAGACCTGAGAGAAGAGAGTCGCAGCTTGGCAAGTGTCCACCATTATGAGCAGCTCCTTGAATCTAGATTTATAACATAACTAACAAGATATGAGCTTATTGTGCCGCAGAGATCATCAATACTGATGGTTAAAAAGATTATAACAAACAGAAGACAATAAGCCAATTGCGCTTAACACACACACAGAAATTTCTCTCAACTACAAATATCATACAAAATAGGAATATAAGTAAAAGATTCTTACCTACGCTTTTCTTTCATTTGTTTCACAGCATCAGCTAAATCATGACTCTGGAGCTCTTCTGAGTCCTGAAATTTCAAAAATTCATCTCCTCCATGTCCCGTCATATACAGCAGAATGTGACTTCCTTCATCACTTAGAAGACGCTTAGATCTTGGAACTGCATTCTCATGACGCCCAGTCAATACACGTAAAAAAATTTCAACTGTCACTTCATAACCTCGATAATCTACCTGAGAGATTGCAGTCAGTTAAAGATCAGAGTCTTCTCTAGAAAACCAATTACCGAAAGCCATTCACAAGTGATTGACCTACACAAGGAAATGTTCCTTCCAAGATTACTTATATATGATTGACGGTTTGATAAACCAGACTTTTTATGAAAATTAAGAGTGGGTGGGAGTTGGGGGAGAGATGGGGATAAAAAAAAAAATTATAAATAAACTCATCAAGGACAACAATGTAACTTTGGATTATTAAATAATGCCAACATCTCATAACATTAATGTGAATGTAGGAACGTGGATGAACATATAAGTTCTGAATAGAATCTCCTCTCTTTAAAAGGTTTTTTTTTTTCTTTTTTGGTCTAAAGGTAGAGGAGATTTTTCATTGATAGAAGTTTTGAAGCATGACCAAATATTGACTTTCATTTCAAAGGAAAAGTTGTTAGTAATTTTAATACACTTCCAGAACTTGCATTTGTGCTTGATAAAGTATTGGTGATTACAGGAGGCACTGGTTCCGCTCAAAGTATCACATTCTACATGAATTTCAAAGCTCTTTAACTGGTTATTCAAGATGGTCAGTTAAGTAGAAAGCAAAACAAGTTGAAGGCCCATTCTAAACATAGACGGAAATTGAAATCACAAATGTTAAATCTATACCAGTCAAGGTTCTAATGTATTATGTCTTCTGTTATTTCTGAATATGAACATATTATTTAAAACTTTCATTTTTAGAGGCCCAATTTAAATGTTTTAGGATATCATAGTAAACGGGGAATTCAAAAGCAGCAGCCGTCATCAGAAGAAATCAGAAAGAAAGGCATTCAATAAATATCTCAAATTGATTAGATATGGATTTCATTCCAAGTTCTTGGTGGCCCAATTTATGATGATGTTTGTGTGGTTTAGATGCTAGATGTAATACCAAATAGAGCAATTTAAATTCTAAAGAACAACTAAACAGCGCCTAAAAGAACGCCACCTTAGGTGTCTAAATGAGACCAAAGCCAAAGGTAACCATATGGATAGATGCACCCTTTAGAAGAGTCAAAAGCCTAATTGAGACAAACGACTCACCTCAACATTATCTCCATACAAGTTAAGTTTGTGGTTTTCATTGTTAAAAACTTGGGCAGGGTATTTGTTTCTGGCATTGCAAGCCATGTCATCTGCCAGCATGAGTATTATCCTCTCATCAGGTATTCCTAGCCGCTTAACTGTCCTGGAAGACAAAGTATTGGAAAATTCTCTATCAATAAATACTAGGCAAGATGGACCCAAAAATCAGACGAACAAATAAGAAACATATTTCCTTACCGATACAAGGATAAAGTATTAGCCATGTGTCGATAATTAAACCTGAAAAAGGACACATGCAAAATTTATTCAACTGAAAAATTCATATAACAACAAAAGTTTTAATGTGCTCTGGCTCAAGTCGCTTATGGTGCATATCAAGCAAGGCACATTTGACATTGCTTTCTTTCTTTTTTCCATCAGGCCTGACATTTTAGTATGAAAGTTTGAAGAGCAATTTAGAGGAAGAGAGAGACTAATGAAAAAGACTCTTATGACTATGCTGAAACTTCTTTTTCTACTATATCAAAAAAATAAAGCGACAATAAATGGATTTTATGAATGCATATAAAAAAGAAAAACAGTTTATGTACTACATATAAAAGAAATGCTTATCAGGATTACAAGTGCTCTTCAACTTGCATATTGATATCAATAATGTTGTTACTGAACCAAAAACCAACCATGAGCAAGAACAGCAAAATTCTTCATAATAGAATTTTCAAATTTTAAAAATAAAAAATAAAGATCCTCACAGTAGTAGATCTAAGGAAAAAAGACACAATCCTTTGTCCCATAATCAGCATTGAGGATAGTGGCCTTGACTGGTCTTCTTTACAAGCAGAACCAGGGTTCAAATCTCTCATCCCCCACTTGTAACAATTGAATTATCACAAACATTATGGTATCAGATCAGTGAAGACCCAAACCTTCAATGTCTCAAGTTTCATTTTCTCCAATAAGTAAATACAAACTAAAACAATGACATGGGAAATTGGGAATGCTCCTTTATATTATTCAAAAAGCTTAACAACAAAAAATGAAGCAATTAAACAAAAATCTAAGGCAATATAAAAATTTACAACATGGATATTGTTTATCATAACAAATTATAAAATGTGTATGATTCATATTCTCCAACAAATAAAAATCCAAACTTTAAAAAGAAAAAAATTGACATGGGTATGCTTTAAATTATCCAAAAAGCTTAACAACAAGAAACGAAGCAATCAAACAAAAATCTACAACACGGAAATATTAAAAATTCACAACATAAAATAGGATAGTGTTAATCCTTAAAAACTATAAAATGGGTATGATTCATACTCTCCAACAAATAAAAATCCAAACTTTAAGAGAAGAAAAAATTGATATGGGTATGCTTCAAATTATCCAAAAAAGCATAAATATAGAAACTTTAACAGCAAGAAATGAAACTTGAGTTACCAGAAACGAGAGGTGCAGACCAAAACAGCCCAGTTGTTAGTGTGCATAGTAGTTTCAGAAGAAACTATTTGTCCCACAAACAGAAACAACAATAACAACAACACCACCACTCTGGAACCCAACATCTTGAACTGCATGATCTGAGTTTGATTTGATATTGGTTTGGTCTCTGAGTGATAGAGTTACAAAATTATAAAAATGGAATCGGGTTAGAGCATAGACCCGGAAGAAAAAACGGGTCGATTTGAAATGTAAATCGGGTCGGATTCGAATCAGTATATATGGGTGGACCGGTTCGGGTCTTTTTTTTTTTGACACTATGTATGTTTTGGTTTCTTCCTGCTAAAAATGCAATGATTGCTAATCTGGGTCACCGTTATTTTAGCTGATAGCAGTTTCAGGTTCTCTCTCTCTCTCTCTCTCTCTCTCTCTATAATGAATGAAGCAATGTCAAATGGGTTTTTTTTTTTTTTTTTTTGGTTTTTTGTTTCTTTTTATGTAATTATATATGTGGGTTTTGCTTTATTTAAGAATTGAAAACATGAAATTGCTATTTTTGGGTCTTTATGTTTTTAGTTGATTTGGTATTAAAAGGGAGTTTGAAAGAATTATCAACTCTACTTGGTAATGATTGGGTTTGTAGTTTTTATGGGTATCAAATAATTAGAAAAAAGAAAAGTTTCAAACTTTTCATTTTTCTTCTCATGCAGTTTCTGGGGAACCAAACGAGACTTATTAGTGCCATTTGTGATTGTGAAGAGTGGTGGGTGTGTAATTCTTTTGCTTTTCAATTGTTTCTCTGCATGTGTTGTTGTGTATGTTGTGCAGTATGACATTTCTCTTAAAAGGGATCATTTATGTTTAATCTTGTTGTGACCCATGTTTATGAACCCTGTATTTGCCAAAAGGAGAAAAATCTTTTGTATTGATATGGTAAAGAATGCAATAATTGTTACATATGGTATATAGTTTTTTTTTTTTTTTTTTAAATTAACTATAAGTAAGTGTTGGCTGCAAGGGATATTTTTACCCGTATTTTCTTAGAAAGCTAATCTTGATTGCAAATATAATTCTATGAGAAAAAGAGAGTAATAGACAAGACACACCCCTCAAAGAGAATGCTGGAAGATGTAAGAAAGATTTCGTTGTGAGGTGTGTGAAATGGGTAGGATTGTGACTATGAAATTGCTTGAGCTATGCCTGCAAGTGTCTTCGCTTAGTGGTATTATGAATGCTTGGAGTTGACATTGTGTGTTCCTAGCATTTAGGGAAAGAAAATGGTTAGAGAAAGAGGGAATACTGATAATTACTGGTTCATCCTATACTAGGAAGTAGGAACTAATAATCTGAGATAATGTATCATTGTATTCACTTTTGACCTTGTATTATCACATTTAATTTGCCTTGTTTAATGATGTCTTAGAGAAATCTGAAAGGAGAACCTATATCTTAGAAAATTAAGAGCAACTCCATGGAACATCATTTGATTGTCTTTCCATTCTAAAGATCATTCGTATCCATCAATCATTGTCAATTGTGCAAATTTACTCCATGGCCATTGTCTGACAAGATTACCATGGAACAGACCTTAGTTGATTCGTGCCAGTCCAAGAATCACCAGATTTTGGTGATTTATAACATTGATTTTAGATTTATTAGTATTAATTCAGCATAAAGTTCGCTTTTTGCTCGCTATTTCTCTGTTTTAAAGATTCTCTTAGTGGTTCATATCTGTATCTATTCATGTCAATTGAGCTGTGTAAACAAATTATTACTATTATATTCTAGGCATTTTTAAACCTTGAGTTGTTGCAATGATGTAGGAATTTCTTTTTGCAGGATATTATCTTGTCGAAATGAAGTCTGCGAGAATAGCTCACGATAGCGTTCATGCTGCATTAGCCATTGATGATATTTTAAGTGAGATTCTCCTTCGACTGCCAGAAAATTATGTTTTTAGGCTCATTCTTGTATCGAAGAAGTGGCTTCATCTGATATGCAGCAATCCTTTTCGTTCTAGTTACCATTCTCAATGGCGGGAAAAGTTTCATCTTTTGGGCTTCTTCGTATGCAATTTTCTATACCTTGGAAGACCTCGAGATGGCATCCGCCGCCCCACATGGGAGCCTGCACTTACATTATTGTCCACTTGCAAAGAAGGTGATGATTTAAAGTTTTCTGGGATCCTCAAACGGCTTGGTTTTTTCATTGACTCTTCCAATGGCCTTCTTCTTTGTGGTCGCCAGCCAATGACCTATTATGTATGGAATCCCATCACCAAGCAACGGTATGAACTTCCTCAACCTCAACAGTTTTACCGAAGCTTGTGCATGGCATTCATTGTTGAGGACTCTGATGATGATGTCATCTGCTATAAGGTCATTCGTGCTAAATGTGTATGCAAACGTGTTGAAGTCAACACTGTCTCCATTGAGACTTTCTCTTCAAAGACCACTGCATGGAAACAATCCACTCTCACTTGCTCTTCTAATTTTGCATTGTGTCCTCGATCCGTGGCTACCGTGATCAAAGGTGTCGTTCACTGGTTTGCTGTACAAAAAAATCTTGCTATTTATGATCCATATCTTGGACTGAGGCGTATATCCTTGATTAAACTACCTGCTGGTCAGTTGTCATATGATTATGAAGAGTCTGTTCTTGGGGAGTCTTTTGATGGGCTTTTGCAGTATGGTCAAAGCAGTAGGTTAGGCATTGAGATATGGGTTCTTGAGAAAGAACAAAGTAGTAACTCATCCATATACAAGAGTACACATTTGGAGAACAGGTGGAATTTAAGATACAAACTAAGATTCAAAGAAATGTGGAAGCAGAATCCAACTTTCACAGGCCATTCTAAAGAAACCCAAATATTGTCATTCCTTCATCGGAATTCTGAATCTGTCTTCATTAGATCAGGATCAAATATATATCTCTATGACTTTGAGAGCAGAAGGTTGGAAGTGGTTCGTTATCAAGGCCGTGCCTCTTCAATTTTCTGGGATTCCAGTAGAGTAGTACCATACTTCAGGCCATCTTGGCCTCATTCTTCTCTATGTCACTGCATTAACAGAATAAAATGATTACCTACTATTTTCGTGGAGAAGTTTGTTATTTTGGCTCAAGAAATGCTTATCAGTGACCTTTGTTTGGTTTAGTTGATGTCATGTAAGGGTTTAGAGCTTTTCTCTTTGCTGTTATATGTTGGTCAATGCTTTGGATGTTCATACATTCTTGTTACATGGTTCTTAATGAACTCTAATGTTCTTTTCCCCTTTTTCCCCTTCTTTCAGTGCATATGCCAAAAAATTAAAAAGTGCCTACTATCCTTGCTTATAAGTAAGGACAATAAATGAATAACAGCATGCATTTCTTAAGAAATGAATAGTTATAAATGCTTAGTTAAATCATCATTAAGCAGCATCTTTATAGGTGAGCTTTAATTGTTTAGAAAATTGGGAAATTGGTTGGTTTGACAGTCCGAAGTGTGCTTATTGACTAGGCTTCAGCTAAGTTCAGATGGTTGATATGAAAGTCTCTTACAATGGAATGCAAAATAACTCATGAAAGCTCCAGTTTGTGTAGTAGCACTTTTGTCTTTTTATTTTTCTTTTTTTTTTCCTAACAAATAATAGCACTTTGTCATTTTTTTTTTAAGTACTTTGTCTTGGACTCTTGGTTACACTAGATTATGCTCTACACCCATGGTGGTAGAGTTAGTAGAGTACCAGGGTTTGGTGTAGACTGTCTAGTGATTAGGGTCTTGGTAAGAGGTAGATCTATTGGTACTCCAAACTGTTGGGAAATATGAATACAATTGAAGATGACTTGAAAAAAATTAAAAGAAGTCAAACTGTTGTTGTTGTTGACTGTTTATGTAGGAATTAGAAGGTATTGTTGTTGACTGCTTGAAATTATTATAACAAGCCAAAAGTCAGTCAATTATCAAGATTACTACAATTATGTACTGGCATCTCAAACTGTTGGGAAATAAGAATCCGATGGATTTGCTGTGACTTAGGAGTTGCAACTTGCAAGCATGTATCATAAATAAATAAATAAACTTGCAAGCATGTAAAAACAAACAAACAAAAACTGTAAAAATAATAATAATAAATAAATAAATAAATAAAACGGCATCATAAATTAAATGTGGAGGATAAAATTTTATAATTTTTTAAATGGAGAGTAAAATGGAAAGTTCACATAAAAAGTGAGGATAAAATATATTTTATCAGTTCCAATTATTTAATGTAATAGTGTCAAGCTGTAGGGGAGGTCAATGCAAATTAATTTGAAAAGCAAAAGAGGTTAGTGTACGGTTCAAAACTAAGAGAGAGGTCACTGTATTTTAAGCAAACCTCAAGCCTCAGGAAGGTCAATATAATTTTCTCTATACTTTATTACAATATTTGGTTTTGAATTGCTGCAAGAGGAAAGTAATGAAAGCCTGTAACTAGTTTGGTAGTTTCATTAAAGTTAAACTTGACAGATTCTCTTGGTTCCTGAGATGAATTTTACTGCAGTTAATTCAATATTTTGGAAAAAAAAATAATAAATTAAATTAAATTAAATTAAAAAAAAAAAGATTTTATATGGTTATCAATGAAGAGTTTTCAGATTGAACTAAATTGTAAACAAAAGCCATCTCACAAATGTAATCAATACAAAGAAGCCAAAAGGTGGCTTAGATGAACTTTTTTTCTTTTTTTCCCAATTTGGTTACACTTCTTGCCCATTATCCCATTTAATCATTTGGTATTGGTTCATTTATTTATTATTATTTTTTTTTTTTTTGTTAATCTATACCATAATGTAAAATCAAAACTTTTTTCACTTTTGGTTGCATATAACTTTTTAAGATCTCATAATTTTACACTTCATTATTTTAATATGTATTTTCTAATTGAATTTAAATTTATTCTTTTTGACTTTGGGTTGACTTCATGATATTGTGCCACACAAGTTTCTGAGATCTCACAATTTTACACCTCATTATTTTAATATATGTTTTTGTACATACCTATTTTTTGGATCCTAATATGAATTGGGTCCCTATCAATTAATTGGGCCTAATTGGAGCAATTTTGGTCAAGCCTAACAAGCAAAATCCACGTGGGTCCCAAGGTCTGGTATTAAATGGGTCATTTGAGTCCACCACCGAATATTTCAGTCTTAAATAAGTCCAACAAAGCCCAAGTGGAGATTCCACCCATATGTGTTTAAATCTATTTTACATGTTACTTTAGGCCTAAAAAGACTTTATATTAACCAAATAAGTGACTTAAGCCCAATGAAGAAAAGCCCACAGCCTCAAGACAGCTCTAACAGCTGTGGAAGCCTAGTAGGCCCCATGTGAACAGCCTGTCTGTGGGCCCTATAAAGTTAGAAAATGCAGCTGTCAATTGATGGGCTCGAAGTCTGCTGTTAATGGGACCCACGACAACCCTTTTTTCATTATATTAGCTAAGGAATAGTGCATTTCTACCAATATTAAATTAGAAATGGTAAGCCCTCTTCTTCCTCAAGTCCATTCAAGCCACTCTACACCACCAGCTGCATCATAGCTCCCTATTTCACTCGAAATTATGGATCTTGGTACAGTGCTCGAGGTAGACTTCTGGGCAACAGCTTCATGAACCAACAGGTCAGCCCACAAAGTCTCATTTCTTCTATTTTAGCAAAGAGGTAATGTGTATCTCTCCTCCATTAGAGTAGTCAAGTCTTCATAAACTCAACTCAGGTACTCCGTAGCTCCAAGTTGTAGTTGGAAAGTATGGTCGTTGTCACAATAGCCACGGCAGACCTCTAGACAGAAGTTCTATTATTCATCAGACATAGGAGATATGCATGAAAATCTGAAATGAGACTTGAAGTCACCAACTACATCAGATGTGGTTCTAATAGAACCAAGGGAGTAGCCATCATGGCCTATACTTATGATGGGACTATTTCCCTTTCTTTTTTAGATTATAGGAGTGTGGTTTAGAGGAGGGGAAGGAGTCCCAAGGGCCTTGGTATCCACTTACCAGTTGGCATTGAATCTGTTAGGAGGCATGATAGCTAGCTTGTGGAAACCAAAACCAATAGAGCATGCATGACACAACCTTTCACTTAAACCAAGACATCTAGCATTTAATACCCTTCACCAGTCATTTCAAGGTGAGAATAGGGATCTTGCCCCTAAATCTGTCATAGCTATATTACTTTCCTTGGATATTTGAAATCTCATAATTATTAGAAATCAAAGTCTTTGTGTTAAATTGGTCCATAACCTTTCAACTGTGTCAAATTGGTCATCAATCTTTCAACCTTGTGTCAAAATTGTTTTTGTCGTTAAGTAATGGATGCAAAATGCTAACATTGCTAACGTATTAATTTTAACATTAAAAAATTGTGGCATGACAACTCAATTAAATAATAATAATAAATTAATATCTGACTTAGATTTAAGAAAAAGAAATATTTAAATTTTTGTCTTCCTTCCTTCCATCGCACAACCACTAAAACACTGCTCTCTAAAATCCCCTACCATCGCAAAGCCACTCCCTAAAACATTGACTCATATTTTAAAAAAATAAAATAAAAAAAAAAAATTATTGAAGCTATGGTTAATTATACACATATTTAGGTTCTTCTAGCTTCGTTGAAGGCTTGAAGCATGTCAGAATTCTTTCCTCATCTAACCAACAATAATTCATGCCCAGTAAATTCTTTCCTCATCCAAACTAAAGTCACGCTTCAATTTTTTTATTTTTTTAAACGGTTCAAGTAAATTCGAACAAGGAGGGGCAATTGAAATGTTAGAAATTAACTTACACTTCCCAATGGTTTTTTTTGGCGATGCAGCTTGGTGCGATGGGGGCAGGGGATTTTAGAAAGTAGTGTTTTAGGGTTTTGTTTTGTATCGTATCCTAACAATTTAGATGGAAGGTTGGAAGAAAAAATTTCAATTTTTTTTTTTTCTTTTAATGAGTCAGATATTATTATTATTTTTTTTAAAATTTTAGTTTGAATTGGCATGATACGTCAGAATTTTTTAATATTAAAAAAAATCTGTTAGCCATGTTAGCATTTTTTATCTATCACTTAATAGTAAGGACCATTTTGACACAAGATTGAAAGGTTGAGGACTAATTTGACACAGTTGAGAGGTTAGAGACTAATTTGACACAAAGACCAAAGGTTGAGGACCAAAACAGTAATTAACCCTAAAAAAAAACCATGCAAATGTATGAAGTTATATAATTTCTTTCTAGTAGTTTTCATATTTTGAAATCGTTGCACGATAACTTCATTATCAATGCTAATATCTCTTTCTTCTCCATCTGAAATGAAAATGGAGAGAGTGTTCCCTCCTTCAATGCACAATTGATTTTTTATATGTTTTATTACTGAAAAACTTGTTTCTATTATTGTAGTCAAGACAAGAAGGGGCTAGGTCTTTGGGATCTCAATTAAAAAGTATTTTGGTTCCAACACAAAGAAAATAAAATAGCAGATTTGGTGGAGTAGAGTATTAAATGGAACTAGGTCTTTGGGATCTCAAGTAAAAATGTGTTTAATATTTTATTGGAGGGGTAAAGTCGATGGACCGAGTGGTGTAGTACAAAACGAAAGTCTAAAGTTGGTTGCCATTATTTGTATACAACCATCGAACTGGCCCAACCAGCACTAAAGTTGTATGCATTATATGGATAGAAATCAGACGACCTAAATCATTTAATACAATAGTATGAACCATGATATGATTTCAGGTGGCAAATGGGAGGGTTGTAAGGGTTTTGAATCGGGTCATAAATAGATCAGGTATATAATTACACATTTACACATTTATTACTCATTTAAATAATTAATTAATACCCATTATATATCTCACCCGTTTCATCACCCTCACATTTACTTAACTATTTGCATACATAATTAAAGATAAAATAAAAAATGATCAAAATATCACCAAAACCTATAACTTGACCAAAATACCCATAAAACCACCAAAGTGATCAAATAACCCAGAGCCTCCAAAATGACTAAAATAATCTTAGAACCTCTAAAATGATAAAAATAATATCAAAACCTCTAAAATGACCAAAATAACCAAGAAATCTCCAAAATGACCTTAAAACCTCTAAAATGATTAAATTAACCTTGAAACTGATCAAAATAACTCTGAAACCTCTAAAATGAAGAAATAAAATCTGGAACCTCCAAAATGACTAAAATAAACCCTGAAACCTCTAAAATAACCAAAATAATCATGGAACCTCCAAAATAATCTCAAAATTTCTAAAATGACCAAAGAATCTTTGAAACCTTTAAAATAACCAATATACCCCTAAATATATCCAATGAACATCATTAAATCCAACCTTTTCTTTTGTCTCTAAAATCTTATAATGTTGCTTAATTAACATGTCTCCAAATTGTAAGAATGGTGTATTAACGTACACAGGCTGGGGTGGAGCCATGTGTAGTCAAGCATTTTTTTTTAAATAGTCCTAGCCTTAGTTCAGTGTGAATCCCAATTACAAACCCTATCGCTTGCCGAGTCCAATTCCAGACAACCCTAAAATAAATTCTTAGCAATTAATGAAAGAAAACTTGAAGACAACCACAATCTCACATGGCCATAATAAAAGCTCAATGCCTTTGAATGCTAGTTTTCATTTGTGTCCTCATGTTCATTTGTTGAAAGAGAATACATTCAATAAGGAGCTAGTGTATTACCCCAGTTTTACACCTACCAATAAAAGCATGACACCTCACCTTTTTGTACTTTATTCCACACTTCAAAATGAGCTCACTCACACACAATTGCACCTAAAACCAGAAAAAAGAACACGATAGAACAAACCGGATTTGGTCAGAGAGATCCACCATTACCAAATCACCACTACAACAACCACCCCACCCAAATTTGATATTACATGGGAAAGGTTGATTTTATTGACTAGCTAGCAAGGGACACCCTTTTATTTTATTGCATATGTCAAGAAATGTCGTGTTTGTCTGCACGCGATCCTCTTGATTCGGTATTAATTTCTATCATTCATGCTTTGCTGAAACCTTTATATGAAAACCTTCAAATCCTAAAGTAGGGGAACGAATCACCTCTCCTCTTTTGATTGTAGTCAGCCTAAGCATAATTCAAATACAACAAAAATATCAGTTTTGTTCAACTTTTCTACGTGGAACAAATGCATGAATGTAATAAGTCAGTATAAGTAATTAAGTACCTGTATTTGGTGACCATGACATGAAAGAAAACACCCATTAGAACCTTGCTGAAGTCGGCTCCTGCACATGATGTCATGCCTGCCCCAAATGGTATGTAATTCTTTGCTGTGACGTTTGCTGAGATAGTCTTTAATTCATAATGAAATGAGAAATTAGCAAAATATAAGATCGAAGATAGATTAAGGATTCCCACAAAAAATAGTCAGGTTATAAGTGATCATGGCGATTGATGAGTAAAAAAAACACACACACACCTGCCAGCGCCATGGATTGAAGGCAAGAGGATCCTCGTAACTGTTTGGGTTCAGTTGAAGGGCAGCAGGAACTACCATAAGTGCCCAACCTTTTGGAATCGTATATCCTACAATGAAGTTGCATGTCTCATTATTCTCAACTTATATCAACAAATTACTATGAAACTAATATCACCTCCGGAAAATTATCTTATGGAACAGCTCTATGAAACCACATTCTCACGACATGTGGGATATACGCATATGTAGATCCCATATGTTGTAAGAAGATGGTCCATTGAACTGTTTCATAAGATACATCCTCATCATTTATAGAAGGAAAAAAGAAAAGAAAAGATGTTGATAGATCAACCAATTTAATTTTGAACTTACCATTTACTTGAATGTCTTGGAGGGTTCTTCTCAGAATCCCAGGAGCAACACTACCAAGCCTAAGCGATTCATTGATGACCTATTTTTTCCAATTCATTGGATGGTTAGAAAATTCAACAGCTAGAAACCTTTTGTGAAATTAAAAAAGAAAGAGGGGAGTTTATACTCACGCTATGAGTAAAAGTCATGGATTTGTATTCCTTCCATGTGAGTCCAGAATTGGCATTTTCTCTGTTCTTGAGAATTGCTTCATGCTCCTCCTAAAAAAAAATTTGTTAAGTAGTACTATATAACGCTTCTTTTAAATGTAATTTCTAAAATTTTGGAACTTTTTAATTTGTGTAACTAACCGTTAATTGTTGTACCACTTTTGGGTGATCATTAATTAACTTAATGGCTAAAGTAAGAGTTGAAGATATAGTCTCAAAGCTGGCAAGGAGAAGCCCAAACATCATATAGATGACAAAATTATCAGTCAAGAACGTCTCTGTTTTCATGTCTGCCACAACTAGATCAAGAAAATCTCCTTTACGAAGTTCCGGATTACGCTTCCTCTCTTCTAGCATGCTAGTTATTAATTTTATTGCCTTCTTTTGGTTCTGTATGACAATTGAAATCATATATATTAGACTAAATTCAAACAAAAGAAAAAGATGAGGATGTTTAAGATTTTGGAATTAATGTATAAGACTAATTAAGTTTAGGGAAAGTACCTGTACACATTTATGATAAGCGGTACCGGGGATATTAATAGGGAATGACATAAGTCCTTGCAAAAAGTTAGTAAAAGATTCACCAAAATTGTCACATGATTTCTCTGCCTCATAACCGAACAATTCCTTTGCGGTAAAATCAAAGATCATCTGCAAATGTTTAAGTAATTTTAGAAAGAAATGATGTATTTTGTTGTAGCTACTTCAGGTACTCAAAATGCGAAGAAATGAACATCTAAAAATGGGCGAGATTCCATTAATGTGTGTATAAATAGTAGGATAAAATGCATTTACACGTTTTGAACTTTGAAGGGGTTGCACTTAGACCCCATGTAGTTTGAGTTTAACTGATTTATTACTCAAACTTTAGATATGTGTCAAATAGATTCATTTGTTAATTTTCAATCTAAAATACCCTTAAGAGAGAGAGAAAGAGAGAGAGAGAGAGAGAGCAACTCAAGTAGATAAGTTTTTTTTTCATGAGTCAATTACAAGATTTTTGGACAGGAAATTAATAGATGAGTCTATTTGACACATATCTAAAATTTGACTAGTAAATCAACTAAACTCAAACTGTTGGGATATAAGTGCAACCCATTCAAAATTTAAGGGGGTGGAGATACATTTTAGTATTTTACCCTAAATAATATGTTAAGGTTGAAATATAAGTTCCTATCTAAAATAATTAATATAATAAATATATCATGGGAAAAGGGCTGTGTGGCATGCATTATGATGGAAGTGAGCCAGTGAGTTAAAAGCTTACCGCTGATGTCTTGTCCTTCAATTCGAAACTGGATAGCTTAGACCAACCATGCATCTTTTGATTTATTGCATCCTCTAACTTTGGCAGCATCTTTTCCTTGAGAACCTCAGGACCAAAATGACCCAAGATTAGGTTCCGAAGGTACTTATGAATGTTTTTCTGACCATTAATTCTTGCAGCGTCTTGGTGAAGAAGTTTTGCAAAGGAATCCATATACCATCGTTCAACCAATTTTCCTTCTTGTTGAAAAACGTAATAGTTGAATTCAGGATCAGACGATATCACAACTGGTCGTCCTGCCAAACTTGTCCTAAATATTGGACCATATCTAAAATTGCCAACAAAAAATAAAAAATAAAAAAAGATATCAATAAAATGAGGAAATAAGTTATTGATGGTTGAGCAACTCCAACAATCTCTCTATTCTTTTACCTATATATATGTGGAGAAAAAAGTCATTCGATCTCTACTTACTTTTTTAGATACACACTCTTCAACAAACTTTCTATTTTTTTCTTTACTTTATTCTACTATACCATTTAAATATTATATTTTTTATTCATTTTTATCATTTTTTTATTCTTTTTTTGTGGAGAAAAGAAATAACATTATTTTTTAATGTGGGTAGGGAGCTACAATAGCTCTCTTGTTGTGAAGAGATACTTTAGCATTGAGAACATGTAGAAAACTTGGAGAGAAGCTATTGTAGTAACAAAATTTTACTTCGGCTCTCTATATATGAAGAAGAGGAGAATAGAGTGCTTGTTGGAAGTGCTCTTACACCCAAGATGTCATATTCATGTAGATGGAATAAATATACCAACAACAAAAGAGTGTACATCGGTGTGTAACATTGCCCATATAAATCTTAAATGACAAAAAAATATAAATTTCCCACATAAATTAGATGCAATAAATATGATATAACAAATTTCATAATTGTTGAAATAACCAGTTATAATGAGTATATCATAAAAATGATGTTAGTGCTAATTTCAATCAAAATGATATTGAACTAATCACAACCAGTAATTTAACAAGTGAAATGTGTCATATCTCTAACATCTTTGAATTAGATGATAAGCCAAAAAAAAATAGCTTGTGGGGTATTGTGGGCTTACTTCTTCGCCCTTTTCTTAACAAAAGGTGGCATGTCTAGTGTCTTGTTTGCGGCAAGAAAAGCAAGGGTCTCCCCAATAAGTGGGAAGCCCATAGAACCAGGAGGTAATTTTCCATTACATTTGGGGTTCCTCCACCTATAAAGCCAATGTGTGGCAATCACTATAAGCAAGCTAATGACAGAAAGCCAAACAGATAACATCTTTAGCAAGTACTAAGGAGGAGGAGGAGGCCTAGCTAGATTATCTTGGTTCGTTCAGATGAAGAGAGTTACTGGTTCTTTATATAGGCAAATGATGACGTCATACAAATAGTCAGGCCGCTTATTCTGAATGTGAATGAGCTAATTAAGTAAAATAACTGGAGAGAAAAAAGTCAGCCACGTTGTGAAAACGCTGGATTATAAAATACTTTCTGATGTTTCTGGTCTATTTTTTACAACAAAATATTTAAAAAAGAATGCCAATCTTTATACTATGACTCTTTTCCCACCTCAATCTTTACCCAGTGGGTTCTAGTTACGTGTTTTGAATTGGTTTGTTAATTTTTTTTATTTTTTTTTAATCTTTTTAGCCGAGCCAATACAAATTGATTAAAATATACTTGTGCACACCAAACAATTCAGGCCCCATTTGAGGACACTGATTGACTTGTATTCTTGATTGGAGAGTAACCTGGGGTAAGTGTAATTCAACGGATTGAAATGAAATTGTTAATGAAATTTTTTTATATATATAGCTTTACTATTTTATATATATAAAGAAAAATGACAAGATTTTTTTTTAATGAAGTTGTTAGGACAAGTAGGACAGAGGGGAGATTCAAAATTTGGTTCTCATCATAAAGGTGACCAAGGAATACCATTGAAATCGAAGGCTCTTAACAAGAATTTTTCTTTTAGAATATCATAAAGTGTTTATTTTTAAAATGAGAAACATTAATTTACTCATTTTCTCAGATTTTTTTTTATTATTATACAAAATCGTGTTTATTTATTTATTCATCTTTGGAGGGGAAATAATTCAACAATAACCAAACCAAGACTAGAAGTTAAGGGTTTAACTAAATCATATCAACTTATAGTTCGGTCATAGCCGAGATGCCCCTATGTGTTCAATAATATCCGAACTATATACATATTCAGTTCGATAAACTGAAATATTGTTCGGCCTATCATCTCATTCCCTTCCAATCATTTTATCCTTATCTTCTCTTATCCTGCTATCATCATCTTATCAACAGTATTCGGCTTATACCGAATCGTCATATCAAAGCGTACCCTTTGTGTCCGGTTGAGTCCAAACTGCTGTTCGGATTTAGTCGACTAAATTCTTATTCAGTCAATCCCGAAACGAACTTAAATCGTATTAAAACCCATCATTCAATGCCAAAAATATCTGGGCAGGGATCATTAAATACATCGCTTGAGTCAAACTCCAGATAGCAGGACTTGAACTGACTTTTGCTTTAAACACCCATTAATGCATAAATATCCAGCTAAAGAGTGTTGAATACGTTTTACACCCTGAACTCAGAAATTAACTGTGATAAGAGATGATGATGATTACTCATTAAAACTGACAGAACCCACATTCAGGTAAGAAAATCCTAAATGAAGTTGCTTAAATATCTCTGGTTAATGTTAGAATTAAGGTATTGGGAAGAGGGATAAGTAAATATCTTAAAATATCACCAGTTGAATGGAGGTGTAAATAGAAGGAGATTCAACACCTTAAAGGTACTTGCTCTTTTACACAAAAAATTCCCTTAGCTCTGGTTATTAAATTCCTGATCATCTTTCGATTCATAACTGACTAAGGCATCGGAGAGTTAAAGGCCAACCCCCATTCGGTTGTCTATTGTTCTAACGATCCAGTGTTGTTTTACTGTTGTTTTATACTGCAGGATACGCGAAAGGTGCTCGGACGAACCTTAACAAAACGAAGGATCAGTCTTTCAGTCAGCTTTTCCGACCGTAATATTTTAAGTTCCTCCAATCTTCATTAATTTTTTGTTGTACTCTATTTTCAGATGATGAATGAAAAATTAAAATAAACATTCTCGTGACAATAACTAGTTTCAAACACTTTTTTTTCCTTTTTTCTATGGGTGATCAAGAATTAGGATCCTCAATTTGTCTCGAAAGGTAAAGTATCAATTTCATGATTCATATTTAATTTTCATGAATTCAAGGGTCTGGATTGGAGATACATATGCCCTTGACCCCAGTCTTTTTAAATGTTTTAGAAAAAAAAAAAAAAAAAAGAAGCAATTTTCCCCCCAAAATTTGAGTTGACTAGCCAAATGGTCATAAGGACAAGTTTTTTTTTTTTTTTTTTTTAATTTTTTTAATATCGTAATTTTTTATTGTTGGAATAATTGGTTAGGAGTGAATGAGAATTTGTCTCCTAAAAGTGGGCAAAGCAAGTCCATGTAGATTAGGCCCAATCCGTCTAATTTATTTATTTATTACTATATTATTTATTCTCTCAAAGAGTTGTATTTTTTTAGAACAATGTGTTTGTTCACAAAGTGTTGTGTCTTTTCAAAATTGTTTTGATTGTTCATCTTGCATCTTATCCAAACATGTGTGACTCTATCTATAAATAGGGTGTCCCGTAATTCATTTGTACTTGGTTTTTGATTTAGTTATTTACTATAATTTTGAGAGTCTCATTTGTATAAGTCAATAAACAAAAAGAGACATCAATTACGTTCGTTAGGCACAAAGATTACTTGTGCTTCTCCTGCGTGTCATTGATCATTGTATCTTGGGAGACAAACATCCAAGGGTCTCAAAGCACCACTAAGATAATAGTGCTCAAAGCAACACTAAGATAATAGTGTGTGGTGAAATCCGTCTTAAGGACATAATACACTAGCCTTAATCAGTTTGCATTTATCCAAAGTTGTCAATTTCATTTCGGTGATCGTTTCGGTTTGTCCATTGAAACGGACTTATTTATATCTTTATTAATCAAAATCTATATAATTTATTAGGAATCATTAAAATTATAAACCTATGTCAATCTTAATACTACTACTAATAATAGTAGTATTTAAATAATAAATACCAAAAACTAAAAGACAGAAGATACAACAAAAAAATTAGCACTTAGATAATAATAAATTAAATAAAGCACAAAACACACTTCAACTGGTACAAAATTATGAATTGGCCGAAATTGACTGGAATGGCTGCCGGAATTCCCCGGAATGGGACGGGAAATAAAAAAAAATACTCCCAACTATCAGTTATCAAAAATAAAAAATCCAAGATTTTCTACTATTTCTATGACCTTATTAGCATACTGTTGACAATTTACAAATTTACAATCATACTTTTTTGGTCAAGAATCCTGTGGGGAATATTTTGGTCTCCAACACATCTTTAATATGTCAATTCATGCTATAGACAGAATGAGCATTCAAGGAATGACACCTGCGACTAGTTAGTCCAGGCTTTTCTCCAATCAAGAATACAACTCAATTAATCTGTGTTCTCAAATTGGGGCCTCAACTGTTAGGTGTGCACTAAAATCTCTGGACTGAACAAGTATATCATAATCAATGTGTATTAGCTCGGCTAAAAAGACCAAAATTAACAAACCAATTCAAAACATTTAACATGTTAAAATGTTGCTAATCTCTAAAAATAAAAAATAAAAAATAAAAAATTGAGGTGGGAAAAGAATCATTGGTTTAAGATTGGCGTTCTGTTTAAATTTTTTATTGTAGAAAAAAGAAATAGACCAGAAATATCACATGGCATCAGAAAATACTATGAAATCCATTATTTTCCAAATGTGGCTTCCTTTTTCTTCTGGATACTTTTAAATAATTAACTCCTTCACATTCAGAATGAGCGGCTTGACTATTTTTCACAATATAAAGAGCCACTACTCACTAGCTCTCTCCATCTGAACCAACCCCCCGTTACTCTAACCTCCACTCCTTCTTAGTACCAGCTAAAGATGTTGTCTATTTGGCTTTCTTTCATTAGCTTGCTTATAGTGATTGCCACACATTGGCTTTATAGGTGGAGGAACCCTAAATGTAATGGAAAATTACCTCCTGGTTCTATGGGTTTCCCACTTATTGGGGAGACCCTTGCTTTTCTTTCCGCAAACAAGACACTAGACATGCCACCTTTTGTTAAGAAAAGGGCGAAGAAGTAAGCCCACAATACCCCACAAGCTATTTTTTTTTTTGCTTGTCATCTAATTCAAAGATGTTAGAGATACAACACATTTCACTTGTTAAATTACAGATTGTGATTAGTTCAATATCATTTTAATTGAAATTAGCACTAACATCACTTTTATGGTACACTCATTATAACTGGTTATTTCAGCAATTATGAAATTTGTTACATCATATTTATTGCATCTAATTTATGTTCCTTATTTATGTGAGAAATTTATATTTTTTTTGTCATTTAAGATTTATATGGGCAATGTTACACACCGACGTACACTCTTTTGTTTTTGGTATATTTATTCCATCTACATGAATATGACATCTTGGCTGTTAGAGCACCTCCAACAAGCACTCTATTCTCCTTTTCTTCATATGTAGAGAGCCAAAGTAAGATTTTGTTGCTACAACAGCTTCTCTCCAGGTTTTCTATATGTTCTCAATGCTAAAGTATCTCTTCACAACAAGAGAGCTATTGTAACTCTCTACCCACATTAAAAAAAATAATGTTATTTCTTCTCTCCACAAAAAAAGAATAAAGAAATGATAAAAATGAATAAAAAATATAATATTTAAATGGTATAGTAGAATAAAGTAAAGAAAAAATAGAAAGTTTGTTGAAGAGTGTGTATCTAAAAAAGTAAGTAGAGATCGAATGACTTTTTTCTCCACATATATATAGGTAAAAGAATAGAGAGATTGTTGGAGTTGCTCAACCATCAATAACTTATTTCCTCATTTTATTGATATCTTTTTTTATTTTTTATTTTTTGTTGGCAATTTTAGATATGGTCCAATATTTAGGACAAGTTTGGCAGGACGACCAGTTGTGATATCGTCTGATCCTGAATTCAACTATTATGTTTTTCAACAAGAAGGAAAATTGGTTGAACGATGGTATATGGATTCCTTTGCAAAACTTCTTCACCAAGACGCTGCAAGAATTAATGGTCAGAAAAACATTCATAAGTACCTTCGGAACCTAATCTTGGGTCATTTTGGTCCTGAGGTTCTCAAGGAAAAGATGCTGCCAAAGTTAGAGGATGCGATAAATCAAAAGATGCATGGTTGGTCTAAGCTATCCAGTTTCGAATTGAAGGACAAGACATCAGCGGTAAGCTTTTAACTCACTGGCTCACTTCCATCATAATGCATGCCACACAGCCCTTTTCCCATGATATATTTATTATATCAATTATTTTAGATAGGAACTTATATTTCAACCTTAACATATTATTTAGGGTAAAATACTAAAATGTATCTCCACCCCCTTAAATTTTGAATGGGTTGCACTTATATCCCAACAGTTTGAGTTTAGTCGATTTACTAGTCAAATTTTAGATATGTGTCAAATAGACTCATCTATTAATTTCCTGTCCAAAAATCTTGTAATTGACTCATGAAAAAAAAACTTATCTACTTGAGTTGCTCTCTCTCTCTCTCTCTTTCTCTCTCACTTAAGGGTATTTTAGATTGAAAATTAACAAATGAATCTATTTGACACATATCTAAAGTTTGAGTAGTAAATCAATTAAACTCAAACTACATGGGGTCTAAGTGCAACCCCTTCAAAGTTCAAAACGTGTAAATGCATTTTATCCTACTATTTATACACACATTAATGGAATCTCGCCCATTTTTAGATGTTCATTTCTTCGCATTTTGAGTACCTGAAGTAGCTACAACAAAATACATCATTTCTTTCTAAAATTACTTAATCATTTGCAGATGATCTTTGATTTTACCGCAAAGGAATTGTTCGGTTATGAGGCAGAGAAATCATGTGACAATTTTGGTGAATCTTTTACTAACTTTTTGCAAGGACTTATGTCATTCCCTATTAATATCCCCGGTACCGCTTATCATAAATGTGTACAGGTACTTTCCCTAAACTTAATTAGTCTTATACATTAATTCCAAAATCTTAAACATCCTCATCTTTTTCTTTTGTTTGAATTTAGTCTAATATATATGATTTCAATTGTCATACAGAACCAAAAGAAGGCAATAAAATTAATAACTAGCATGCTAGAAGAGAGAAAGCGTAATCCGGAACTTCGTAAAGGAGATTTTCTTGATCTAGTTGTGGCAGACATGAAAACAGAGACGTTCTTGACTGATAATTTTGTCATCTATATGATGTTTGGGCTTCTCCTTGCCAGCTTTGAGACTATATCTTCAACTCTTACTTTAGCCATTAAGTTAATTAATGATCACCCAAAAGTGGTACAACAATTAACGGTTAGTTACACAAATTAAAAAGTTCCAAAATTTTAGAAATTACATTTAAAAGAAGCGTTATATAGTACTACTTAACAAATTTTTTTTTAGGAGGAGCATGAAGCAATTCTCAAGAACAGAGAAATGCCAATTCTGGACTCACATGGAAGGAATACAAATCCATGACTTTTACTCATAGCGTGAGTATAAACTCCCCTCTTTCTTTTTTAATTTCACAAAAGGTTTCTAGCTGTTGAATTTTCTAACCATCCAATGAATTGGAAAAAATAGGTCATCAATGAATCGCTTAGGCTTGGTAGTGTTGCTCCTGGGATTCTGAGAAGAACCCTCCAAGACATTCAAGTAAATGGTAAGTTCAAAATCAAATTGGTTGATCTATCAACATCTTTTCTTTTCTTTTTTCCTTCTATAAATGATGAGGATGTATCTTATGAAACAGTTCAATGGACCATCTTCTTACAACATATGGGATCTACATATGCGTATATTCCACATGTCGTGAGAATGTGGTTTCATAGAGCTGTTCCATAAGATAATTTTCCGGAGGTGATATTAGTTTCATAGTAATTTGTTGATATAAGTTGAGAATAATGAGACATGCAACTCCATTGTAGGATATACGATTCCAAAAGGTTGGGCACTTATGGTAGTTCCTGCTGCCCTTCAACTGAACCCAAACAGTTACGAGGATCCTCTTGCCTTCAATCCATGGCGCTGGCAGGTGTGTGTGTGTTTTTTTTACTCATCAATCGCCATGATCACTTATAACCTGACTATTTTTTGTGGGAATCTTTAATCTATCTTCGATCTTATATTTTGCTAATTTCTCATTTCATTATGAATTAAAGACTATCTCAGCAAACGTCACAGCAAAGAATTACATACCATTTGGGGCAGGCATGACATCATGTGCAGGAGCCGACTTCAGCAAGGTTCTAATGGGTGTTTTCTTTCATGTCATGGTCACCAAATACAGGTACTTAATTACTTATACTGACTTATTACATTCATGCATTTGTTCCACATAGAAAAGTTGAACAAAACTGATATTTTTGTTGTATTTGAATTATGCTTAGGCTGACTACAATCAAAAGAGGAGAGGTGATTCGTTCCCCTACTTTAGGATTTGAAGGTTTTCATATAAAGGTTTCAGCAAAGCATGAATGATAGAAATTAATACCGAATCAAGAGGATCGCGTGCAGACAAACACGACATTTCTTGACATATGCAATAAAATAAAAGGGTGTCCCTTGCTAGCCAGTCAATAAAATCAACCTTTCCCATGTAATATCAAATTTGGGTGGGGTGGTTGTTGTAGTGGTGATTCGGTAATGGTGGATCTCTCTGACCAAATCCCGTTTGTTCTATCGTGTTCTTTTTTCTGGTTTTAGGTGCAATTATTGTGTGTGTGTGAGCTCATTTTGGAGTGTGGAATAAAGTACAAAAAGGTGAGGTGTCATGTTTTTATTGGTGGGTGTAAAACTGGGATAATACACCGACTCGTTATTGAATGTATTCTCTTGTTGAAAATGCTTCATATATTGTTTTTCTTTCTCAGAATTTTTCAATTTTAACTATTTTAATTAGAATGATCCTACCATATAAATCAAAATATCTTTAGAAAGTTGACATGTTTCCTTAATAACCATATAAAATAAAAATAAAACCATCATAAAAACAAAGTTTGACTATGAGACATAGCATACAAACTTACTGAATTAAACAAATCTTATATCATATAATATTTGCAAAAATACTCAAACTTGATGTTATAATGTTCATGGATAACGTTATGTGCCATTAAAGCTCAAATTTATATCATACCATAGGAAAGGATGGGTATTCTGAGAAAATATAGAAAAAAAAAATAGTAAAAGAAATTGACATCGCTTGAATACGGCTATTGCCAAAGGATTCACATTCTCCCTAAGAGCACTAGAATCTTGCACATTGTGGCTTACCTTCTGAATAGATGTTTAGTACTTGAGTAGTCATCTATGTCTCTAGTGAAATCTGTCATTCATTAAGCAAGGAATTCATCAAAAATCTCATAATACCATTCATAAATTTCTCTCTACCTTCTTCAAATTTCTTGTCCATTATCTTGATTTTCTTATTCTATCAATAACAATAATTACCAACTCAACTATTTGGTTTTCTCCAATATCTCAACTTTTGAGGATGTATTAAGTATGGTAAAACTAGGGTAGTAATTAAATTGAAGATAATAACAAGATTCATGGGACTATATATATAAGCGAAAAGACTTGTATCTCAAAAGACATTGACTAGTATTCTTTATGAAGAAAATCACGATTAAAATTGTCCCTCCCTAGCTATTGAAAAATGTGACTATATAAATACAAGGGAACAATATTATTTAATTTATTTTGGTCCCTAAATTATTGATGTGTCAATTTAGTGCTTAAAGTTTCTGAAAATGCTTTAATGTTTACCTTGGTGTGGTATTTTATTTTTTTGGTTAACATGATATGTTAGACCACATCAAATCTCACAAATTTTGGCATGGCTTAGACATTTGACGGGCAGCCCTTAGTGAGTTATGTGCATGTAAGGGTGTCACATGGTTACCATTTTCTTTAATTTTTATGAGATCCATAATATGCCAAATTAACTCTACAATGATAAATGAATAAAAGGGCCTGCCACATCTGCAGTTGTCGTTCTTTTAGTAATGGAAAGATAAAACAAAGGTAAAATTGAAATTTTTTTAAAACATTAAGGTCTAAATTGACAAAATCAAAAGTTTTGAAATCTGACACAAAATTTAAGGACCAAAATTATCTTTTAACCTAAAAACAATAATGCAAAAGAAATGACTTTCCTATTCTCTATACTCATGCAAATATTGACCTTGAGTAGTAGAGTTGGGTAGCAGGCCTAATTTGTGTTAACGAGACTAGTCTTAAACAAGGGTACAATAAATAGAAAAGAAAAAAAAGGAAAACAACAATTATATATCACTAGTCGCAGACCGGATGTACGATATATGTAATTAATTTGTAATGGGCCCAATTTATGTTGTTGCAAATGATACAATCTTTTAATATTTTACTATACTCTTTGCCAATTTCTTTCACTATTTGTAGATATTTTGTCCGATTTTTTTTTTAGTAAATTGTTGTGCAAGAGACAATCGTATTTGAGAGAAACCCATGATTGGTTAATTTCTACTAATGGAGCAACACCAAAACATTTTTCCATGGTTCTAAATAATTAATTTTCGACCTTGTTCTACCAAACCCACATGGCTGCACGTTGTAAGCACCCCTATACAAGTGGGAATAGGATCTATAAAATAGACTAAATGAAGGAATTTTGAAATGGAGATGATCATTTTCCATAAAAGTGACCCTGTTAGGTTTTAGTCTTCAACATCTCAGACAATTGCATTAATTTTTGCACATGTGTGACCAAGCATGCAAACCCCACGATCATGCAACTCTAAGAAAACACTTTTTTTTTTTTTTCCTTCATTCCTTCAAAAATATTATAAGTATGCTCCACACATTACAAAAAAACGAATAGAGAACGCATGAAATCTAGGGACAAGCTTTGTAAAGTTGTTTTTTTTTTTTTTTTTTTTTTTGCTTTGTAATACACATCCTTACGTATAGAAAATTCTCTAAGTAACGGTTCAATAGGTATTAACATTAGCATGTAATGTATTTCTATTTGTATTCCTATTCGGTTAAAAAAATCAAACACACCCCCCTGAATTTTGGCCTTAAATCAAACACACGTATACTTTTAATTTGAAAAATTAAGTCCTTAAACTTCCAAGAACGATTCCAATCGGTCCTTCCATTCAAGTTCCGTTAGTTTGAGAAAATTATATATATATATATATATTCAATTGGTCATTGGGGGTGGCTAGGATTCAAATCTTAGCAGGAGCATTGTTGTGATGGGAAAGAGGGAATTTTGGGATACTAACCAAAATGTTAGGGTGGGGATAATCTACTTGTTTAGCCCAAAAGAACTTTCTAAATTGTTGCATCCTCGAGGATAGTGTCCATTAGGGCATTTCTAGTGTTTGTTTGGTTTATAATTACTTATTTGTTGAAAGTTAGTAAAAGTAAAGTTGTACTAAGATTATTTAAGGTTTTAAAAAAGTATACACAATCAAATTAGCTATTAATCTAAAGGAAAAATGCTAATCCACACTCACTCATTAAATTCCTACCGTATATTTGATAATTAACAACTAATTATGCAAGAAGAAAAGCACTCCCAAAAAGCAAAAAAGAAAAAGAAAATAAGCACAGTAAAACTAACCATTAAGCAATGTATAGAAAGGAAATCTGATATTAATCATCAACATAGCACAAAACTTGTAAATACAAATACAAGCAAGGAACCTCATTAAACAGTAGATAGTGCACAGCTTTTGTAAAATGCTGTTAATTTCTTCCCCTTCACCAAAAACTAGTTGTACATTACACTGGATGGGGAGCAAAGGCAACCCTGCTTGGAACAATGAACTACATATGGAAAGATAATTTCAAAAAAATTGTTTCTAGTGTAAAGAATAATTAACAATTTACAACTTTATAATGACATTGGCAATTAAAGAGGTTGCAATTTGAATCTATATCTTGACTGTGGAGATAGATGGAGAGGAATCCCATCAATTTATGCAGTGAAAGCGAATTACTCTGAACGAGGCAACAAGAAACTAAAGCCTGAGTTTTCATGAATAAGTGGTGGTGGCTCAATATCGGCGATGTCTATTTGCTCCATGGACTTTGATAAGTCATCAACTGAAAATGGAATGCTGCACACAGGTGATTGTGAAAGGTCAGTGTCAGCCACAAACACTAAAATGATAAATTTGGCATTATTGAAAATCTAATTAACATTTCATCATAAGCTTATGAAATAGACTGAAAGTTGGACCAAAGCAATGTCTCAAGCTTAGAGTTTTGGCAGTCATTCATAATTATGCATCATGTATTCTGACTATATGTAATATTTCCACCACGTTTATGAATAAAAACGAGAACAAAATGGGTCAAGGTTAAGCCAGTCTGTATAACAAATTGGCAAGCATTGATTTCCTACCAAAAGGTTTGTAGATTAGTGAAATGCAACCCAAATTGAAGTTATAAGAGAGAATGAACAACTGAAGCAAGACAAAAAAATGAAAGGCTAAAGGTGTTGTCACATAGTTGAATGATGTCACAGACCTTGAATCATCATCCAACAGGAATGAATTACTAACTGCATTGTTAGAATCTTCTGTCATCAGCACTCTCATATTGGAA
>OU015761.1:30696392-30714639 GCA_907173295.1 Fagus sylvatica | reverse complement strand
TTGAAGGAGGGAACACTCTCTCCATTTTCATTTCAAATGGAGAAGAAAGAGATATTAGCATTGATAAGTCATGAAATATGACTTATTTACATGCATTTTGGAGAGATTTTATTGGGGTTGTGTTGCATTTCATGTCTAATTACACTTAAATGGATGTTTGTTGTTCAATTCATTGAATTACATGATTTATGCATTTAAGTGTATTAATTTAATCTCTTATATGTTAATTTGGGCTATGTTTGATTGTAGGCACAAACTAAATCAGATTGGAATTAAATATCACAAGCTGGAAGGAGCAAAAGAAAAGAAAAGATGTGCAAATTAATGTTTGAAGAGAAAAAGAAAAACAAAGCCCACAAGCCCAGAAGGCCCACATGGCCACTAAAGCCCGCAAGCTCACATTATCCATTGTACTCGCATCACACAGGATTAAGACTTTAAGGAGCTTAAATGAAGTCACGTGTGAAGCTTGTTTTGTGAGGGATTGCATGAATTGCTCCTCTTGCCGCATCACACTAGATTATTTTTCAATGGAGCCCTAAATGAAATGAAGCGTGAATTGAAACACAAGGGGGCAGCCGCCAAGGAGAAAGGAATTTATTTATTTTTTTAGTTTTCTTTTCTAGTTTTCTCTCTAGTTTTCTCCCTAGAAATTATTTTCTCTATTTTTCTTTTTCCTTAGCCATGATTGGCTAAGCCTCTTGCTAGGGCTAGGGGCTATGTTTTCTGTATAAAGGTATGAATACTTGTAGTCCCTTCTATTTTTAATGTTAAATATAGTTGATTGTTAATTATTTGATTCCTATTAATGTATGTTTTATTCCGTACTTTCTATAAGTTCAATCATGTTTTTCTTATGATTAAGGGGGAATATTGCATGGTTTTAATTAGGTTTCGTGTTATATAAATTGAAAGGTCTTTCTAATTATTACTCTAGCCACTTTATTTTCTCCGGTAATATAGTGTTCCTGAGTTTTATTAGTTCAACCATGTCAAGAGCTTTTTAAAAGGAAAATAATCAACTTGTAAACTGTTATTAGAACAAGAGTTTTAACTGGGATTACAAGGAATCATACTGATATACAGAAACACCCTGAAACCTTAGTGCCTTTTTACATATATTCTTTACAAAATTTCCACAAACCAAATTTATTTTACTCTTTTTGCATATTGAATTACATTGTCTATTGAAAACACAAACTCCCTGAGGATCGACAACCCCTTACCCGTACTACAAAGTACCGCTTATTATTGAGCGACATCAATTTTTGGCGCCGTTGCCGGGGAGTTTCGGCTTATTCAAGAGACAATTTTGTTTTTTTTTAGTTATTTTTTTTTTTATTATTTGTTTATTTTGTTGCTTTGACCTGTTTTGTTTTACTGTGCATGAGCGTTTGGGTTAGAAACAGCAAAGGTAGATTGGAGACTTTTGAGACACTTTTTGGAAGTCTATTTGATACACCTACAAGCTCACCCACATCTTCTATCATGGCTGAAGAAAGAGTAATTCCACCTGAGGCACCTAGGATGACCATGTATCAGCTGCTGCACCCTACTCAGAGCTCCATTCCGTCATGCATCATGTTTCCTCCAAATGCACCTCATGTGGAGATCAAACAAGGGCTAATGGCCATACTTCCAGATTTCAGAGGATTGGAGAATGAGAACCCCTATGTGCATGTGAGAGCATTTGAAGAAGTGATTGGCAGTTTCTATGCACAGAACGTAATTGAAATAGCCAAGTTGAGATTCTTTCCATTCTCACTCAAGGACAAAGCCAAGGGATGGTTGTACACAGTGAAGCCTAGGTCCATAGGAAGTTGGGGGGAGATGACCCAAGAGTTCTA
Source organism: Fagus sylvatica (assembly GCA_907173295.1). NCBI lineage: Eukaryota > Viridiplantae > Streptophyta > Magnoliopsida > Fagales > Fagaceae > Fagus > Fagus sylvatica. The sequence continues at coordinate 30,712,792 of OU015761.1, read as the reverse complement.
CAAGAAGTTTTTCCCTCCCCACAAGGTCCAACAAGTAAAGAGGAAGATTTCTAGTTTTCGTTCAGGGGACATGATGAGACTTCTATTCATGGCATGGGAAATATTCAAGGATACATACAATTTCTGCCCAACACATGGATATGACACCTGGAGGTTGGTAAGTTATTTCTATGAGGGACTCCAACCTAGAGATCGTCAGTTTGTTCAAATTGCATGTGGAGGTGAATTTCTACAAAAGGAGCCTGAAGATGCTATGAACTACTTGGATGAAATAGCTGAGAATTCTAACACCTGGAATGGACCAAGTCCCTTAGACTCCACAGACCGGAACAGAAGTTGTGCTACTACATCTGGTGGTAGTATTTTCAAGTTAAGGGAAGAAGATAATCTGAGTGCCAAGATCAGTTTCTTGACAAAGGAGATAGAGGCACTTAAGCTGAAGGGAAGTAGGGGAGTCAATACTGTTTACAGAGAGGAACCTATGGAAGCATGCCGGATTTGCCAAGAGTTAGACCACACCACAAGTGACTGTAAGTCTTTACCTCAATTTCTAAATGTGCCGGAAGAACAGGTGTGTGCATTTAACCAATACCGGCCAAACAATGCCTCATATTCGAACAATTATAACCCAAATATGAGAAATCATCCATATTTGAGTTATAAGAGTGACAATGTGCTGAATCCTCCACCTCCAAGGAACAATTTTGTACCTTCATCATCATCATCTAGACCTCCCTTGGAAGATGTTCTTGGAACTTTCATGCAGAAGCAAAGTGAACAAAATCAGAGGTTCGAGACTATGTTCACTAGGATGGATGAAGAGGTTAGAGAGACCAAGAACCATTTGGCCAAACTCACCAATGCCTTGAGTGCAACTGAGAAAGGGAAACTCCCTTCACAAACTCAACCAAATTCGAATAATCAGAGTGTGAAGATAGTTTCCAAGGATAATCATGAAGAGTGCAAGACTGTTACCATTTTGAGAAGTGGTAAGGCAATTGGTGAAGAGGATGAGAGTGGGACACCTAAAGTCAAGGAAGCTGAACCGTGTCTAATTCCCACTCCTTTCCCACAAGCTTTGAGACTACCTAAGAATTTGGATGTGACAACTGAGATCTTGGAGCATCTACATCAAGTCAAGGTTAATTTGCCCTTATTGCACATCATAAAGCAGATGCCTGCCTATGCTAAGGTAATCAAGGACCTGTGCACTGTAAAGAGGAAGCATCACTTGAAGAAGACTGCATTTTTGACTGAACAAGTAAGTGCCATCATCCAACACAAGGTCCCACCCAAGTACAAAGATCCAGGTTGCCCCACAATATCTTGTACCATTGGTGAGTACTTGGTTGAGCGTGCTTTGCTCGACCTTGGAGCTAGCATTAACCTACTCCCATTCACTGTCTATCAACAAATGGGACTTGGTGATTTGAAGCCCACTTCAATGACATTGCAGCTAGCTAACCGTTTAGTAAGGACACCTAAAGGGATGGTTGAGGATGTGCTTATCAAGATAGAGAATTTCTACTACCCTGTGGATTTCATCATTCTAGAAACTGAACCTACATTGCATCCTGATAACATATTCCTATCATTCTAGGTAGACCTTTCCTTGCCACAGCTAATGCTTTAATTAATTGCAGGAATGGAAGAATGAAGATCACATTTGGATCCATGACAGCTGAGCTCAACATATTCAATGTGATGCGACAACAACTGGAAGATGATGAGTGCCACTATGTGAACCTCATTGATACAGTGGTGCAAGAAGAGTTCAACCGAAATTGTTTTTCAGATCCCTTAGAAACTCTTCTCACTAATTCAGTTAATTCATATGATATTGAACATGATGCTAAATTAACTGAAATTTGTTCTTTATTGGATTCTTCACAGGTTTTGGAGGAGGAGCAAGTGATGGCAGTCAATGAACCATGGAGACCTCGCTTTAAGGAACTTCCAGCAACTGAGAAGAAGCCAATGCCTTCAAGTGAAGAGATCCCACAGCTAGAGCTCAAACAACTTCCAAATGGTTTTAAATATGCCTATTTAGGCCCAGGTGAGACCTTTCCTGTAGTAATTTCTGCTGCATTGACTATAGGAAGCTTAATTCTGCAACTAGGAAAGACCACTTCCCCCTACCCTTCATTGATCAAATATTGGAGAGGGTAGCTGGTCATAAGTACTATTGTTTCCTAGATGGGTACTCAGGCTATTACCAGATAGAGATTGCATTAGAAGACCAAGGAAAGACCACTTTTACTTGTCCATTTGGTACCTTTGCATTCCTAAGAATGCCATTTGGGTTGTGTAATGCACCTGCCACCTTCCAGAGATGTATGGTGAGTATCTTTAGTGATATGGTTGAAAAATTTATGGAAGTGTTCATGGATGATTTATCTGTCTTTGGTGATTCTTTTGATGATTGTCTTAATAATTTGAAATTGGTTTTAGCCAGATGTGTTGAAAAAGGCTTAGTGCTTAATTGGGAGAAATACCATTTCATGGTCACTTCTGGAATTGAGCTAAGACATGTAGTGTCCTCTAAAGGCATAGAGGTAGATAAAGCCAAAGTTGACTTAATCCTTAATCTACCTACCCCTAAGACAGTGAGAGATGTCAGATCCTTTTTGGGGCATGCTGGGTTCTATAGGAGATTTATAAAGGATTTTAGTGCCATATCTAGACCCCTTTGTAATCTCCTACTCAAGGAGTCCACCTTTGAGTGGACAGAGTCATGTGAGGTAGCTTTCAAAAAGCTAGTTCAGTTGCTTACATCTGCCCCTATCATGCAAGCCCCAGATTGGTCTCTCCCATTTGAGATCATGTGTGATGCTAGTGACTATGCTGTGGGGGCTGTCCTAGGTCAAAGAAAAGACAAAAAGCCTCATGTTATATACTATGCTAGTCGAACTCTTAATAGTGCTCAAATGAATTACACTACCACAGAGAAAGAGTTATTAGCTGTAGTATTTGCCTTGGATAAATTCTGTTCTTATTTGATGGGTACTTCTATTGTTGTTTTTACAGATCATGCTGCCCTTAGGTACCTTCTTTCCAAGAAGGATGCTAAGGCACGTTTAATACGTTGGATTTTGCTTTTGCAGGAATTCAATCTTCAGATCAAAGACAAGAAAGGAGTGGAGAACGTGGTGGCAGATCATCTATCCAGGCTCACATTTGAAGAAGTAAAAGAAGAGATCCCCATTCGAGATTCTTTTCCAGATGAGCAACTTTTTGCTGTTACAAACTTCCATGGTATGCACACATAGTGAACTACCTTGTCAAAGGTTTCATTCCTGAGACTTGGACAATGCAGGATAGGCGCAAATTCTTTGTTGAGGTAAGAAATTTCTATTGGGATGATCCTTATTTATTTAAATACTGCCCTGATCAAATCTTGAGGAGATGTATCCCAGATAATGAGACCTTTAGTGTCATAAAATTCTGCCATACAGAAGCTTGTGGTGGCCATTTTTCTGTTAAGAAAACCACTGCAAAAATTTTGCAGTGTGGATTTTATTGGCCTACTATGTTTAAGGACACTCACAACTTCTGTAAAAGATGTTTAGAATGTCAAAAATTGGGGAGAGTTACACGTAGGAACATGATGTCGATGTCCCCTATCCTTGAGATAGAAGTTTTTTATTGTTGGGGAATCGATTTCATGGGACCTTTTCCCCAATCTTTTGGCAATCTATATATCCTCTTGGCAGTAGATTATGTCTCTAAATGGGTTGAGGCCATTGCATGTAAGGTAAATGATCATAAGGTTGTGCTGAAATTTTTGAGAGAACACATTTTCTCTCGTTTTGGGATGCCCAAGGCAGTCATTAGTGACAATGGGAAGCACTTTTGCAACCGACCTTTCGAGGTCCTTGTGAAAAAGTATGGAGTGGTACACCGGTTGTCCACCTCCTATCATCCCCAAACTTGTGGGCAAGTTGAACTTGCCAATAGGGAGATAAAACAAATTTTGGAAAAGACGGTTAGCCCTAACCGTAAAGATTGGTCTTTGAGACTAACAGATGCATTATGGGCTTACCGAATAGCTTATAAAGGACCTCTAGGAATGTCTCCCTATCGCCTTGTGTATGGGAAACCTTGTCATTTACCTGTAGAGATGGAACATAGAGCTTATTGGGCCATTAAGGCTTTTAATTTTGACCTCAAGGAGGCTAGTGAATTGAGGAAGTTCCAAATGAGTGAGCTTGAAGAACTGAGAAACGAGGCTTACATAAGCACTCGCCATTATAAAGAGAGGATGAAGCTCTTTCATGATAAGAAAATTGTGAGGAAAACTTTTGAACCAAACCAAACTGTCCTTCTTTATGATTCAAAACTCCACACATTTTCTGGGAAGTTAAGGACAAGATGGGATGGCCCCTACATTGTTAAAGAAGTGTTTGACTATGGGGCTGTAGTGATTGAGGATCCTAGGGATGGTAGAATTTTGAAAGTGAATGGCCAAAGACTGAGGCCATACCTAGGAGAAGTTGTTCCAGCAGAAGAGATCATGTCTCTTGAGCTCCCTACTTATGGGGATGCTAGTTAGATCCTTTTGAAATTTCACATCTGTTGTATATATTAGTTTTCTTTTGTTTTCTTTTGGGTATCTAACCATTTTGCAGGAAATAGCTTGAGGAGTTCATCATCATATCAGGTGCTTTCTTTCCTTTTTCCCTTGTTCTTTCATTTCAAGACTTGTCATTGATTCTCACATACATTTGTTTGAACATTGAGGACAATGTCAACTTTAAGTTGGGGGGAGTATTGATTGTTTGTTTGATTGCGTGATGAACTTTGTGTTGCTTCTTGTTGATTAGTTTAGAAACCATTTTGTAATTAAAAAAAAAAAAAAAAAAAATTGAGAAAAAGAAAAAAAAAAAAAAAATTGTTTGGTTTGCAATGATGTCTTTGATTTATGCTATATTCACATGCATCTTTGTTATCTTTGAGAATCTTGTTGAACTTTGAACTTTGGTTTGAAGTCATTAGTGAGCTTAAGCATATGAACACATGATTATTTGATTGAGATATTTGAACATGGCCATCTATTACTTGCTTTTAAGTATTAAGTGTTACACTTGTACACCTTAAACTAAGCACTAGCACACTAACATGTAATCTGTGGGAAATGAGATATGCATCCAATTGTTAGTAAATTAAAAGTGGTTGACTTGTTAGTTGATTAGCCTTGGCATAAAGAAGAAAAAAAAAATTGAAATAGCTAACCATGAGAGCCTATGTCAAAAGAGGTAAACAATTCACATGGTTGAGATATGAGTGACTAGTCTAGTTTCGTAGCCTTTTTGACTCAAGTTAGTAAACTCTTAGGGGTATCTCTACACCTAGTGCCCCTTGAGCCAACTGGTTCGGGAGTCATTGGTCTAACACTTGATACATGGGTCAATTAGAAAGCTTAATGACATTAGACATTGCACAGTCCTCACATAAAAAGAGGTAAACAATTCACATGGTTGAGATATGAGTGACTAGTCTAGCTTCGTAGCCTTTTTGACTCGAGTAAGTAAACTCTTAGGGGTGTCTCTACACCTAGTGCCCTTTGAACCAACTGGTTCGGGAGTCATTGGTCTAACACTTGATACATGAGTCAATTAGAAAGCTTAATGAAGTTAGATATTGCACAGTCCTCACATAAAAAAAAAAGCTTCTATGCCTTGGTTGATTATTCTAATGAGAATTCCATTGTCCTTCATGATTATATTGGAAAGATATTGAAGTCCCATGATTCTAAATTAGTTCACTTCACACATCAAGGAACTTGTGTAGCTTTTAATGCTTAATTTTAAGTGATTGTGGCCTAGTTAGAATTTCTCAAGATTTGAAATTGAGGTTGACTTGTTTAAGCTTGCTAATGATTGAAAACCATTGTTTGTGTGACACTTTATTCTCATTTGATAGCATGATGTTGTATGTGTTTACTGTGAATCAAGACTAAGCATTTGATAGCGTTTGTGGGTATCACTTCTGGTAAACCCTCACGAGACTATAACTCGTCCACTAGGGACACCTAGGGGTTTAAAGGCTTATTGCATATGCTAAATGCAATCGAGAGTGTCAGCGAAAGTGGCTTTGTTAGTTTGTTTTCATTTGTGTTTTGTTGTTTTCATTGTTTTTAGTTTGCTAGGACTAGCAAAATTCAGGTTGGGGAGTGTGATAAGTTATGAAATATGACTTATTTACATGCATTTTGGAGAGATTTTATTGAGTTGTGTTGCATTTCATGTCTAATTACACTTAAATGGATGTTTGTTGTTCAATTCATTGAATTACATGATTTATGTATTTAAGTGTATTAATTTAATCTCTTATATGTTAATTTGGGCTATGTTTGATTGTAGGCACAAACTAAATCAGATTGGAATTAAATATCACAAGTTGGAAGGAGCAAAAGAAAAGAAAAGATGTGCAAATTAATATTTGAAGAGAAAAAGAAAAACAAAGCCTACAAGCCCAGAAGGCCCACATGGCCACTAAAGCCCGCAAGCTCACATTATCCATTGTACTCGCATCACACAGGATTAAGACTTTAAGGAGCTTAAATGAAGTCACGTGTGAAGCTTGTTTTGTGAAGGATTGCATGAATTGCTCCTCTTGCCGCATCACACTAGATTATTTTTCAATGGAGCCCTAAATGAAATGAAGCGTGAATTGAAACACAAGGGGGCAGCCGCCAAGGAGAAAGGAATTTATTTATTTTTTTAGTTTTCTTTTCTAGTTTTCTCTCTAGTTTTCTCCCTAGAAATTATTTTCTCTATTTTTCTTTTTCCTTAGCCATGATTGGCTAAGCCTCTTGCTAGGGCTAGGGGCTATGTTTTCTGTATAAAGGTATGAATACTTGTAGTCCCTTCTATTTTTAATGTTAAATATAGTTGATTGTTAATTATTTGATTCCTATTAATGTATGTTTTATTCCGTACTTTCTATAAGTTCAATCATGTTTTTCTTATGATTAAGGGGGAATATTGCATGGTTTTAATTAGGTTTCGTGTTATATAAATTGAAAGGTCTTTCTAATTATTACTCTAGCCACTTTATTTTCTCCGGTAATATAGTGTTCCTGAGTTTTATTAGTTCAACCATGTCAAGAGTTTTTTAAAAGGAAAATAATCAACTTGTAAACTGTTATTAGAACAAGAGTTTTAACTGGGATTACAAGGAATCATACTGATATACAGAAACACCCTGAAACCTTAGTGCCTTTTTACATATATTCTTTACAAAATTTCCACAAACCAAATTTATTTTACTCTTTTTGCATATTGAATTACATTGTCTATTGAAAACACAAACTCCCTGAGGATCGACAACCCCTTACCCATACTACAAAGTACTGCTTATTATTGAGCGACATCAAGCATTGATAATGAAGTTATCGTGCAACGATTTCAAAATATAAAAACTCGTAGAAGGAAATTATATAACTTCATACATTTGCATGGTTATTTTTTGGGTTAATTACTGTTTTGGTCCTCAACCTTTGGCCTTTTTGTCAAATTAGTTTCTAACCTCTCAATTGTGTCAAATTGGTCATCAACCTTTTAACCTTGTGTCAAAATGGTCCTTGCCTTTAAGTGATGGATGGAAAATACTGACATGGCTAACAGATTTTTTTTTTTTAATATTAAAAAATTCTGACGTGTCATGCCAACTTCAATTAAAAAAATTAAAAAAATAATAATAATAATAATATCTGACTCATTAAAAAAAAAAAAAATTGAATTTTTTTCTTCCTACCTTCCATCTAAATTGTTAGGATACGATACAAAACAAAACCCTAAAACACTGCTTTCTAAAATCCCCTGCCCCCTTCGCACCAAGCTGCATCGCCAAAAAAACCATTGGGAAGTGTAAGTTAATTTCTAACCTTTCAATTGCCCCTGCTTGTTCGAATTTACTGGAACCGTTTAAAAAAATAAAAAAAAATTGAAGCATGACTTTAGTTTGGATGAGGAAAGAATTTACTGGGCATGAATTATTGTTGATTAGATGAGGAAAGAATTGTGACATGCTTCAAGCCTTCAACGAAGCTAGAAGAACCTAAAGATATGTATAATTAACCATAGCTTCAATATTTTTTTTTTTTTTTTTTTTTTTTTTTTTTTTATTTTTTTAAAATATGAGTCAATGTTTTAGGGAGTGGCTCTGGTAGGGGATTTTAGAGAGCAGTGTTTTAGTGGTTGTGCGATGGAAGGAAGGAAGACAAAAATTTAAATATTTCTTTTTCTTAAATCTAAGTCAGATATTAATTTATTATTATTATTTAATTGAGTTGTCATGCCACGTCACAATTTTTTAATGTTAAAACTAATCCGTTAGTCATGTCAGTATTTTCCATCCATCACTTAATGACAAAGACAATTTTGATACAAGATTGAAAGGTTGAGAACCAATTTAACACAGTTAAAAAGTTATGGACCAATTTGACATAAAGGCCAAAGGTTGAGGATGAAAATAGTAATTAACCCTTTTTTTTTTCTTTTTCTTTTTTGTGTGATGTCAATATATTCAAGTTCTCATTTTATTAGATCTTGTATAATTTAAGTATTTTAAGGAGCACCTTAGAAAAAATTCCTAGAACCACCACTATATAAGAACTAACAGTTTTTGATCTCTTTGACATTGTTCTTGATCTAATGTAGAGACAAGGTATGTTTATTATACCTTTCGTGACTCGTTTAGGAATAAACAATTAATGGGGCAATTAGAGCAACTCCAGCAATGGTCTCTATTTTATCTCTATATGTGCACTATTTAGCAACTCTCTATTTATTTTTTCAGACAAACTCTCTAGCAGCACTCTCTATTCACTCTCTATTCTATTTAAATATACTTTTTTTATTCTTTTATCTCATTTAAATATTATATTTTTTATTCATTTTTTATTATTATTTACCGCCAACAATTACCTGTATAACCAACAGTTATAATCCAAATCCTTCCCACCCACCGCCGCCACCACCACCACCGTGAATCAACCCAGAGCAACCAAAACCCACCGCGACCACCACCGTGAATCAACTGTCAACCACCACAAACCCAACAAAAACCACCACAAAATCAATTTCTCAGCAACCAAACAGAGTCAAATTCCAAAGTTCCAAAACTAAAGAATTAAAAAGAAAAAAAACCCAGATCTCGATGAACAAACCTAGATCTTGCCTCCGCCTCCACATGTGGCCTCCACCCATGGCTCCATGAACAAGTCCTCAAGTTGGTGAGCCTCGGCAAAGACCCAAACCCAGCGCAAACCCACCAACGCAAACCCACCACCCCAAGCCGATCTCGGCAGCGCAAACCCACCACCCCAGGCCGATCTCGGCAGCGCAGGCCCAAGCCACCGAATCAACCACCACGCCGAGATCGGCAAGCCCAAACCACCACGCCCAAGCCACTGAATCAACCACCAAAAAACCCAGAGAGAAGAGAGAGCACAGAGAGAAGAAAGGAAAAGAGAAGGAAGAGAGAGAAAAAAACGTAGCAAATGAGAAGAAATGAAAAAAAATAAAATTTATATAGCCGGGTACGGGACGGAGAAAGAAATTGTTTTTTTAATTGATACAGAGTTGATACAAAGTGTACAGTAGCTTTTCAAAAATGAAAAGCTACTGTAGCAAAATGGGAATTTAATAGAGATAGAGAGTGGTTTTGAAGGACTGCTGGAGCAATTATCTCTATTTTACTGTCTATTAATAGAGATAGAGAGTGGATTTGAATCACTACTGGAGTTGCTCTTACTAGATGAATAATTATATGCTTCCATAATATTTTGGGAATCTTATCAGATTCATTTGTTCTTTTTTTTTTGAGAGAATATTAAAACTTTATCTAAGTTCGAAAACATACTAAGCACTGAGTGGTTCACTGCATATCATAATTTGTGGAACAAAGAACAAGATGTTTTTAAACACTAGCATTTTCTAGTCCTCATATTGTTGCAAGCTTTGACTTGAATTTTCTAAATACAATTAAATTGAAACCATCAATTACATATCACACCCTAAACTATTAGAGTGGTGACTTCCAATTTTTTCTTCAAGGGGACACAAATCTTTCACTTGCAATGGACTGTCTAAAAAGGTCACGTCAATAAAGAATTATGCTTGATGTGGTCAAAATTTGAAAAATGTTTTCAGAAATAAAAACAAAAGGATTGACAAGTTAAAACTAAATAAATTTAAGAATTTACATCACTGTAAAATGATGTGGCTCAAACCAAATGATTGCAAGAAACCATATTCAGCAAAATAATGAGTTCCAAGAAACCAAGAGTAGCATAGTCATTTGTTGCTATGACATTTAAATATTACTAGTCGGTAATCTGTGTAATACACGAGAAAGTTTAACATAATATGATTTTTTCTCTTCTTCTTTTTTGTCAAAATATGAAAATTGATAATTATTAAAAAAACATTTTTTATTATTATGTTTATATATAGAATATATTCTAGTATTAAACATTTATTATGATTATGTGAATTTAATAGAATGTTTAATTATAGAATACAATTTAAATTGAATTAGAAAACTGTGAGGGGGTTTTTTGTCGCTATGCCACGTGTTGCACCGAGGTTGGTCGAAACGTTGGCTAAGCTTTGAGAAGGAAGAGAGTTGAACCCAAAATTCAACCGAGGGCTGAAATGTCAGCCCAAGGGCTAATGGAACAGCTTCCTTGAAAGACTTTGAATTGAATCTGCTAGACCCATATCAGCATGAATAGTGGCACTGCAACCCAACGAAATAACATATGTTAATCGAAGCCTAAAGTAAGTGTCAAGTGGGGCTTTCTATATTTTGTAAAGAACTTGAAATATAGATAATAGCTTGATATGGATATGATATAACTAAGATTTATCAAAGAGATGTTAAATTGTTAATAGTTTCGTCAATAACTGACATATGCCAGAACATGAAGCTGCATTTGTTAGTTAAAGCCCAAAACAAGGATCAAATGAGGGTTTTCTATATTTTGTAAAGGACTTGAACTAAAGATAATAGTTTGATATAGTTGTAATATAGCATAGATCTATCAAGAGGATAATACTTCCCTTAAGAGCTGATGTCTACTGGATTGCAAAACTGAGTCTGCAAGACTTGAGTTAAGAGGAATATTAGCATGAACAATAGCAAAATGGCCCAATAAGAGAGTTTTGTTAATAAGAGCCCAAAGTAACAATGGAACAAGGTTTCCACTATTTTATAATAACATGGGCTTAAAATATGATAACTTTAACTGAAACAAGTACGATGTCATCCACTCTTTGCTCTTCCACTACATCTGCTGTAACACAAAGATCATTAATAATGAACTTATTGAGACTAAGAAGAGTTTGACTAAGTAGGAGAGAGCTAGTCCCATAAAGCATGCATGAGGGTAAGAGAGAGAAGCGTTTGGGCCTCTTATGGAGTTAATTTGATGACTAGGAGGTGCTACGGCCTTAGTATGACATTCTAGGATTAGGACCCAGACATCTGTTGCAAGGCCTTTTTTGGGGAGTTAAGCTCAAGTCTTAATATTTTTGAGTTGGGTTGGTGTTTAAAGCCAAGGATTGAAAGTTTTAAGGTTGAAGATGACCTTAGAACTTCTCTTTGGGGGATTTCTACTAGAGAGTGCTCTAGAGATGAACAGTTTAGCTTTTTGTTGTGCCAATTATTGTTGTAACTCGGATATTTGCCAGAAGGTACTTTTGGGGATATAAGCTCAAATCATGGTATTTCGGGTTTGAGTTGGTGTTTAGGGTTAGAGATCAGAGTCTTAAGATTGAAGATGATCTTAGAGCTCTTTGTTTGAGATATCTACTAGAGAATGCTCTAGAAATAAACAACTTGGTATGAGCTTAGCTTTGTGGAGAAAGTTAATACTCTTGTTGTGCTTGATGCTCTTGTTGTTCTTGTCATGTTGTTATCATATAGATTAAGGACTTAATGATTCCTTTTATAGAGGTGATTGAGGTTGCTTAGGTTGGTGGGAAATCAGATCTTTAATTTCCAATAATTATGAGATTTCAAATATTCAAGGAAAGTAATATAGCTGTGGCAGATTTCGGAGCAAGACCCTTATTCTCACCTTGAAATGACTAGTGAAGGGCATTAAATGCTAGATGTCTTGGTTCAAATGAAGGGTTGTATCATGCATGCTCTATTAGCTTTGGTTTCCACAAGCTAGCTACCATGCCTCCTAACAGACTCAGTGCCAACTGATGAGTGGATTCCAAGCCCTTTGAGACTCCCTCCCCTTCTCCAAACCACCCTCCTATAGTCTAAATAAGAAAGGGGAATAGTTCCATCATGGGTATAGGCCATGATGGCTACTCCCTTGGTTCTATTAGAACCACATTTGATGTAGTTGGTGACTTCAAGTCTCATTTCAGATTTCCATGCATATCTCCCATGTCTGATGGATAATAGAGCTTCTGTCCAAAGGTCTGCCATGGCTATTGTGACATCAACCATACTTTCCAGCTACAACTTGGAGCTACGGAGTAGCTGAGTTGAGCCTATGAAGATTTGACTACTTGGAGGAGAGACTACTCTGGAGGAGAGATATAGAATTACTTCTATGTTGAAATAGAAGAAATGAGACTTTGTGGACTGACCTGCTGGTTCATGAAGCTGTTGCCCAGAAGTCTACCTCGAGCACTGTACCAAGATTCATAATTTCGGGTGAAATAGGGAGCTATGGTGTAGCTGGTGGTGTAGAGTGGCTTAAATGGACTTGAGGAAGAAGAGGGCTAACCATTTCTGATTTAATATGGGTAGAAATGCACTGTTCCTTAGCTGATATAATGAAAAAAGGGTTGTCGTGAGTCCCACTAACGGCAGACTTCGAGCCCATTAATTGATAGCTGCATTTTTTGACTTTATGGGGCCTACGGACAGGCTGTTCACAGCTATTAGAGTTGTCTTGAGGCTGTGGGCCTTTCTTCCTTGGGCTTAAGTTACTTATTTGGCTAATATAAGGTTTTTTTAGGCTCAAAGTGACATGTAATATAGATTTAAACACATATGGGCTGAATCTCCACTTGGGTTTTATTGGACTTATTTAAGACTGAAATATTCGGTGGTGGACTCAAATGACCCATTTAATACCAGACCTTGGGACTCACGTGGATTGGGCTTGTTGGGCTTGGCCGAAATTGCTCCAATTAGGCCCAATTAATTGATAGGGGCCCAATTCATATTAGGATCCAAAAAATAGGCATGTACAAAAACATATATTCAAATAATGAAGTGTAAAATTGTGAGATTTTAGAAACCTTTGTGACACAATATCATGAAGTCAACCCAAAGTCAAAAAGAATAAATTTAAATTCAATTAGATAATATATATTAAAATAATAAAGTGTAAAATTGTGAGATCTTAAAAAGTTATATGCAATCAAAAGTGAAAAAAGTTTTGGTTTTACATATAGATTAACCCAAAAAAAATAATAATAAATAAATGAACCAATACCAAATGATTAAATGGGATAATGGAAAAGAAGTGTAACCAAATTGGGAAAAAAAGAAAAAAGTTCATCTAAGCCACCTTTTGGCTTCTTTGTATTGATTACATTTGTGACATGGTTTTTGTTTACAATTTAGTTCAATCTGAAAACTCTTCATTGATAACCATATAAAATCTATCTTTCTTTCTTTTTTTTTATTTTTTTTTTTATTTTTTATTTTTATAATATAAAATAATAAAACTTCATTTTTTTTTTTTTTTTTTTTTCTTTCCAAAATATTGAATTAACTGCAGTAAAATTCATCTCAGGAACCAAGAGAATCTGTCAAGTTTAACTTTATTGAAACTACCAAACTAGTTACAGGTTTTCATTACTTTCCTCTTGCAGCAATTCAAAACCAAATATTGTAATAAAGTATAGAGAAAATTATATTAACCTTCCTGAGGCTTGAGGTTTGCTTAAAATACAGTGACCTCTCTCTTAGTTTTGAACTGTACACTAACCTTTTTTGCCTTTCAAATTAATTTGCATTGACCTCCCCTACAGCTTAACACTATCACATTAAATAATTGAAACTGAGAAAATATCATTTTATCCTCACTTTTTATGTGAACTTTCCATTTTACTCTCCATTAAAAAAATTATAAAATTTTATCCTCCACATTTAATTTATGGTGCCGTTTTATTTATTTATTTATTATTATTATTTTTACAGTTTTTGTTTGTTTGTTTTTACATGCTTGCAAGTTTATTTATTTATTTATGATACATGCTTGCAAGTTGCAACTCCTAAGTCACAGCAAATCCATCGGATTCTTATTTCCCAACAGTTTGAGATGCCAGTACATAATTGTAGTAATCTTGATAATTGACTGACTTTTGGCTTGTTATAATAATTTCAAGCAGTCAACAACAATACCTTCTAATTCCTACATAAACAGTCAACAACAACAACAGTTTGACTTCTTTTAATTTTTTTCAAGTCATCTTCAATTGTATTCATATTTCCCAACAGTTTGGAGTACCAATAGATCTACCTCTTACCAAGACCCTAATCACTAGACAGTCTACACCAAACCCTGGTACTCTACTAACTCTACCACCATGGGTGTAGAGCATAATCTAGTGTAACCAAGAGTCCAAGACAAAGTACTTAAAAAAAAAATGACAAAGTGCTATTATTTGTTAGGAAAAAAAAAAGAAAAATAAAAAGACAAAAGTGCTACTACACAAACTGGAGCTTTCATGAGTTATTTTGCATTCCATTGTAAGAGACTTTCATATCAACCATCTGAACTTAGCTGAAGCCTAGTCAATAAGCACACTTCGGACTGTCAAACCAACCAATTTCCCAATTTTCTAAACAATTAAAGCTCACCTATAAAGATGCTGCTTAATGATGATTTAACTAAGCATTTATAACTATTCATTTCTTAAGAAATGCATGCTGTTATTCATTTATTGTCCTTACTTATAAGCAAGGATAGTAGGCACTTTTTAATTTTTTGGCATATGCACTGAAAGAAGGGGAAAAAGGGGAAAAGAACATTAGAGTTCATTAAGAACCATGTAACAAGAATGTATGAACATCCAAAGCATTGACCAACATATAACAGCAAAGAGAAAAGCTCTAAACCCTTACATGACATCAACTAAACCAAACAAAGGTCACTGATAAGCATTTCTTGAGCCAAAATAACAAACTTCTCCACGAAAATAGTAGGTAATCATTTTATTCTGTTAATGCAGTGACATAGAGAAGAATGAGGCCAAGATGGCCTGAAGTATGGTACTACTCTACTGGAATCCCAGAAAATTGAAGAGGCACGGCCTTGATAACGAACCACTTCCAACCTTCTGCTCTCAAAGTCATAGAGATATATATTTGATCCTGATCTAATGAAGACAGATTCAGAATTCCGATGAAGGAATGACAATATTTGGGTTTCTTTAGAATGGCCTGTGAAAGTTGGATTCTGCTTCCACATTTCTTTGAATCTTAGTTTGTATCTTAAATTCCACCTGTTCTCCAAATGTGTACTCTTGTATATGGATGAGTTACTACTTTGTTCTTTCTCAAGAACCCATATCTCAATGCCTAACCTACTGCTTTGACCATACTGCAAAAGCCCATCAAAAGACTCCCCAAGAACAGACTCTTCATAATCATATGACAACTGACCAGCAGGTAGTTTAATCAAGGATATACGCCTCAGTCCAAGATATGGATCATAAATAGCAAGATTTTTTTGTACAGCAAACCAGTGAACGACACCTTTGATCACGGTAGCCACGGATCGAGGACACAATGCAAAATTAGAAGAGCAAGTGAGAGTGGATTGTTTCCATGCAGTGGTCTTTGAAGAGAAAGTCTCAATGGAGACAGTGTTGACTTCAACACGTTTGCATACACATTTAGCACGAATGACCTTATAGCAGATGACATCATCATCAGAGTCCTCAACAATGAATGCCATGCACAAGCTTCGGTAAAACTGTTGAGGTTGAGGAAGTTCATACCGTTGCTTGGTGATGGGATTCCATACATAATAGGTCATTGGCTGGCGACCACAAAGAAGAAGGCCATTGGAAGAGTCAATGAAAAAACCAAGCCGTTTGAGGATCCCAGAAAACTTTAAATCATCACCTTCTTTGCAAGTGGACAATAATGTAAGTGCAGGCTCCCATGTGGGGCGGCGGATGCCATCTCGAGGTCTTCCAAGGTATAGAAAATTGCATACGAAGAAGCCCAAAAGATGAAACTTTTCCCGCCATTGAGAATGGTAACTAGAACGAAAAGGATTGCTGCATATCAGATGAAGCCACTTCTTCGATACAAGAATGAGCCTAAAAACATAATTTTCTGGCAGTCGAAGGAGAATCTCACTTAAAATATCATCAATGGCTAATGCAGCATGAACGCTATCGTGA